>CM072521.1:21798745-22188745 GCA_036898135.1 Oncomelania hupensis | reverse complement strand
TACAATATTCTTAATGGATGTGGTTGATGTGGGGAGTGTCCGGAGAGAGACAGACAGAGACAGACAGACAGACAAAGATAGAGACTGACAGAGAGAGGCAAAGAAACAGAGGACAGAGACACAATCTCATTCCGTTTTCTAATATAGTTGGTCCTCTCTCTCTCTATCTCTCTTACTCTCCTCTCTCTCTCTCTCACTCTCTCTCACACTCTCTCTCTCTCTGCTTGTTCTTGCTCACCTCTCTCTCTCTGTCTCTGCTGATTCTTGCTCACAGGACCTTCTTTCACACACACACACACACACACACACACACACACACACACACACACACGTGCACACCCACACACACACACACACACAAACGTAGAGAGAGAGGGAGAATGCCAATTGAATTTAGAAAATGGACTGAGATTCTGTCTCTGTCCCTTTTTGTTTCTCTGTCTCTCTGCCTCAATCGACACTTCCTCTCAAGACCTACACAAAATTCAGTCAGAACTTCAGGATGCAATTAATTAATTAATTAATAAGGTTGCACTATGTTTCAAAAATAAGAAAATGTTTCTACATCCAAGAAAGACTAAGAGCATGGTCATAAGGTGCAGACAGAAACATCAGAGAACGCCGTCCGGCCTTGATCTCGTTGTTGGGACCGAAGTTGTTGAACAAGTAGAAACTCAACGCGTTATTATTGATCATAAGCTTAGGTGGCATAAAGACGTAGATTACGTTTGCAAAGTTGTCTAAAAAAAAAATCTGTACCTCTTAGGGAAATTAAAAATGTTTGTCAGTTCCGATGCGAGAAGAATATTTTTCACGTCCCACTGCCTTTAAATATGCGTCATCAGTATAGTGTGGTGCAGAAGTGCATATCAATAACCTAATCTCTTTGCACCGTAGAGCAGGGAAGATTATTATGGATGTGTTACACTCGATGTTGGTTTTGTTGTTATCAGTAGTTGATTCAGCCCCAATGCTGGAATCCTACTAATAAGTGTAACTCGGATTCGTTTATCCACGCAACCTGTTAACTTAGCAACAAGGCAGAAGTCGTCGTATGAAGTTTTCCAACTTTATTCAGCGTACATCAACAACTGCATACAATCGCTCAATCGCTTTTCACTTTCTTAACATTTTTTACACAGTGCATCAATTATATAGTTTTTCTGTATACTCGAGATAACGTCAGAACAACCAATCAAAATAAACTTCGTCATCACTGTCTTACGTCATTCAAATGTCTTCATCATAAAGAACCTCTCAGCTTCTATTGGATCTATCTAGATCCTTCGATCGATGGTAAACAAGCAACCCTAGAAGATTCTCCAATAATATCGACCAACGAAAATTATCAACATTATACAAAGCTTCTTCTAACAACAACGCAAAATCGAATCAAAGGTAAATACATTCTGTTATTGAATGCTTTGCAAAATAAAACGATCGGATCTATCGTGCGCGTCTCACATGTACCATCGTGCGCGTCGCAAACGTAACAGGTTGATCCCAGTCTTTCATCATCGGACAAAACTTAAAGCAGCAAACCCAATGCCCAATACTATCAGTTTTCATTCAACATTGTGACCACCTTCTTTAAACAATCTATTAACTGCTCCGACAGGACAATATGGGTCCAACAAATATAAACTGCCTCAATCAAGAATTGACTTGTTTTTAGAATAGTTTTGAATTCTCAGGACCTCTAATCTGGAACTCTCTACCTTTGAACATTAGATCTCTTCTTTCATTAAAAGAACATTAAGGCAACATTACTTTAATATGACGTAGCCACTTATTTCGTCAACTGTTTCCCTATGTGCTACTTGGTTATTTTGATCTACCATTGATGCGTCTTAAATGTATGTGCAATTATACCACCTGATTATTTGATATACATTAGGTTTTTTGTTATATATTGTTTAATTGTAAAACCAATATTGATCGTCATATATCTTTTTTTGTGTGCTGCATTATAGTTAATATAGTTGTTTTGTCGTGTTAATATAGTTCTTTGTTTTGTCGTTGGCATGTACAGTAGGACTGAAAATCGCATAACGTGAGTGGGAATGATACGATGGCCGATTGTAAAATTTGGATCCCGCCTAACATCTTTATTCTTGTTGTGAAATAAAATGTCTAAGGCTCTCTCTTTCTCTCCCCCCTCTCTCTCTCCCTTCTCTCTCTCTCTACCCCTTTGGGGTCATGAGCAATCTTGCCACTGTAGATTGTTCAAACCTATAAAGGGAAAAGTGAAAGCCCCAGTTGAAAACCTGTCTTTCCTTTGTAGGCAAGACAGATTCACTGCGGCAACAGTACCCCCGTTGGAGTGCCGGGGGTTTTCAGTATAAATAGTATCCACACTTTATGGAAATTTAGTGCTTTATATTCCCACTGTCGCTGTCTTCCTTATTTACTCTTTCCCATTCCTGCTCTGTCCTATCACTCTGCTATACTATCTTCTTCTTCGCTAGATCAATGACCTACCTTTTTTCTTGAAAACTCTTCCTGGACAAGACTCCTTGTTTGTGTATGAGGTCTGTTGGATCAGCTTGGGAGTGTTGGACGCTTTCTGCCGGGTGGTCATTAGGGCTTCCTATGATTGTATTATTTAGCACTATAGGCATTTTATATGTAAGTGTTTTGTTGATGTTTGTATTTTATTTTGTTTTTGTAACCAGGGGTTCGAGTAGTTGGGGTAAAGCCTCAGCCGTCCCCTGCGTGGGATGTCTTTATTGTAAAGTGACTGGCCGGTGGAGGGCATTCAATTTTCCCACTAGGGTTGTTTCGGCAGATCTTTTATGCGGATTGGGGGTTGTCCGGTCCTGATTTGGCTCGGAAGAGTCCGCTGGACCTAAAGCGACAATCAATCAATCAATCAATCTCTCTCTCTCCCCTCTCTCTCCGTTCTCTCTCTCTCTCTTCCCCTCTCTCTCTTTTCTTTGCATCTCTTTCTTATTGTCATTTGTCCTGGAGACACCATTCTCTCTCTTTCTTTCTCTCTCTCTTACCTCTATCTCCCTTCTCTCTCTCTCTTCCAATCTCTCTCTCTTTTCTTTGTATCTCTTTCTTATTGTCATTTGTCCTGGAGACACCACTCTCTCTCTCTGTCTCTCTCTCCCTCCCTCTCTCTCTCTCTCTCTCTCTCTCTCTCTCTCTCTCTCTCTCTCTCTTCTTCGTGTCTTTTTCGTATTGTCATTTGTCTTTGAGACACCAGTCAGTCTCAGCTTTCTCTTTTCAGTTCCGACGCAGACGACGAAATCATGGCAAGAAAACGAAAACAACCTTAGGTTAGGAACCGAGTAACCTTCAGAAACTGGATAATCAGGAGATAACAACAGATACTATCACACATTTTCCAACAGTTGCAGTCTTTGTTTTCTTTAAACCTCTAGAACCTAAAACTAATTCTAAGGCGTTGTTAACTTTTGGCTAACACGGCTTTACCCTAGGCCTAAAATTCGCATTTATTATATTACGTTAAACAATGATAAAGTGAGCTTTCATTGCTCAGACCAATCGTTAAAGTTTGAATTGCACGGACTAGACCTCAGTTTATACTCCCATCCCCACGGCGTAGGGGGCACTGTGCATCAAGGCAAGGCCTGTACTGCTATTGTAGCGTTAATAGGTGATATAAATTCACTGGTCTGCATGTGTGTAGGCGACATTCTGTTCACTTAGCCATTCCTTTGCCCTGGCCAAGTGGCTACCGCGGCGGCTCTCCCAAATTTTGTTCATAACTGGGTAATGTTACCAGTAATAAAACTTTTAAAAATGCAGCAAATGAAGTCTGCTGTGTCATTACAAGGGGCAATGGGCTGTAAAACGTTTTGTATTGCCGGTTTTTTTTTCCAATATGGTGCCTTGTTGCTGCTTTTTTACCAATTTTTGCCAATATTTTGGCTATGATTTGCCAAAGGTTTTTTTTTTTTTTTTTCGTTTTCTTTTTTTTTTCCAACTATAGCTTTAACCTTATTTTGTGTACTGGGCAGTGTGACGCTATGATTCCTATTTTTTCAGCTGGTTGAACAAAGTGACGTTCCCATTCTCAATGTCACATACGTGGTCAGCGTGTCCTGTTGGTATTTCATCTAAGTTAAGATAAACTACGACTGACGACTTTCTTCTTCTTCTTCTTCTTCTTCTTCTTCTTCTTCTTCTTCTTCTTCTTCTTCTTCTTCCCTTTTATATAGCGCTTTTCCAGCTCAAGAGCTGCTTAAAGCGCTGGCCGCTACAGGATTTAACTGAAGCCTCCCTATGCGCCCAATTGCAACATTTGGAAGCATAGTCTAACGGGCTTTGAACCACTGCCTGTGTCAGGCTGCAATGTTATTGCCCGACATTTTAGTACACTGCATACACCACTTAGACAACTGCGTTCACTCAGTTCTTCTTCTTCTTTCTTCTTCTTCTTCTTCTTCTTCTTCTTCTTCTTCTTCTTCTTCTTCTTCTTCTTCTTCTTCTTCTTTCTTCTTCTTCTTCTTCTCTATAGGCTTTTCCATGTGTCTCTGTGCCTCTGTCTCTCTCTGTCTTTCTGTCTCTCTGTCTCTTACCAGCCCATATAGAAAACGTTTATCGTGTAAGGATGTCTAAATATGGAACTGCACTTTAAAATTCTGCAATTTCATGGAATTTGACGCTCCTTATCGCCCGTTTAGAACGAATCTTTTTCTCCCGAAATAATAATAATAACGTAATAATAATAATAATAATAATAATAATAATAATAATAATAATAATAATAATAATAATAATAATAATAATAATAATAATAATAATAATAATAATATATTATTATTATTATTATTATTATTATTATTATTATTATTATTATTATTATTATTATTATTATTATTATTATCATCATCATCAGCAGCAGCATTATGATGATGATGATGATGATGATGATGATGATGATGATGATGATGATGATGATGATGATGATGATGATGATGATGATGATGATGATGGTGATGATGATGATGATGATAATGATGATACTATTGAAGTTTTCAGTTAACTTTAAACCCCATGCAGCTCTTTGGAGTTATGCTTGCAGACGAAACTCTATCCTCTAAAATCAGAGAATGTATCACTTGTAACTTTTATATATATATCTAAATTAATTTCGATTATAAAATGCAGTATGGAAAAAAACTTTTTTTTTTAAATTTGTTTTATATGACTACATCTATCTTTTTTAAACGGAGTCTTGTCGTATTTTGATCTCACCATGGTCATTGTGACGATAGGAGTTTGTTCCCTTACACCCCACTTCACCCACACCCAACTCTACATCCTTTTATCCAAATGTGTGTGTGTGTGTGTGTGTGGGTGTGAGTAGGTGGGTGCGTGTGTGTGTGTGTAGGTGTGTGTGTATGTGTGTGCTAAAAAGCCCGACCCTCCCAGCCCCCAAACCCGACACCTCCCTGCTTTCTTAACCCTCAACCCCACCCGCCTACCTACCCTAAGCTATTTATGCAAAATTAGTCAATTTTTTGTTGAATAAAAATAAAAGGACAAAGTGTCAAAGTTCCGAAAGGTTCCAAAAGACACCTCCTATAAATGGCCTGGTGCAGCGTGGGCGAGATGGACTTTTCGTAAGATATCATTTCGCTCCCTTTATGCATTTCAGTTTTTCCATTATTATACATCACCGGCTGTCGTTCCTTATTTAGTGCGTCAAACATCTCCCTTATATACGCCTAGTTGAGGTCAAGCGCCTACCCCTTGTGTCTCAGAAATTATGTATGGAACGCGGAAAGCGTCAAATGAGTATAATTATGTGATATAAGGAGCCAGAGGACGTTTTGCTTGCCTCATGTTGTTACAAAGAGTGTCTGCCCAAAAGTGGAGAGCCCAGAACAGGAGTTGATTTTTTTTAAATCATTTCAATCTTTTCATCGTATTTTCCGTTATTCTACTACCTCCATCAATTCTGTGCTCCCGTCTTACTGTTCAATGAAACAAAACCTACCCCTCTCTCTCTCTCTCTCTCTCTCTCTCTCTCTCTCTCTCTCTCTCTCTCTCTCTCTCTCTCTCTCTCTCTCTCTCTCTCTCTTTCTCTTTCTCTCTCTTTCTCGGAAAACCCTTATTATAAAGTACAACTTGCAATTATCTCTTCAGTCCAATTTAAACTTGCATCTTTCACAATCTGAAGATTAAATTGGTGAAAATACGACCCAGTATCTCATTAAAATTAGGCAACATAACCTCTTGTATTAGAGAGCAAGATTATGAAGAGTCTATAGTACAAGGTTCCGGTGAAGAGAACAAAGAGATAGTGTGTGTGTGTGTGTGTGTGTGTGTGTGTGTGTGTGTGTGTGTGTGTGTGTGTGTGGGTGTGTGTGTGTGTGTGTGTGTGTGTGGAAGAGAGAGGGTGTGCGTACGTGGGTGCTTGTGTGTGTATAATGAAATAATTCAATCATTTATTCTCTCTCTCTCTATCTCTCTCTCTCCCCCCCCCCAATGGAAAAGTACATGAAGGATTCATGCTTTCTACTGAATATGCACGGTACAACTTAGGCTTACTAGTGTTGGAAATGAAATCTGAGGCATTATTTAAACAAATTTAAAAAATAATAATAATGATAAAAGAATCTAATAATAATAATATTTAGTTCATTGCTTAAAGGGTCCAGCGGACTGCAAAGAGCAAAATCAGGACCACAAAATCAAGACCACAACTTGACTGAAAGAGGACTCACCCCTGATCCGCATAAAAGATCCGCCGCAACAACCCCAGTGGTAACACTGAAGGCACTCCCCCAGCCGGTCACTTTACAATAAAGGCATCCCACGCAGGGGACGTTGATGCTATACTCTAATTTTTCGAAACCCAGTTTACAAAAACAAAATAGAATATAAACATCATTATAAAATATCAACCAAACACATACATATAAAATGCCTATATTGCCAAATAATAATATTATAGGAAGCCCCAGTAACCATTTGGCAGAAAGCGTCCAATATTCCCAAGCTGATCCAACAAACACGAAGAGGAGTTTTGTCCCGGAAGAGTTTTCAAGAAAATAGGTAGGTGACTGGTCTGGTGAAGAAGAAGATAGTATAGTAGATTGATGGAACAGAGTAGGAATGAGAAAGAACAAATTAGAAAGACAGCGACAGTGGGAATTTAAAGCACTAAATTTCCAGAAAGTGGGGATACTATTTATACTGAAACCCCCGGCACACCCACGGGGGGGGGGGGGGGTGAAACAATAATAATATTAATAAATAAAATATAATCCATTAATAATAATAATTAATTTTATAGATAGACAGATAGATAGATAGATAGATAGATAGATAGATAGATAGATAGATAGATAGATAGATAGATAGATAGATAGATAGATAGATAGATAGATAGATAGATAGATAGATAGATAGGTAGGTAGGTAGGTAGGTAGGTAGGTAGGTAGGTAGGTAGGTAGGTAGGTAGGTAGGTAGATAGATAGATAGATAGATAGATAGATAGATAGATAGATAGATAGATAGATAGATAGATAGATAGATAGATAGATAGATAGAGTCTTACGCGCTTTTCTCCTAATAACTCGGACTGAAAAAGCGGTGACCTGTCTGTAATATGAGTGTGTGTGTGTGTGTGTGTGTGTGTGTAGTTGAGTGTGGGTGGGTGGGTGTGAGTGTGTGTGTGTGTGTGTGTGTGTGTGTGTGTGGGTGGGTGGGTGGGTGTATGTGTGTGTGTGTGTTTATGGTCTTTATCTCCGTGGGGAAAAAAGACGTTAATAAAACCATTAAACCAATCCTGTAACCAAAATACATGCTCACATTGTTACGCGCCGCGCACTCTTTAAACCTACGCAGCAAGGTCAGCAAGGTTGTGCCTTTGTCACTCAAGCGTGTGACATTAAAGCAGAAAGATCGCTGTTAAAAGACGCAAAGGAAGCAAAGTTACCATACGTGTGGCGAAAAGTTAGGTTGACTGCACGAGGCATCCAAAGCCAGGCACTTTCCTAAATCCGTAGCGGTAAAAACTAAAATTGCTATAAAGGGGTTTAGGAACAGAAATCTGCCGCAGTGGGGCCGGGTAGCTCAGTTGGTTGGTAAGAGCGTCTTGCTAGTAACCGAAAGGTCGCTGGTTCGAATCCCGGATTGGTCAACGTGTGATCATATTATTTTCCCCTTTACCAACAACTGGCCCGCTGGTGTCAGTATAAATCGGTCCAGTAGTCACCTATATGCGAAAGTGTCGTGTGACTATAATCTACAAACAACAACAACAACAATCTGCCGCGGTGTGAGGAAATCACAAGACCTCCACACTCCCAATTGCACTCTCACCATTAACACCTACACGAGAGCTTTATTTTGCACTTTAGTTTCCATCCACATCTATAATTAAATGTAAAGCGAGTTTGCGGCCATTTTAAAACAAAATAAAATATCAAATAAAATCCAAAACTGTGCAGCTTCTTTTTGGGCAGGCACCGAAGTTTGACATAAATCAGCACCGAAGCACCAGAAAACTTTGATATCTTAGGGGTACAGTTAGTTAGTTATAGGGTTGATGTCATAGGGGTACAGTTAGTTAGTTATAGGGTTGATGTCATAGGGGTACAGTTAGTTAGTGTTACGTTGAAACGCGCATGATGGTGCGTGTGAAGATATTATGTGTGAAGCGCGCGCGATAGATCTGTTCGTTTTATTTTGCAAAGCATGCAATAATAGAGTGTATTTACCTTTGATTTGAGTTTGCATTGTTATTAGAAGAAGCTTTGTGTAACGTTGATGATTTTCGTTGGTCGATATTATTGGAGAATTCTCTGGATCTGCTTGTTTACTATCGATCGAAGTTTCGGGATATTTGAGAACATTCTTTTGACAGAAAGGAATGTTGTATGACGTAAAACAGTAATGACGAAGTTAATTCTGATTGGTTGTAACGCGTTATTCTGGAACGTCCTGAGGCTATCTCGAGTTGAGAGAAAAAATATATAATGGACACACTGTGTTGTGTTGGGTGGTTGATAGTGAGTTGGAAAGTAAAGTGTTGAGAGTGAAAAGGTGATTGTATGCAGTTGTTGATGTGTGCTGAATAAAAGTGGAAACTTCATACAAAGACTTTGACTTGTTGCTAAGTGAGCAGGCTGCGTGGATAAACAAATCTGAGCTACACTCATCAGTACTTCAGCATTGGGGCTGAATCAAATACTGATAGAAAAACACCAACTTCGATCGAGTGTAACAGTTAGTTATAGGGTTGATGTCATAGGGGTACAGTTAGTTATAGGGTTGATGTCATAGGGGTACAGTTAGTTAGTTATAGGGTTAATGTCATAGGGGTACAATTAGTTAGTTATAGGGTTGATGTCATGGGGGTACAGTTAGTTAGTTATAGGGTTGATGTCATAGGGGTACAGTTAGTTAGTTATAGGGTTGATGTCATAGGGGTACAGTTAGTTAGTTAGTTATAGGGTTGATGTCATGGGGGTACAGTTTGTTAGTTATATGCGCTGCGTTAGTCATCTCTTCTTTGATCATACTGTGATAATTATGATGAATAACCTCTTCAGATCCATTAAACCTCGTTACACCCCATATGATTAAAAACCTCTTCTATGGTCTTGTGTAAATATTTGCAAATAAATGGACGTCAGACTCACTTTAAATTTGCGAAGCTTTAATACCTAGTCTTTAATGGAACCCTAGCTTGCAAGAAATGCCATCTCAATATTTGTGTGACTGACTGTCTAATGAAGCTACAATAAACCTAAAATATAGCGCATAGTCCCAGTCTTTTGTTGTCCTACTTTAAAGGCTTACGGCCTGAAATCGGATTGGCTCTGATAATAGCTGTCTCAATTACCTTGCTTACAAATCTATCACTTATAACATGTACTTAGCGTAAAGTGGAGTTCGAAACTAAAATTAGAAAACTTATCTGCAAAGATTTTAGAACAAAGTGGATTTCGAAACTGAAATATAAGGAACTTGGCTGTTAAATATAAGGGTAATAATAAAGTGGATTTTGAAACTGAAATTAGAAACTTGTCTGCAAAATATTAGCGTCAAGTGGATTTCGAAACTGAAATCACAAACTTCTCTGCCAAATATTAGAGTTCAGTTTAAAGTTCGATTAAAGTGGATTTCGGAACTGAAATTCGAAACTTGTCTGCAAAATATTAGCTTAAAGGGGATTTCGAAACTAAAATTAGAAACTTGTCTGCAAAATATTAGCGTAAAGTAGATTTCAAAAACTGACGTTAGATCACTTCTTCTGCAAAGTTTTAGCGTAAAGTGGATTTCGAAACTGGCATTAGATAACTTGTCTGCAAAGTTTTAGCGTAGAGTGGATTTCGAAACTGACATTAGATAACTTGTCTCTCGGAAATATGCATCTCTATACTAAGCATTTACGAACTGTTAGTGTTTCAGCAAAATCATTTTGCAACTGAGTTGACAGACTTACAACTAGCTTTGTTTCCAGACTTCTCAGATTTGTAGGACTATATAAGAACGACTATATTAAATCAGCCTTTTCAGATTTTGTCGTCTGTCGTCTTTTTCCGGCACTAAGACGCGCACGGAAGTACATCTTGCGCATGCGTCGAAGTGAACTTCTTTTTTTTCCCCTCAGAGCTATAGTGAGCTTAAGTTATCAAGGGTGGATCATCCCGTGTCCGTGAGAATGAAGATTGATAGTTCGATCGCTTAAAAAAAATAAATATCCATTTTTATTATATCACAGTGTGGATTGTGCAATTCATAACTGGGTTTGAGATTTGGAGCTGATTTGTGAGAATGGATACGTCACTCTCATCCCTCATCCTACCGCCTACCAATCTCTCTCTCTGTCTCTCTTTCTCTCTCTCTCTCTGTCTCTCTTTGTCTCTCCTTCCCTCTCTCATTCCCTCTCTCTCTTTCTCTGTCTCTCCTGCCATTCTCTCTGTCTCTATTTATCCCTGTCTCTCTCTGTCTCTGTTTGTGTCTCTCTTTCTCTTCATTTCTCCCCGTGCTTATCACCCCATCACCCACCCATCCCACTACTTGATTTATCTTTCTCACTTTTCTCTCCTCTTCCAATCGTCTTCTTGTTTTCTTCTTCTTTGCGTCTCCTCTAATTCTTTCCCGTTCTCTGTATTTGTCCCTGAGGGAAAATCAAGCTCACAAACCAGTCCTTTCACTATTTGATGAGAACTGGATACCGTTTCCAGATTCCATGTTTCAGCTTGGGTTTTTTGCGAAACTCTTGTTTTCTAGCAATACGCAGGCTACACGCTCTCAAACACACACATACATGAATTCACACACAGACACACGCAAGTACACAAATGCACCTCACTCCTCACTTCCCCCTTCACACACACACAAACACACCGTCATACACACACACACATATATATTTGCAATACATCACAAATGGGTTCATTTAAGAATGTAGGAATCGGAAAGTCATTTTTTGATGGAAAAGGGTTAGGGCAAGGGTTAGTTGCAGCGCTGCAACTAGCCCTCACCCTAACCCTTTGCTAAAAAGTTGACCTAGTTCGTCTCCTATAGGCGACGAAATAGGTCGAAGTTTCTTCAAAATTTCTCCGAAAATTGACTGTGTTTTCTCCGTCCCGGATAGAGCACTCCTGTGTACTTAAAACACTCTTATGCACTACAACTGCACTCCCATGCACTAAAAGAGCACTCCCGCGCACTTAGAAAAAAGTGGGATCCTGGAAAAAAAAAAGTGGGTTCCAAGCAAATAAACCCATTTGTTACTAGAAAAGAGAAGATCTGAAACCCATTTGTGCGTTTTTTCACGTACACACACACACACGCACCCCCCCCCCCCACACACACACACACACACACGTACGTCTACAATCGTTTATTTTTCTTTACTTACCAAATAAATCCCCTCTCAATCCTTGTCTAATACCGTAATTTAAATCACTGAAAAGCTCAGCGCGCGCTTAGGCACACACACAGTTTACAATTTATTCAGAAATGATGACAAAGGGTTATATTACAACACATCGTCTTCTGATAATAATGACATGTAAGGATTGAAATCAACAGGCGCACGAAAACATGAACAAAGAAAACTCACAATCAAGCAATCAAAAAGCACACACTCTCCCTGGCACAATATACCAGCCGTAAACTACTTTTCTTGGACATTAACCATTGCTAATTGCTACTCTCTCTCTCTCGCTCTCACACACGCACACACACACACACCAACACACACTCACACACCCAAAAAGAATGTGTAAACTCACACGCACACACACATTTATTCTGAGTAAAACTTCTGACTGCTTTGAAAACATCTCTAACTGGATGACTGCCAATCAGCTCCAGGTCAATGCTAACAAAACTGAAGTTTTGCTCACTGATACTAAACACATCCTGCTTCTTTCCCTGTAGACACTGTCACTCTTGGCTAAAACACTCCTACATGTATGTCATATTCTGTCAAAAACCTTGGTGTCATCCTTGACAATACCCTCTCCATGTCAGAATGTATCCGCAAAACCTGTCAAACATACAACTTTAGCTCCGTAGAACAGGTTTTGTCCGAAAACATCTGACCACTGACGCTACAGCCAAACTCATTTCCTCGTTTGTTCTGTCACGCTTAGACTCCTGTAACTCTCTTCTGGCAAGACATCCTTCCTCTTCTGTTCAACTGCTCCAACGTGTTCAGAACTCAGCTGCTCCCCCCCGTTGGGGTGCTGGGGGTTTCAGTATAAATAGTATCCCCACTTTCTGGAAATTTAGTGCTTTAAATTCCCACTGTCGCTGTCTTTCTCATTTGTTCTTTCTCATTCCTGCTCTGTTCTATAAATCTGCTATACTTTCTTCTTCTTCGCTAGACCAGTCACCTACCTTTTTTCTTGAAAACTCCTCCGGGACAAGACTCCTTATTTTGTGTGTGAGGTCTGTTGAATCAGCTTGGGAATATTGGACGCTTTCTGCCAGGTGGTCACTAGGGTTTCCTATGATGTTATTATTTAGCAATGTAGGCATTTTATATGTATGTGTTTTGTTGATAATTTATAATGATGTTTGTATTCTATTTTGTTTTTGTAAAAGGGGGTTCGATAAATTAGAGTATAGCCTCAGCGTCTCCTGCGTGGGATGTCTTTATTGTAAAGTGACTGGCTGATGGAGAGCCTTCAGTTTTACCACTAGGGTTGTTTCAGCAGATCTTTTATGCGGATCAGGGGTTGTCCGATCCTGATTTGGCTCGGAAGAGTCCGCTGGACCTAAAGCAATAATCATGTAATGTAATGTAACTCAGCTGCTCGTCTGGTTCTCAAAAAGAATAAATCTGATCATATCACATCCTTCTTACATTCTCTCTACTGGTTTCCTGTATCTCAGAGGATAACCTACAAAATCTGTACTTTATGTTACAAGTGCGTAAATGAATTAGCCGCTTCCTACCTCACCCAGAACATTCACTTCTACAATCCATCTAGAAATCTTCGTTCTTACTCCGATACAATCCATCTAGAAATCTTCGTTCTTACTCTGATGCTACAAATACTCCGCTACAGACTCTCTTAGGCTGTCGATCCTTCTCAGTGCTTTGTTCTTCAACTTGGAACTATCTACCTCTCTCTCTTCGCAGCTTTCCTAGCATAGCCACTTACAAATCCGATTTAAAAACTCATCTCTTCCTTAAAAAAATGTCTGATCTCGTCTCCCATCACCAGCATCATTGCTTCTTTTCTGATTCAGACCACCGCCTTCACACCGCACGCCCCTACCCCCATCACTCCTTAGCTGCTCTCCTCCTCCCCCTTCCTCGCTCGTCTTTTATAGTTTACTTGTGAATATTCTTTTTATGTTTGTATATGTCATTGCTTAGATAATCAGTGTCTCGTTTGTGTTTCACTTCTCTTCGTATGTATTTCGATGTTAACGTTAAGTATAAATGCTTGAGAACTGCGCTTTGAACTGATGTCATTAGGAAAAAGCGTTATATAAATATTATTATTATTATTATTATTATTATTATTATTATTACTATTATTATTATTATTATTATTATTATTATTATTATTATTATTATTATTATTATTAAACACTCACAGTTCACACACATTTTATTTTCTCGTCTACCTGCAAGATCCATTCTCCTTCTTGAATAACTTTAAAACATAATTTACTCAAATCTAGCACACAGACAGACAAACACACACACTCACTCACACACACATACACACACACACGAATTTGAATTTCTTATACTGCCTGGAAATTCTTATAACCTAATTTAAAACGCACTCCTATGAACCCCAGAGAGAGAGAGAGAGACACACACACTATCTCTCTCTCTCTCTCTCTCTCTCTCTCTCTCTCTCTCTCTCTCTTATAGACACACACGCACGCACACACCCAGATCGATAACTTTATTACAACCAAAATCGTTAACGTAAACATCGTTGCATACTGAACTCAGGACAGTTCGTCAAGTAGGCCACCCATCCCCACGCTGACTCTTCTCCTCACCCACACCCTTCTAGAACCGACCATGGCACTTGTTGATAGGTATTGAGCGAGATTTCTACTCTGCCGCCGTGATAGTCCCATGAGCATAACACACACACACACACACACACACACACAGCCTCACACACAATGCTTTCTTTTCCTCTCGGAGTTTTCTTGCTTAAAAAGACATTCCCCTGTCCGATACTGATACCCTAATTTACTTCGCTGACACACTGTCCTTAGGTATCTGAGTCTGACTCTTATTTCATTAGACACAGAGAGAGAGAGAGAGAGAGAGAGAGAGAGAGAGAGAGAGGGAGAGGGAGAGAGGTAGAGAGAGATTTTCCGTTATTTAAATTAAGCAGTTGGAGCAGTCATTCATTGTACAGTCATTTGAAAAGAAGAAATGCCTCTCTCTCCCTCTCTCTCTCTCTCTCTCTCTCCCTCTCTCTCTCTGTGCGCTTGTGTATGTGTGTGTGTCTGTGTGTTAGATTCGGATAAATTCGCTTTAAAGTTAAGAAGAGGAATGGATCCTTTGCGTATCTGCGTGTGTGCGTGAGCGTATGTGTGTGTGTGAGAGAGAGAGAAAGACAGAGAGAAAGAGAGAGAGAGAGAGAGAGAGAGAGAGAGAGAGAGAGAGAGAGGTTTACACTTTGCGTGTCTGTACCATGTAAATTATATAAAATAACATTACATGGTTATTGCTTTAGGTCCAGCGGACTCTTCCGAGCCAAATCAGGACCGGACAACCCCCGATCCGCATAAAAGATCTGCTGAAACAACCCTAGTGGTAAAACTGAAAGCTCTCCACCAGCCAGTCACTTTACAATAAAGACATCCCACGCAGGGGACGCTGAGGCGGTACTCTAATTTATCGAATTCCCGTTTACAAAAACAAAATAGAATACAAACATCATTATAAATTATCAACAAAACACATACATATAAAATGCCTACATTGCTAAATAATAACATCATAGGAAGCCCTAGTGACCACCTGGCAGAAAGCGTCCAATATTCCCCAGCTGATCCAACAGATCTCATACAGAAATAAGGAGTCTTGTCCCGAAAGAGTTTTCAAGAAAAAAGGTAGGTGACTGGTCTAGCAAAGAAGAAGATAGTATAGCAGATTTATAGAACAGAGCAGGAATGAGAAAGAGCAAATGAGAAAGACAGCGACAGTGGGAATTTAAAGCACTAAATTTCCAGAAAGTGTGGATACTATTTATACTGAAACCCCCGGCACCCCAACGGGGGTTGTAAATTATATGGTTGTGATGGGGGAAGAAGGAGGGATAAAAGGAACTATTTCCGAACCTTCATAATTGTGGACAACTAGACTTATTAGCATGTTTATAATGTAGGATTTTAAAAATAATTCCATTATTATTACATCGTGAAATTAATTTGGAAGATTTTTTTTTAAATCAGGCGAAGCAACAACAAAAACTTTCATGTTTACATCGTCAAAAAAATTTAAATCTGGAGGAACTGTTTCTGTGCTATTTCTGGTTGTACACGGAGGTAGTTATAGTAACTATCTATCTATCTATCTATCTATCTATCTATCTATCTATCTATCTATCTATCTATCTATCTATCTATCTATCTATCTATCTATCTATCTATCTATCTATCTATCTATCTATCTATCTATCTATCTATCTATCTATCTATCTATCTATCTATCTATCTATCTATCTATCTATCTATCTATCTATCTATCTATCTATCTATCTATCTATCTATCTATCTATCTATCTATCTATCTATCTATCTATCTATCTATCTATCTATCTATCTATCTATCTATCTATCTATCTATCTATCTATCTATCTATCTATCTATCTATCTATCTATCTATCTATCTATCTATCTATCTATCTATCTATCTATCTATCTATCTATCTATCTATCTATCTATCTATCTATCTATCTATCTATCTATCTATCTATCTATCTATCTATCTATCTATCTATCTCTCTATCTATCTATCTATCTATCTATCTATCTATCTATCTATCTATCTATCTATCTATCTATCTATCTATCTATCTAATCTTATCTAATCTAATCTAATCTAATCTAATCTAATCTAATCTAATCTAATCTAATCTATTTATCTGGAACTGGAATTTTGAACTCATTTTCCGCTTGGAGAAATGCACGGCACAATATAATGAACCTTTATTGTCTTTTATAATTCTTTCATTTGCCTAAGATTTGCCTCCATATTGCTTCTATCGAAAGTCCGATCTTTCAAACAAAGAAGAGTTTCAAATAAGGGACATAATTATGCTATCACTAAGATAAAGGCACTGCGGATTTCCACGCACACAAAAGCTAATTGTGCAATTCTATATTGACAATAAATCATTTCCACAGCATTGCATTTCATCCTATACATTGCAATAATGGCACATGATGTCCTGTACATTTCAAAATCATTTTCTATATCATCGCAACAATCATAATTGTATCATTTTCTGTGCATTGCAACAGATGATCTGACCATTATCACCAGAACCAAAAGCAGCGAAGAAGAAAAAATTATCTTTTTCCACTTACTCCTTCAATGATACGTTAGGTAATGGCCATTTTGATGCAGTATATATTCTCTTTGCTCTCTGATATTATCATGTCATAAAGGTACCGTTGCATTAAGAAATGTTTTAATTATTTTTCTCCGTTTGTTAGGCTACCAATAACACTTTACACTATGTCATTAACATGGTTTCTTCATTTTTACATGGTTGGATTATGTACAGGAACAACATTCCTAATCAGGGTTAGTTACTGTATGCACGTGCGGAGTTCACCGGTATAATTTAGTTCTATAACGTGTGTTCTCGTGCTACGCACGCGAAACTCCGGCAAAATCTATGTTTTATTCGAATCGTGAAGCACTGCCGACGAGTTTTATTGTCCAGATCAGCAGAGATGTTTAAAAAAATGTTTTCCCTTGACAGGACATTATTATTAATAATGCATAAGGAATCAACGTAAATGTCAAAGTAGTAGTTAAACATCGGAGTTAGCCTAGAAAAGTTAGGTCTGGGAACGAGGCTGGTCAAAAGAAAATACTAAATAAACTATAGAATTCACAGAGAGAGAGAGAGAGAGAGAGAGAGAGAGAGAGAGAGAGAGAGAGAGAGAGAGAGAGAGAGCGAGAGAGAGAGAGAGTGACTGACTGACTGACCGACTGACTGACTGACTGACTTGTTTATTGCTTTAGGCCACACCCCTTTCGCAAGTACATATAACGTATTTACATATTACATGAATAATGAACAAACCGACTGACGCCTAGACACGTCGCGCGAGTTAGAAAACACTTACACAATAATAAACTGATACAATATGCAGGAAGAAAAAGGAAAATAATTAATTAAACAATAAAGTAAAAGAGTCATAAAAACAATTTTAAAAACAAAATAAAAAAACTCCAATAATAATGAAATAATAATAATAATAATAATAATAATAATAATAATAATAATAATAATAATAATAATAATAATAATAATTACAACAGCAATAATAATACAGGGAAGAACATATAATATATACACATTTTAACCGCATTATTTTCATTTTTCTTGATTTTCTCTGCATAAACCAGGAAGCAAGACAACGCTTTTATAAGCGTCATATCAAGCCAAATATCGCTGGACAAAAACAATTGCTCAAAGTCGTACTTATTAGGAAATATAAACTTACTTCTAAGAGACCTGTACAGCGGACAGACCAATAAAAAATGGCGTTCGTCATCAATACTATCAGGGCAAAATGAACATTTTTGTTTGGACAACACATCATATCGGTGTAAGTTTGCATTTACAGGAAACATTCCACTCTGAATATTATTTTGTAACAGCCTGTCGAAACGTAGGCACTGAAAAATAGTCTAGATATGTTTCAGGAACAAATAAGAGTTTAAAAGAAGTGTAGTTATCGTAACAGGCTCTCTTAGATACTAGCCACCCCATTACGAAAGTGACGTTGCGTATGTAAGACTAAATTTTCGCGGAAAACGCCTTGGAAAACCCCTTGGATACACAAAAATCAAGGGTTAGGGTTACAAGCGAGAAACACGGCGGAAAAGCGGCCATGTTGATGGTACTGTACTAAGCAAAGCAAAGTTCACGAGCAACGTCACTTCCGTAATGCGAGGGCTAGTATCTAAGAGAGCCTTTATCGTAACGATGACTTTCAGAGAGAGAGAGAGAGAGAGAGAGAGAGAGAGACGTCCATTGCTATCGCCTCCGCCGCTATGTCGGTAAGATTTTTTTTTTAAATTAATTTTTTTTTAAATTTTATTCGTCACCCATGTGGCCAAATTCGGGCGGCCTTCTCAGCAAAAATGCAGCAGCCTCAAGAGCGGTACCACCCCAAGATACGGGGAGGAGAGGACAGGGCCTCTAGACTATAGTGCATGCTGGGTGTTTTATTTCCTGTACTTTCTCCTTTAAGAACATGAGCGTCAGTACATTTCAAGTTCGGGCGTTAGAATTCATGCGTTCTCAGACTAGTCCTCGGTTTCTACTCTCATCCGAGGGAGAAAGATTTGTTTTATTTTGAATGGTTTTATTTTTACTCCTTTATTTTGCCCCCGGCGTGGATGGCAAAACATTATACAAAAATTAAATTCCCTTTTCCGCCTCAGGAGATTTGAATTCCAGAGAGGCGTGTTTTACGATATTCGATACTTGACTTACTGAACCATTGACCTTTTGACATCCCAACCCTTCAGTCAGATCCAGCAATCGGGATCTTTCCCCCCCCCCCTACCAACAATCACATTCACACACACCCACTTCCCCAATCCACCAACAAGCCTCCCTACCTTTTCCCCTCTCTTTATTTCTCTCCCTCCCTCCCTCTTTCTATATCTCTCCCTCCCTCTCTCTCTCTCTCCTTCGTCACATTTGTTTACTCTTCCTTTTTCTGGCTTTGTTGTACAGCAACAGTGTCTTAGTTTGTGCCCGTGCCTAGTATGTAATTAAGGCTACGTGTGTTTCTCATCTCTCTCCCCCACCTCTCTCTCTCTCTCTCTCTCTCTCTCTCTCTCTCTCTCTCTCTCTCTCTCTCTCTCTCTCTCTGTGATAGAGAACAGTGTGTTTATGTAAATAACCAAAAAGTCACAATTTGAAATTGTTACAGCTGGAGTACCTCAAGGCTCTGTTTTAGGACCTTTGTTATTTTCTATCTACATAAATGATCTCTCCCTTTATATTTCTACTTCTTGTGAACTCTTCGCTGATGACACTACATAGCACTCTAAAAAATACAGACTTGAATGATCTATCCTCTTTATTACGGAAAGGGGCTTGTGAACTGCAGGTTTGGACTGAATCCAACCACATGGCTCTCAATCCAGACAAAACAAAATCCATGCTAATTACAAGGCTGAAAAAACAAAATTTATCTATAAAACTTCCTCCATTAAAAATGTGAAATACAATAATTAAGTAAACTGTCATATTCTTCTTGGTGTAACTTTATACAATAATGTGTCCTGGATGAAACATTTTAAATGTTAATCTATTATCAAGGATTAAACATCTGTTACATTTAACTTCTCGTAAACTGTTTTATTCCGGTCATATTCAACCATTTATTGATTATTCCTCTACTATTTGGGATTCTGCTAGTGGCAATGCAATGAAGCCTTTACTTAGAATTCACAAACGCGCAATGAAACAAGTTATTCTTAAACAATAAATATATGAAGATGACTGTAAACGGATCAATATTCTACCTCTTGCCGACAGACTGAAATTTAAGAAAGGAGTTTTCATGCACAAGATCCTTTCTGGCAATGCACCTCCCCCCTCCCCTCATTTTGACAGCGGTGAAGCAGAATGAGGCGAAAATTAACAGAATGGAGTCATGAGAAAATCAACAAGGTCATTCAGTGTCACATTTTAACAAACTATGTCAATTATAAAGCATGGCAAAGCAGTTTCACAGCGAAGTACACCTCTAAACTTGAACAGCACATTTACCAGTCCACAGTAAGGAATTATGAATAAATCAGATCCCTGTATGGTAACCAATTTTTTTTTTAAATTATAGAATTCATTTCAATTTTGCGACAATATTCTTCAGTCTTGTATCTGTATTTCAAATCTTGTAAAAATACACGAAGCAATGGTCTTGTTTTGGTAATTCGACATCTGTATACAAAACATTTTGCATTTAAAAGAATGAAGTCAAAAACTGGATCAGTTTGTACATTTTTTTCATAACCAAACAGGACCAAACAGTCACTCAAGTTTAAGCGATCACAGTGACCACAAACGCTTTTCAAATGCCTTTCAAAACTCATTCCAAAAATTCCGAGTATGTGAACAATCCCATAAATAATGATACACTGAGTCTCTTGACTGGTTACAAAAAGAACAATTCTCATTATTTCGTACGCCCATTTCTTTCAATGTTACATTGTTTACCAATATTCGATAATTAATTTTTATTTAAAACCATTTTAGGCGTATCTCACAAATCTTTTTGGTAGTTTTGAAAACTTTATCCCAATCAATGTTTTGCAATGCACCTTTTTATCTTACTTCTATTTTTTCCCAAAAAACTGCCAGATCGTCTACAAAATTAAATGTTCCAATTCATATAATTATTCTGTTCAAAAATAGTGTGGCTTATACCAGTTACTTTCCTGAAGATCTCCGCACTCCAGCATCTAAATTTACATCATTTATAACGCATCTCTTAAAACACATAAAAAATTCAATGAACATTAATTGTTGTTAATGGATATTATATTATTAATATTTTTGGGGGGAAATGATAATATCTAATGGTTACCTTATTTATTTGTTATTGTTCCATGATGTTAATGTTATAACATTAATTTGTTGTAGTTAATAGTTACTGTTACAAGTCTCAAGGGCAAGATGTAAAAAAAAAGCGCACCCGGCGCTTACTCTTTTACCCTTGCAAAATAAAATTGTTATCTTTTCTTCTTCTTCTCTCTCTCTCTCTCTCTCTCTCTCTCTCTCTCTCTCTCTCTCTCTCTCTCTCTCTCCCTCTCTCTCTCTCTCTCTCTCTCTCTTTCTCTCTCACTCTCTCTTTCCTATTTTATTTATTTCTTCTTTTTTTTGTGTCTTTCTTCCATCTTTTCATCCTCCTTTTTTCCTTCTTGTCTTATTTTGTTTTTTTATTAACCTGTTCATCCCTTCTTTCGTCCGTTCCTTGTTTACTTGTTTCGTGAATAATACAATTCTGTTCAAACCACAACAGCTTCGGATGAGAGTATAAACCGAGGTCTAGTCTGTGTGTCGCATACATTCCATCATAACGGACTTTAAAGACCCCGACGCTCATGTCCTAGACGGGTGAGTGCCGGTAACAAGAACACACCCAGCATGCACTAGGTCCTTCTCCCCCTTCCCTGGCTGGCCAGGATAGTGCTCAGTTGCCCGGGCGTCAGACCATGCGCCCTAAGGCTGCGGGTGGGCGTCTCGGGCGGTTTGAGTTAGATCCTGTATCGGCCAGCGCCTACAGTCTGGTCTAGTACGGCGAGATAAGTGCGCTATAAAAAAAATCCTCAATAATAATAATAACAGCTGCTCAAGGCGCTGGCCCACACAGGATCTAACTCAAGCCGCCCACTTACAGCCTCTGGGCGCATAGTCTGACGCCCAGACGACTGAGCACTTTCCTGGGCAACCGGAGATGGAGGGCGGGGGGGGGAGGAGGGGGGAGGTTGGAGACGAAGGGATGGAACAGCCCCAGTGCCTGCTGGGTGTATTTGTGTTGCCGGCACTCCCCAGTCCAGGACATGAGCGTCAGGATCTTTAAAGTCCATGCGATGGAATGCGTGCGTGCTCAGACTAGACCTCATTTTTATAACTCCCATCTCCACCTACTTCTCATCCTGTACTTCCTTCTTTATAATTTTCTGCTTAAAATAATAATGTTATTTTTTTCTAGATGCAGATGCTAGGTTTCATTAATCACGATATGCATTTATTGATTTGTGTCCCGCCGTGTGATGAGACTCTATAGTTTTCTGGAAACAGATTTTTTTTTTTGGGGGGGGGGAAAGCAATCACAATAAGTGTATCGTTGTCCACTCCCCTCTTCTTCCCCCTCTCTCCCACTCTCTTTCCATCTTCCTCTCTCTCTCTCTCTCTCTCTCTCTCCCTCTCTCTCTTTCCTCTCTGTCTCTCTCTCTCACTTCCCTCTCTCTCTCCCGCTCTCTCTCTCTCCATTCTCTCTTCCCCCCCCTCTCTCTCCATTCTGTCTCTCCTCCCCTCTTTATCTCTCTAACCTCCACCTTCACTCCGCAGCTCCTCTCCCACCCTAGACTAATCTATCCACGTGTCTATCTAT
This sequence comes from Oncomelania hupensis, assembly GCA_036898135.1. Classification (NCBI taxonomy): domain Eukaryota; kingdom Metazoa; phylum Mollusca; class Gastropoda; order Littorinimorpha; family Pomatiopsidae; genus Oncomelania; species Oncomelania hupensis. The sequence continues at coordinate 22,165,928 of CM072521.1, read as the reverse complement.
CTATCTATCTATCTATCTATCTATCTATCTATCTATCTATCTATCTATCTATCTATCTCTCTATCTATCTATCTATCTATCTATCTATCTATCTATCTATCTATCTCTCTCTCTATATCTAGATATATCGTGCAAACGCGCAGTCTTGAACTATTCCTCTCTCTCTCTCTCTCTCTCTCTCTCTCTCTCTCTCTCTCTCTCTCTCTCTCTCTCTCTCTCTCTCAGGGGCGGATTATGGGGGGTTTCCTAGTTGCACGGAAACCCCCCCCCTCCCCTCGGCGGTAAAAAAAAACAACAACAAAAAACACACAGCTTTATCTCTCTCTCTAAACCTTGAACAAGAATGTGCCAGTGGTAAAACGAGCCATGCAAAATCTAAATTTGTCCTGGGTGAAGAAATCGTAGCAACTTCAACGCCCTCATCATCTTTCGCATCGAATCTGGTGATACAGTTCTTCAGCAACATTTAGAATCCTCTCAATCTGGCACAGGTCATACATTACATTACATGGTTATTGCTTTAGGTTTAGCGGACTCTTCCGAGCCAAATCAGGACCAGAAGGCACAGGTCATGCTACATGCATCAGCAAGACCACTCAAAACAACATCATAGAGTTGATTGGTGACTACATCAGGGACACGTTGCTGGCAGAAGTCAAAAAGGCAAAACATTTCTCTCTCCTTGCTGATGAAGTATGTGACACAGCCAACTGGAAGCAGCTTGCGATTGTCTTGCGCTTTGTGGACTGGTCCCAGGTCAAACGGGAAGAGTTTCTATCTTTTGTTCCATGTGAACGAATCACAGGTGAAGCACTCACAGAAAATATCCTTGATTGCCTTGAAGAATGGGGTCTGCACGTTCAAGACATCAGGGATCAGGGGTATGATGGTGGTTCAAACATAGCTGCCAAATTCAAAGGGGTACAGGCTAGGATTACTCAGCTGAATTAAAAGGCTATTTACTTTCATTGTGACGCACATTGCCTCAATTTGTGCATCGTAAAAGCATGTGGTGTGCAGAGCATCCACAACATGTTCTGGACAATGAAGGAACTCTCACTCTTCTTTTCATTGTCTCCCAAAAGTCATCGCTACTTGGAGCAAATCTTGGAAGCTTGTGACATCACCAACAAGCGAAACCTTGTAGACTTATGTCGGACCCGATGGATTGAAACGCACAATGCGTTTGAAACCATGACTAACTTGTTCACATACGTGTACCGTTGCTTGGGTGACATGGAGAACAAAAGCGAGGACTGGGACAGTGACACTCTAAGTGCCGAGGACTAAGAGCAGCAACCACAAGCAGTGCTTTCATGGTGTCTTTTGTGGTTACAAGAAACTGTCTCAGAAACCTTTAACCTCTCTCAGTGAACCTGCAGAAGAAAACACGGGACATCGTCGAAGCAGATGCTGCTATTGAAGGGACAGCCAGTGCTCTTGCTGATCTTCGAGGCAACCTGGATGACGTCTTTCACTCAGGCAGTGGAGCTTGCAGAAAGTGTCCATGAAAATGTGACAATGCCGAGGACAGCATGTGGACAGACACTCAGACAAAATCAGCCAGCAGACACACCAGAACAGTACTTCAGACGCAGCATAGCAGCGCTTTTCTTGGACCACCTACTGTCCGAATTCAGCAGTTGCTTTAAAAATACTGAGTTAGTCCAAGATGGACTACTGCTCGTCGCAGACCTAGCTGCTGGTGTTGAGAATGCATGCAAGGTTCCTGAGGGCATTACATGTCTGGCAGACATGTGGGCATCTGACCTGCCAGATCCTCTAAAAGTTCCAGCAGAGTTCTACCGCTGGTGCGTCAAGTGGAAAGGACAGACATCACAACCACGCCCTTCAACAGTTGCTGCCTCTCTACTGCACTGCAACATAAACTTCTTCCCTAACCTCCATGGCATACTTCGACTGCTTGCAACGCTTCCCGTCACCACTGCTGAGTGTGAGAGGTCGATCAGTGGGCTCAAACTCCTAAAAACCAGCCTGAGGTCAACCATGACAAAAGAGCGCTTGAATGGTCTGGCACTGATGAGACTCCACAGGAAACTTGAAGTGGACGCAATGGCCATAGTAGACGCATTTGCAAGGAAATTCAAGACCCGAATGGCGACAGAGATACATCATCCCCTCTTGCAGCTTTGCTGATTAACTGGAAACCGTAGGATAATCATTTTCATGTACTCACTAGTCAACGGGTCAACAGTTTTTCTTTGACTCCTGTCAATACGGTGCATTACTAATCTCCTTTAGTTATTTAAAGTGACCTGGAAACCCCCCCTTTTCAACGCAATAATCCGCCCCTGTCTCTCTCTCTCTCTCTCTCTCTCTCTCTCTCTCTCTCTCTCTCTCTCTCTCTCTGCGTGTGTGTGTGTGTGTGCGTGTGTGTGCGTTGTATTTATTTTACTTTTTTTTTCTGGCACGTAACTTTTTTTCTGTTTCTTTTTTTTTCTGTTTCTTTTTTTTAATTTATTTATTTTAAAATTTTCCCTTCTACAAAAATTTTTTTTCTCATTGTCAGACATGGGACTGATCCGTATTTATACTGATTTCCGTATTTTTTAAAAGTCAGTGGGTCATTTCTGAGATCGACCCAAATCCGAAGAGAAAATTGGGGGGGGGGGGGGGGGAGAGGATAGGGTGAGCTTTGGCGCCTTCGCGAGTTCGGTTGTCGGGTCGTTCCGTCATGTTTCACGAAGTACTGCGACGTCATTTATCCAAACTTTGCGCGCGTTTTGATTGGTCACGATCATTGCCGATCTTTGCCGAAGCTGAAAATACTCGTTTTAGGATTCTCCGAGCGCTTGTGCAGTCGTGAAGTCGAAGCAGTCAAAATGGCGACTTACTCTTATCGAGTGTTGACGGAAAATGAAAGTGTTGAGTCCGCGAACATCGACAAGGTTGACAGTGTGAAAAACAAATGGAAAGCGCAATGGCTGTCGGAGAGAGTTGTAGTGAAATACAAGGGCAAGGAGGGATCACAGTTTATTCGACGATTCCATCGCAAAAAACGACGTGCCTGGAGAAGCCAGAAAAAACAAACTGTACTCGCCTGTGAATCGCACCTTGTGCAAGAACATGAGAGGTGCTAGAAGAAAGCGCAAGATAGAGCAGGAAGCAGAACAAGACAGGATTGAAAAGGAGAGAGTCGCTTTGTCTCTGAAGAAGCAGAAGCTGGTCAGCAAGCAGGAAGCCAAGGCAAAACTTGCAGAAGCAGAAAAGACTGCCAGGATTGCCCACGGAGAGCTGTCCGTTCACGCAACAATGCAAGACTCCAAGCTCTCTCTGAAGCCCTCAGCCTGAAAGAGAAACCCAAAGATTCGGCAGCCACTGGAAATCCATGGAGATCAACCCGTGTTGTACCTCATCATGCTGCGGTTCCAGTTGATGGCCGAAGTCGTAGACCATCCCACATTGCTTTAGCTCGGAAATCATGGAGCCCCAAGGTAGCCTCTTCTTCTAAAAAGAAGCTGCAGACTCCCACACCCTCCACATCAGCTGTGGTCACTGCTTCGAGACGGGAAACTGTACCTCCAGTCACTGCTAATGGTGTGTCTCCGGGGTTTTGTATTCCCAAGGTGGCCTCTTCTTCCGCCATGAAGGTGGTGCAGACTCCCACCAACAAAAGATCGTCATCTGTGCCCGTGAGTGAAGCTAATGTGGTGCCGGCCCCAGCTAAAAAAAAAAGGCAGGTATTTGCACACCCAGCACACAACTATTGATGGCAGAGATCAATCTAAAACACACATGTGATTTTGGGCGAGTACTTAAAATGAAGAATAAACAGTCACAAAATGAACAGACTTTTCTATGTACAATTTATTTGGTATTTGCACACCCAGCACACAACTATTGATGGCAGAGATCAATCTAAAACAGACATGTGATTTTGGGTGAGTACTTCAAAAAATTTAACTTTTGTTTTGTACTTTGCTGTTTCAGTGAACAGCCTAGAAAGTTAATTGTCCTGCTCAGATTGCATCACATTGCACCATTTGGTTTCCCCTTTTTAAAAAATTTTCCGGGGGGGCATGCCCCCGGACCCCCCTAGCTTGCTTGGCGCTTCGCGCCATCGGCTCGGCGCTTCGCGCCTTCAGTTTCAGTATTTTTCACAATTCCCTTGTCCCATGTCTGCATTGTTTTAGATTGCTCCAGGCGTTTATTTACCTTTTTAATCGACAGCTATTATATTGTGTAAAGTGTACTCGTGGGTGCATGTCTTTCTATCTGTTTCTCGTTAGTTAGTTCATTCATGTATTTCTTTATTACCTTTTTTTTTATTTTTCGATGTTATTGTATTTTTTATCTCTTATACTATATATAGTTATATGTTTGTTTTCTTTTCATTTTTGAGAAGATTAATTAACGTACTTCTGTTTTTATTGCATTGTACTTGTTCCTGTTCGCCAGACATTTCATTGTTATCAGTTGTCAAAGGGCAGCACTTATTTAAGCTTTGCCTTTGTGTGCCCTTTATGTTCTCCATACTTTGTTTGCTTGTCTCGTCAATAATAAAATTCTGTTTCAATCAAAACGTGAGTAGGTGTATTTTGTGCCTCAACATTGGTCCTTTTTTTTTCTTTTACCGTTTAATGTTGGTTAATTTTATTTTATGCTTTAATATTTTATTTTAGTTGGTTATTTAAAAACAAGTAATGTTGTTTGTAGGTCACAGAGCTTTTACTTCTAGTCTATGCTGTATCTGTATTCTTTGTGCATTGATGTCATCGTCGCAGACATGCTAATTTCGCACGTCTTTTATTGGCGTAAACTATCACAACACAAAAGTGTTATTTTTGTTCCCGTTCTCTATTTTTCGGGCTCAGAGGCTGGCGGGACGGGAAAACTGCGTCGCCCCATCCCGCAGTTCTGGCCCAGGGGAGGTAACCAACTGTTCGTGGGCGCTCTGGTCTGGCACGGAGTTCACTCCCTTCACTCGGCGCAGGCTGAAACGCTTCTTGTTGACGTCGGCCACTGGACTGACGCATTGGGCACAGGTTGGTTGATTGTTCGATTAGTTGGAGGGTTAGTTGATTGTTTGATAAGATGATTGGTTATACGTCAGATTTTAGTGAGCTGATTTTTTGGATTTGTTGTGGATGAGCTTAGTGAATAATTTGAGCGACAGATGATTTTTCTCGATGACTGTACAGTCTGTGGAAAGATGGATTATGATGATGACGATGATGCGGTTTTTAGTCACGACGATGACAGTGATGACGATGACTGATGATGATGATGATGATGATGTTGATGATGATGATGATGATGATGATGATGATGATGATGATGATGATAATGATAATGATGATGATGATGATGATGATGATAATGATGATGATGATGATGATGACGATGATGCGGTTTTTAGTCACGACGATGACAGTGATGACGATGACTGATGATGATGATGATGATGATGTTGATGATGATGATGATGATGATGATGATGATGATGATGATGATGATGATGATGATGACGATGACGATGATAACGACGATGATCTGTTTCAGACATGGAACACATATTTGGCTGGCTGCAACTTCTGTCTCTCCCTTTCGCCGTGCTGCCTGGTATAATGATTGATCGAAGAAGGCGTAGAGAAAATAGTAATTAGTTGTTTCTTCTTCTACTTTGTTTTTTCTTCACCACTTCTTTCTCTCTTTCCCTTTTGTCTGTTTTCCGTAGTTCTTATTCTCATGTTTAGTGTTTAGTTTTGCTTTCGTCGTGTATTTTGTGGCCAAACGATGGCATCGAGGGAGAGAAAGAGAGAGGGAGAGAGAGAGAGAGAGAGAGAGAGAGAGAGAGAGAGAGAGAGAGAGAGAGAGAGAGAGACAGACAGACAGACAGACAGACAGACAGAGAGACTGAACAGGAGACAACGGTTCGTGCCTCCTAAGTTAACTGCCTAACGGACCGATATCATTGCCCTGATGCTGAGAAAGCCCATTGCCTGTGGGTGAGAGTATGAAAAGAGATCTATCTAGTCTGTGCACGCAAACGCGGGACATGCGATCGCACCGACTTTACAGATCCCGACGCTTCTTTCCTAGACGGAGTATTGCCAAATACACAAACACAGCCTCCACTAGGTCCCATTTCCACCCGATGTGTCGTCCGCGCAGTTGTCTGGGGCGTAGGCTGGTGCAAGTTGGCACCTTGGCGGATTGACTTAGAACGTATTTTTGTCCTCTCGGCAAAAGCCTCAGGCCACACCCGTTGGGGTGCCGGGGTTTTTAGTATAAATAGAATGCCCACTTTCTGGAAATTTAGTGCTTTAAATTCCCACTGTCGCTGTCTTTCTCATTTGCTCTTTCTCATTCCTGCTCTGTTCTATCAATCTGCTATACTATCTTCTTCTTCTTCGCTGGACCAGTCACCTACCTTTTTTTCTTGAAAACTCTTCCGGGACAAGACTCCTTATTTGTGTATGAGATCTGTTGGTTCAGCTGGGGAATATTGGACGCTTTCTGCCAGGTGGTCACTAGGGCTTCCTATGATGTTATTATTTAGCAATGTAGGCATTTTATATGGATGTGTTTTGTTGATAATTTATAATGATGTTTGTATTCTATTTTGTTTTTGTAAACGGGGGTTCGATAAATTAGAGTACAGCCTCAGCGTCCCCTGCGTGGGATGTCTTTATTGTAAAGTGACTGGCTGGTGGAGAGCTTTCAGATTTACCACTAGGGTTGTTTCAGCAGATCTTTTGTGCGGATCGGGGGTTGTCCGGTCCTGATTTGGCTCGGAAGAGTCCGCTGGACCTAAAGCAAGAATCATGTAATGTAATGTAAACGCCTCAGGCAGCCCTGTGAGCTGGTAAACCGCTATACTTGTATAAGACCAACTCCATATAATCACAAATAATTCTCTTCTTGGAGCGTGACCGGTGATATAGTTATGCGCCTTAATTATAATTTACGTAATGTTCATCGTTATTCTTTGCTTGTCGCCAGGTGTGGTGCTGGGAACCCATCAGATGCAGCGCATCGTGCACGCCATCTTGCTGACGTCACTGGTGGCGGTGACGGAGAGGGTGGTGCTACTGGTGGGGGAGGATGTGTGGGGCGCGCTGGTTCTCTCCTTCGCCCTCCATGCGCTGCACCGCGCCTGCCTGCTTTGCACCACCATGGCTTTCTTGCTCCATGTGTAAGTGACCATGATTATTACCTCTTGAAGTATTACAGTATTGTTGTACCACTTGAGAACCACCCCCTTCCCTCCCCCCCACACACACACAAGCACACGCACACACACATACATACACACACACACACACAAAACACTTAGAAGCGTCTTCTGCTCTTAGCGATATGTAAGCCTACTAAAGTTTCATGCATTTGAGGAGTCACTAGAACCTTTTCAAAATGGCTAAGAGATTGTTGTTCCATGTAATTTAAAATAACAAATTCAGATGTTACCATTTGTGTTCAGCTCTGTAATGCTATCACTGGCATATTTCATTTTCTTACAACAGAGTTGTTGGAGCACATTACCGTTATCCTTCACCGGGCTAGCCTTTCGACCACACCCAAACGCCGATGTGGGTCGTTTAGGACCCATACTTTTCACAGAATGATTTTGGTGAATATTTATATTCCGGCTATGTCGGTCGTTTAGGACCCACAATTTGTGTACACTCTGTGTAACACCGTTTGGCACGTCGCCATACCCTGATCTCCACCAAAAGCTAATGGACATCATCAACAATCATGGCTTCGAGCAGATGGTGATGTTCCCTACAAGGTTTGACAACACGCTCGACTGGTTGTTAACCAACGCCCCAGAACAGATCCCACGTATCGAGCCAGTACCTCAACTCTCAGACCACACCATCGTGTATGCGGAGTTTACCATCCATGTGTAGAAGTATAGCCAGTGCCAAGGTCAGACCTCCCATACAAACACCGATTGGGAAGGTCTCAGGGTAGCGGCAGCCGTTAGCTGCATCCCCTCTCACATTGGTCACCTTAGTGCCCAGGGCCAGTCCTTAGTAAGGTGCTGTGGGACTACCTCGGGGCCAAGCTTCTTGAAGCTGTCCAGGTCTACATCCCGCATATACAGACTTCTACCAGCAAACGTCATCAGCCCTGAACAACATCTACAATCTGCCGACTCGTTAACACTTTTTGAAAACTCACCAATAATTAACCAGTTCAAAAATCAGTTGGACAAGCTTAAACAATTTACCTCTTTTACTGCCATGACGAATAATTATAAATGTTAAGTAAATTGCATGCATATCTGACCCAAATCACTTAAAATTTTATTAAAGATGGGACGCAGGACAGGCTTCACAGCCTATAATTATACTATTATTGCTACTACTACTACTACTAGTACTACTACTACTAGTACTACTACTACTAGTACTACTACTACTACTACTACTACTGCTACCACTACACTACTACCACTGTTTTTGTGGTTTGTGTATATTTCAGGCACTTTGCCCAGGAACACGTGGGGAAGTACGTGGGTCTGACATTGGCCGTGTCGTCGGCCATCTCTTCTTTGCAGTTCCCTATCCGCTACTACCTGCAACACCACACTGTTCTGGTCAGTTCACTACTACCGTGCAAACAATACGAAATTATTTCGAGAGGTTAACTGATGATGATGATGATCAGGGCCGAATACAGGGGGTGGGGTGGGGGGTTACCTGGGTTCCGAAACACCCCCTCCAAACAAAAAATAAATAAATAAAAAATAAAAAAAATTTATGCAAAGAGTTTTAATTTTTTTAATTGTTTTTAAAACATTGCAGTTTTTATTCACTTTTGGTCCAAGGTACAAAGAGTTATTATCTTATATATAGACAATTCAACGGAAATCCATTTTAAGGGATCCGTTGAAACGTCCAAAGCGTTTTCCCGTTGAAACGACCAAGTAACCCAATCCCTAACCCTAAATTAGTATATGCAGCCATATTTTCTTGTTCTGGCCGCAAGCCTCTTCCAGCACCTTCACCTTGATAGGCCTACTGCCCTAATCCCCCAAAAACGAATTTTTAGGAATATTAATTAAGATGCTAAGTTAATAATTTTGAACACAGCGTTCGTTGCCTGGTTTGGTGAAGTCAGCAAAATGGCAAATGCTTTGACAACTGATGTTATTGTTCCTCGTCAAGCATCCCGACACACTCTCCATGACAACCAACCTGCGGCCACTCCAGAAGAATATTTCAAGATTAGCATTGCCATTCTTTTCTTGGAACACCTGTCAACCGAATTGGACTCGAGGTTCAAAAATGCTAACCTAGCAGTTGATGGTCTCTGTCTGGTGCCAAGCACTTTAATAGACACCCAGGATGGTTTCATGCAGGTTCCAGAAGGGGTGAATACACTGGCAATGTTGTGGGAGTCTGACCTACCAGACAACGCTACCCTTGATGCAGAATACCAACGGTGGGTTTGCAAATGGCGAAGTGCTGCTGAGAATGCGACAGCTATCATCCCATCCACGGCATCAGAAGCACTGAAACATTGTGACAGGGATTTTTATCCCAACCTGTTCATCATGCTAAAGAACCTTTGCACCCTGTCCGTCACACAGGCGCTTGTATCTGGACACGCGAGCGCCTATGCCTGTGACGCGTCTTTCTTTGGTTATCTATAACCAAAGGGAGACGCGTCACAGGCATAGTCACAGGGATGTTGATATTGACTTCAAAGAGGCGGTAAACTGTTTTGCCAGAAGATACAATTCACAAATGGTACTAATGCAGTACATAGTGCAGCAAGACTGAAATTGAAAGCAGGGCAGTGATGTTCATAAACTACAAGGTAAAGCTTTATACCGTTAACGATGAACAAGAAGTAGTGAATAATAATAGTATACAAAACATATCTGCTGATAAATAAATGTTTGTGTGTGTGGTTTTTTTTTAAGGGAAGGGCAGAGGATAATTTTTGTACCCCAGAGTTTACCAGTTCAATTGTTCAAAAAGCTCAAAGTACCAGACCATCACAAATGGCTTTTTAAAGGTTCAGATTGCACCAGATTGCACCATTTTGCATTCTTGAAAAAAAAATTCCGGGGGGGGGGGGGGGGGGGGGGGGCCTTCGCTGAATATGTAACACCCCCATTGACTTTTCCCAGGGCCGGACCTGGATGAAAGCTCAAAGTACTAGACCATCACAAATGGCTTTTTAAAGGTTCAGATTGCACCATTTTGCATTCTTGAAAAAAAAAATTCCGGGGGGGGGGGGGGGGGTCCTTCGCTGAATATGTAACACCCCCATTGACTTTTCCCAGGGCCGGACCTGGATGATGATGATGATGATGATGATGATGATGATGATGATGATGATGATGATGATGATGATGATGATGATGATGATGATGATGATGATGATGATGATGATGGTGATATTGGTTATGATAATGATGGTGTTGGTGATGTGAGAGAGGTGGTGTTTTACAGTCCCTTATCCGTTACTAGCTGCAACGCCACACTGTTCTGGTCAGTTCACGAAGTAGTGATGATGAGGAGCAAGAGGATGAGGAGGAGGGATTTGGTGGTAATGGTAATTGTTACGTAGTATCCGTGATGGGGTAGATAACAATGCCCTAACAGACAAAAAAGATACAACTCTATTTTTTTAATTTTTCAACATGTATTAACGAGATCATTGGATTAAAACTATGATGTATTAATTAGAACGCTGCCTGTCAGCGATGCAGTTGAATGTAACATATTTCGTTGGCAGGCAAGTATCGTTTTTCACTCAGCTAATAATTAGTGAAGAGTGAACGGTGAAAGAACGGCGAAGAATAACGATGAGCGGACAGCGGTGAAGAGTGATGAACAGGGAATGGTGAACAGTGATGAGATAAACGGTGAACGGCAAACAGTCAACAGAAGACGATGAAGACCGATGAAGGATCAACGGTGAACGGTCGGCGAAGAACGGTGAAGACTGATGAATAATGAACGGCGAACGGTCAACGGAGAACGATGAAGCCTGATAAATAATGAAGACTCCAAGGATTTGATTCATGTAGATAACGTTTATCTATCTCCTTGAGGACCAGTAGCGAATGCCATTCGAAACTGCAGAAAGCATCTGAATCGCTAATCTGAATGTTTCTTATGAATTATTACCGACCACATTATATACTTATAGTCAGCAACTGCTGGCATCACTGCTGTGATCTCTAACCCAGGCAACAACAACATCGAATTATTCCATCGAGAATAATTATTAATCTAATGCATAGGCGTCATCACATTATTTGATTCAATGAAGAATCATAAATTTGGTGATGATTATATTAACAACGTTACGAGATGTATGAATGAATGAAGTGAGAGGCAAGGCAAACGGTCAACGTCCCTGGCATGCATGATCGGAGTCAGTTCCCGTTGTTACAAACGCGGAAAAAAGAGGCCTCCACAGGCACAAATACTCAGTTGCTAGGCGTCGCTAACACTTGATAATAATGATTTCAACAATAAATAAATATTTAAAGCTATTGTAAGTTTATAATTGATCTTAGAATTGCTAAAAATAACGGTTCGTTTAACTCTGCATCACATTTTTAAGACAAGTATAAAACACTGTCAGCTTGTAGGCCTACGCACAATTTTTGATATGATGATGATCATTGTTGCCAGGGTGGCGACGTGATAATTCATCTTTAACGCTAACGCAATAGGACGTTAAGCTTCGTTATTCCCTCGCAGAACTGGGCTGAAATATTTATGACTTCAAATCGGACTACGTCATATACATCTCATACCCATACTACATTCATTCATTCTTCTCGAATCATAGGCGTGTTATTAATTAGTTGAGTCTGTATCAACACAGTAGTGAGAGTAAGATGATGATGATGATGATGATGATGATGATGATGATGATGATGATGATGATGATGATGATGATGATGATGATGATGATGATGATGATGATAATGATGATCTCTGTGTCAGGTGGGCTGCATGTTGCTGACGCTGCTGCTGTTGACCATGGTGCACGCCTTCAACGTGTGGAATTGTTGTCGTCGTCGCCTCATCCGCGACCACCCCGAACGCTCGCTGGACCAAATCCTTCCCTCTTCCAGCCAGGCGCTCCTCTTTATCCACAGTGCCATCCCGGGCGACAAGACTGGCCTCTTGCACGAGGATCGAACCGGAATGGGTCGACAAGACCCGGAGCCCAGGCCCAGCACCAGCAGAGCGGCAGAACTGGAGGAGAGATCTTCTCCACCCCTTTGCCATGGTAACCGCTCTGAAGGTCATGGTCATGGCTCTTTTCAAGGTCCATGTAACGATGGCTGTCTCGGCCATTCAGATCAAAGTTCTTCGCACCAAGGTGGAAGCCCTGCTTACCACGATCAGTGCTCTGCAGGTCAAGGTCACATCGCAGCCGGCGAAGGTCAAATCTGTGGCCAAAGCGATCACTTGGAAAAGGCCGACGAAGATCGCATTGATCGAAGTGACGATATCGGGACGTCTAGCATAATGCTGCGACCGATGCGCAAAAGCAGCAGCGATCTGGCTGCTGGCAGCGGCAGAACCACTCCTGTCAATAACCAGCAGAAAGGTACCGACAGAGGCAAAAGCAGCATCCCTCTCAGCGTCAAAAACGATGTGTATTGCGGTGAGGGACATTGCTATAGCGCAGACATCCAGCCTTCTGGGCAGACTCAGGGCAGTGTTCGCGAGCAGAAACGTGGACTGAGTGAAAAAGATAACAATGTGGAAGCACACACAGAAATCGCTACAAAATCTTAGAGAAAATTAATTGCGAATATTACATGCATATGATTATGCTTGTAAGAACGTGAGGTGCGTATGTGTGCGTGCGTGCGTGTGTGTTCGTGCGTGCGCGCGCGCTTTTGTGTGTGTTTGTGGGTGTGTATTTGGGTGTGGGTTTGTGTATATTTACGCACGCAGTGTAGCCTATAGGCCTACATGTATTGTATATAAAATGTACATATAAGAAACAGCCAACTAAATGTTTATACAACTTAACTTTTTTTTAAAAATTAACGTTACTGCTTATGTCGAAAGAAGTTTTATTCTAAATCCCCCATTATTAAACCACGGGCTTTGTATGTCTACGCTTTTGATACTATTAAATAGCCACGTTATAAGTTGTCGCGAAGCCATAACATAAAGCATAGGCCTAATGTATAGGAGAGGTATTAGAATAAGTTGCGGGGTGTAGACGGTCCGGACGGGAGAGAGAGGGTGGTTAGTAATTACGATTGAATGTGTTTCAATTCTCGAGTTTCACGTGCTCTGGTAAAGCGGGTTGGGTCTGGTTCATGAACTCGCAGTTAGCAAGCGGTGGGCTAGGGACATATAACTGACGTAGAGAGTTACATTACATTACATTATTATTGCTTTAGGTCCAGCGGACTCTTCCGAGCCAAATCAGGACCGGGCAACCCCCGATCCGCATAAAAGATCTGCTGAAACAACCCTAGTGGTAAAACCGAAAGCTCTCCACCAGCCAGTCACTTTACAATAAAGACATCCCACGCAGGGGACGGCTGAGGCTTCACCCCAACTTATCAAACCCCCGTTTACAAAAACAAAATAGAATACAAACATCATTATAAATTATCAACAAAACACATACATATAAAATGCCTACATTGCTAAATAATAACATCATAGGAAGCCCTAGTGACCACCTGGCAGAAAGCGTCCAATATTCCCAAGCTGATCCAACAGACCTCATACACAAACAAGGAGTCTTGTCCCGGGAGAGTTTTCAAGAAAAAAAGGTAGGAGACTGGTCTAGCGAAGAAGACGATAGTATAGCAGATTGATAGAAAAGAGCAGGAATGAGAAAGAGCAAATGAGAAAGACAGCGACAGTGGGAATTTAAAGCACTAAATTTCCAGAAAGTGGGGATACTATTTATACTGAAACCCCCGGCACCCCAACGGGGGTTAAACAGCCAACTAAATGTTTATACAACAGTTGTTGATTTTTTAAATTAACGTTACTGCTTATGTCGAAAGAAGTTTTATTCTAAATCCCCCATTATTAAACCACGGGCTTTGTATGTCTACGCTTTTGATACTATTAAATAGCCACGTTATAAGTTGTCGCGGTACCCCTTGGGGTCATGAGCAATCTTGTCACTGTAGATTGTTCTAACCTATAAAGGGAACAGTGAAAGCCCCAGTTGAAAACCTGTCTTGCCTTTGTAGGCATGACTAATTCACTGCGGCAACAGTTCCCCCCCGTTGGAGTGCCGGGGGTTTCAGTATAAATAGTATCCCCACTTTCTGGAAATTTAGTGCTTTAAATTCCCACTGTCGCTGTCTTCATCATTTGCTCTTTCCCATTCCTGATCTGTCCTATCGCTCTGCTATACTTTCTTCTTCTTCGCTAGATCAATGACCTACCTTTTTTCTTGAAAACTCTTCCTGGACAAGACTCCTTGTTTGTGTATGAGGTCTGTTGGATCAGCTTGGGAGTGTTGGACGCTTTCTGCCGGGTGGTCACTAGGGCTTCCTATGATTGTATTATTTCGCACTATAGGCATTTTATATGTATGTGTTTTGTTGATGATTTATAATGATGGTTGTATTCTATTTTGTTTTTGTAACCGGGGTGTTCGCGTAGTTGAGGTCAACCCTCAGCCGTCCCCCGCGTGGGATGTCTTTATTGTAAAGTGACTGGCCGGTGGAGGGCATTCAATTTTCCCACTAGGGTTGTTTCGGCAGATCTTTTATGCGGATCGGGGGTTGTCCGGTCCTGATTTGGCTCGGAAGAGTCCGCTGGACCTAAAGCAACAATAAATCAATCAATCAATCAGTTGTCGCGAAGCGATAAACTATAGCATAGGCCTAATGTATAGGAGAGGTATTAGAATAAGTTGCGGGGTGTAGACGGTCCGGACGGGAGAGAGAGAGGGTGGTTAGTAAATGTGATTGAATGTGTTTCAATTCTCGAGTTCCACGTGCTCTGGTAAAGCGGGTTGGGTCTGGTTCGTGAACTCGCAGGTAGCAAGAGGTACTAGGTGGGTTAGGGACAGAACAGACGTAGAGAGCAAATAGCGAGGTTGTGCAAGTTGTTGTACAAAGTTCTCTGTGAAAATAGATATAAAGTACTAAGCCGTGAAGAGGGCTTCTTACTGTGGCGAGGTTGTGGTAGAAGCGAAGAGGTTTAGTGTGTGTCTGCATAGCCATTTCTTCACAATTGTCGAATTATTATTCACAGTTCTACTCGTCTCTAAACGTACGACAACGGTAAAGCCAGTGGGAGCCTCGTTGTGTATGGAGGGGGTAGCGGCAGTTACTGCCAGTGCCATTGTCACGAAGTTTAAATGCTCGAGTTTTACGTGCTCTGGTAAAGCGGATTGAATCTGGTTCATGAACTCACAGATAGCAAGAGGTGAGCTAGAGACAGGACAGACGTAGAGAGCAACTAGCGAGGTTGTGCAATTTATTGTACAAGGTCCTCTTTGAAAATATATGAGGGGTTTTTACTGTGGCAAGAGTGTGGTCGAATGAGTAATTACAGTTCTACTCGTCTCTAGAAGTACGACAACGTAAAGCCAGTGGTGAGCCTAGGTGTGTATGGAGGGTGTAGAACCAGTTGCTGACAGTGCCATCGTCACCGAGTTTGGGCGATGACGTCATCGTCGAATGGACTCTAGACTAACTGTCTGTATTTATTTAAAGTTTTAGACTGGGATTATCGGTATTTCAACGTCGTTTGGCCAACGACGGTCTGTCTCCAGTGCACGAGCCCTTTGTGGGTAAGTGAGGCCGGATTATCTGTTTGCCCTGACCAGTGCGCGCATGCTTGAGGAGTGTGTATGATAGTGAGGATGGAAAGGGGCGTGGCTCGTAGTTACTTCACTTTGTTATAATTATCAGAAGGGGAGGGTTGGGTATTATAATAAAGGCGTGTTGGGTAATGGGTAAATGGGTTTATAAGTCAATTTCGTAGAAGTCGTCGTCGTATTAGAGGGGCCGGGTAGCTCAGTTGGTAGAGCGTCTTACTAGTAACCGAAAAGTACCTGGTTCGAATCCCGGATTGGCCAATGTGTGACCATATTATTTTCCCCTTACCATCAACTGGTTCGCTGGTGTCAGAATAATGTGACCAGTAGTCGCCTATACGCTTCGGTGTCGTGTGACTATAATCTACAGTTACGTCGTCGTCGCTAAACGGGAGCTACCATGAACGTTGTGATGTGAGATCTTGCGCCCAAGGGCGAGACACTCAGCCTGAGTAAGGAGGAGAGGGAGAAGGGATGGTGGGATAGTGGGGATGAGGTTAGTGGAGGAAATCGGTAGCCAAAATACTGTGTGACATGTTGTTGCAGGCTTACACGGCTACTGTTGCGGTAACGGTTACTGTCACCGTTACCGTTGCTGTTGCCGTTCCTGCTTACTCTGGAGTGAACTTTCGGCTATGACTTGGGAGTGATCGTCTTTCTTCCGTTCTTTCTCCTCAACTTGGGACGCCTGCAAGCTACGGTACGACCTGGAGCGTGGACGGCAGCAGTGACGTCACAAGAAAGGAAGTCGCCACTGCCAGTCGTGACAGTCGGCGATCGGTCAGCGCCCGGTCAACGATCGCCACCAGCTCCAAGCGTCGCTTCTTCTCAGGGCATCAAGGGTGTCAGTGTTCTACAGCAAGGGTTTTTGACAAGGGTTTGAAGGCAACGAGTGACTGCTGCGATTGATGACACCCGTCAGGCCAGTTCTCCTCCCTGTTAGCACTATCCCTCCTTCATTCCTCTCTCAGCTGCTTTATCCTCAAGAACATTTACTTTCTAATCCGCTGTTGACAGTATTCTCTTCGTTAATATAAAGTGTGCTATTTATGTTAATGATTTATGTATGATTTGATGCCTCTATTTTGATTGTGTGTATGTGTGGTTTGAATTAATAAATTGTGAGTTGGTTTGTAAACATTTTTTCCATTGTTTCATTGTGTTGTTCGCCGTTGTCTGTATAATTTCTTCTCGTCTCAGGAACTGTGTGTAGTCCGCCAGCTGGCAAGTGGTTGAGTGACTGGCAAGTGGTTGAGGGAGTGCATGTTATGTGTTAGTACGATTGTGCGCGTGAAAAGTAGTATAATAGTAAACAGCTGCACAAACGAAAATGAAGATTTGAGCATGACATCCATCAGCAAAATAAAAATATGCTTTGTAAGTAAATTTTGAACATTTTAGTGATTGTGAGTGAGACAGTTGCACTTTTAAAGACAAAACAACTTTAATTTTGACTCCAACAACAAACTAACATTACAATAAATCATGAAGTGGTGAATAACATTGCCTAAAACTTTGCAGGCACAACATTAAATGTAAGACGCTCATATTATCTAGGAAAGGGGTTTTCTATCTTTACGAGTGAGCTTTATGCTATTGTAATGGCTCTAAATTACATTATGACTTTACCGTTAGAGCTTTTAGGTTTACTGATTTGTGTCGATTCAAAAGCGGTTTTGTATGCTTTAAAACAAGGTAATTCCAAAGTAAGAAATGAATTCATATATGAAATTAAACATATGATCCATTGTATATTCTCTAGAGGTATAGTTGTTGATTTCTGTTGGGTTCCAGCACATTGTGGAATTCATTGGAATGAAGTGTGTGACACGTTAGCCAAAGAGGGAGCACTAATATCATTAGATTCCATTTCTGTCAACAATTTGAGTATGTGTTGTTCTGAAATGTATTCCTTATTAGAAAAAGTAGTATGTCAAGATACTAGCATTAAAAAGGTTACTATACCGAATTGTTCACGACAGTTGTCAAAATTAATATACAAGTTAAGAATTAACTCATGGAATACTAAATATTCAGCAGATATACAGTGTATGTGTGGCAAAAATATATCAGTTTACCATATTTTATTTGAATGTCCAGTTTTAAATGCAATGTACGAAAACCAAGGACATCATTTGACTGAATATAGACATTCTATAGATGATGTATTACATCATTCACAGATAACAGCAGTTGTGAAAATTATTGCAATGACTCCTATTGGTAGACTTTTATAGTTTGGTGTTAAATCCTTCTTCCCCTTTCATTCCATTTTGTTCTAAGATTTCTTAGTTGTGATTTGATTTATATTGTTGTTGTTATTAATTAATGTCTAATATCACCTGAATGTGTGAATAGACAATAAATAAAATATTGATTTGCAGGCACAACCATTATTATCATATTGTTATTCACACCAAATTTAGTTTACAGCCTCTGAGGCAGGCTAGTGGACTTTCATTTAGAAATAACGAAGTGACGAAAGAATGTCACTAACAAGTTACAAACTGTTTACAAAAAAAAAAGAAACCCATATTGATTGACGACAGCTATGAATGTCTGTATCTTGACGACAGGGCAACATAGGGAACAGCTATGCCAAGTATATGAAGCGTGTATCCTGTTAAGTGCTATTCAGACATTGTTGTTTTCTTCAATGAGGTATTATTCCTAGGCCTCTTGAGAGACGGTTCGCAACTTTATAATTTGATCACGCCACCGCTACAAACTACACTCGTCGACACTATAACTATTGACTCAAACACTGAAAGTCTTGCATACCTTGTTACCGCAAGCCTCAGTTCTATGACCCATTCTTTTTACTCTGCACACCCCCGTTGGGGTGCCGGGGGGTTCAGTATAAATAGTATCCCCACTTTCTGGAAATTTAGTGCTTTAAATTCCCACTGTCGCTGTCTTTCTCATTTGCTCTTTCTCATTCCTGCTCTGTTCTATCAATCTGCTATACTATCGTCTTCTTCGCTAGACCAGTCTCCTACCTTTTTCTTGAAAACTCTTCCGGGACAAGACTCCTTGTTTGTGTATGAGGTCTGTTGGATCAGCTGGGGAATATTGGACGCTTTCTGCCAGGTGGTCACTAGGGCTTCCTATGATGTTATTAATTAGCAATGTAGGCATTTTATATGTATGTGTTTTGTTGATAATTTATAATGATGTTTGTATTCTATTTTGTTTTTGTAAACGGGGGTTCGATAAGTGGGGGTGAAGCCTCAGCCGTCCCCTGCGTGGGATGTCTTTATTGTAAAGTGACTGGCTGGTGGAGGGCATTCAGTTTTCCCACTAGGGTTGTTTCAGTAGATCTTTTATGCGGATTGGGGGTTGTCCGGTCCTGATTTGGCTCGGAAGAGTCCGCTGAACCTAAAGCAACAATTATGTAATGTAATGTAATTTACTCTGCACACATCACCACTGTCTCAGATCATTCAGGATCATATTGTTGACCATCACTTCTATGCCGATGACACCCAGTTTAGCAACAGTGATACTCTTTAAAATCTCCCTTCCATTCTAAAATTCTCATCCGACTGCTTCTCAGACGTCCAGAATTGGATGACAGCAAACAAATTGCAATTCAGTGCAGACAAAACAGAGGTCATGCTCATTTAACGTGCTTATTCAAAACGTTGCCGCTCGCCTCATTCTCAAAAACTAAAAAAATCTGACCACATCACTCCACTTCTTCGCTCACTTTACTGGCTTCCCACACCGCAAAGAATTCTTTACAAAACATGTCTTTTCTGTTACAAGTGTCTCCATGGCTCCGCTCCTTCATACCTCTTCGATGACATCCAACGCTACACGCCCTCTCGCAACTTGCGCTCTTCTTCCGACACACTCCTTCTCAGGATACCCGCCTTAAAATGTCCTCTGTTGGTTTTAGATCTTTTTCTGTCTTTGGACCAACTGCCTGGAATTCATTACCACTTTCTCTTCGCAGCATACCGAATATCAACACCTTCAAAGCAAATCTAAAAGACCATTTCTTCTCTAAAGTCTTCTCCTGATCTGTTCTGTCTTCAAACTGTTTTTTTCCATATTGCCTCGTCTTTTCTGTGCGTGCATGCACGCGTGTGTGTGTGTCCGCGTGCGCGCGCGTGTATATGTGCCTGTTCGTTCATTTCAATTTAAATTCAACAAATCTTTATTACCTCTTACAAGGAACTATGACAGGCACTTGATCACTAAAATATAAAACAAAATAAAAATAAAACTGCAAGTAAAAAATTAAAGATAGTATAATATTTGTTTAAATTTATTTACAACATGTAGGATACGATTATATATGGACACACACATACACACCCACACTATTACTTTATGTAGTAAATTATGTAATAGAATGTAAACCAAATCCTCACAGAAGAGGTTGTTTCCATCTAATCACAAACACAGCCTATTGCCAGGGTACAGTTATCACAGGGTGACATTACACAAAAAGGTTTACAAGATATTACAGTCCAACAAAACAATGAAAATAAAGTTCAACTGTATTTACAACTAACATTTGAACACATTTAATATTTAATTTTAAAACTGCTCCCAGCCATGTATGTATATGAATTGTACTAATGTTTAATGAGTGTGTTAATGCCTGATAGTACTCTTTGAACTGTTTCTTACTAGGAAAAGCGCTTTACAAATATCCTTTTTTATTTATTTATTTATTTATTTATTATTATAATTATTATTATTATTATTATTATTATTATTATTATTATTATTATTATTATTATTGTGATAAACAAAGACCATACTCTTCACACAAACAACAAAATATTGCGAATTTTATTTGATTGACTGCACCTAAAACCATTATTGCCGGGATGGAGGAATCCGGAGTACCCGGATAAAACCGGAATACCCAGAGAAAGCCCTTGGTGACCTTCTACGTGTTTATATAGCGTTTTGATATAGCGTGCTAGCCTTTGACTGGTTACCAGCAAGCTGATTTGGAGCGCTCACAATGTTAATTATGTTTTCATCAACAAAATCCTCCATTATGCCCCTGTAAGGTCTGTCAACATCACTAGAGAGTATGCTGAGAACCCCGCCGCAATAGAGAACTCCATGTCATCTTTCAAAATCGAAACAACAGGCGACCAAACAGTCGTGGTTCTCAGTCTAGTCATCAGTCACTACTGCCCGTCATTTTACGAGCTACAGCACAAACACCTTTCGTCGCAAGTCGGAAACCCAGATCAACCGTGACAGGAAAGGAGCACAGGCCTACAGAAACAGGGCAGTGCAGGGGCGCGTTTCCCAGCACAATGCGCAAGCGTGCGCACGCCGAGTGCGTATGCGTGGGTATAAGAAACGGTATGTAACGAGATTTCGTATGGCAACATGGCTTCTCAGGAGCAACTCAGGAAAATCTTAAAAGTAATCTTGATTGAAGAGGCGTCAGAAGAGGACAGCATAATTGCCATACCAAGTTTAATGACTTCCACGATGATGGGGCTTTATTTAGCATCCAAGCACAGTCCAGAAGATCGTGATTTGACAGCCCATGTGGAAAATTACGTTGAAATAACCGTACCGAAATACAACAGCACAGAGTTTCGGGAGCATTTCCGAATGAGCCGAGAGACATTTGAGGTGAGAGGTCGTCTTTTTATAATCGTTATAACATGCATTCCATCAATTAATGAAGTAAGTCAGTATGTTCAAAGTATCAAACCAATTTTTTTGGTGCGAAAGATCAAGAGACGGTGTCTAGTGAACAAGCCAGATAATAGAAGATTGGTTTCAAATACACATACAGACAAATGTGGTTGGCGCAAAGAAGGACACGGAGCCGGTGGTGTGTGTTTGTGAAGACAACTTGTTTTGATAGTGTAGGCAATAGTAGGCTTACATGTAAAAGTAGAGGCTTGTTGTAGGCCTCACGGCATATTCCAAGCCTCTTCTTTCAGTGTTAATGAGTGGATAACGCATGGCCCTGGGTCATGCTAGCGCAATTTGACAATAACATATCTAATCGTCCTATTCTTTAAATAGACGTACACATTTTGGGTTGCTGCCCAGAAGATTCTTGAACGAGTTAATGTTGTTTGCAAATTTTACACTAGCTGGGAGAGTTGCACAAATAAAACTTTAACCCATCCATACTATAGGATTACTTCAATCTAATGTCAACTAAGTATTAATTTTGGTCAGCATTGCCTAACGCAAGAATTTGACCACTGGGTTACAGCTGCCCTAGGTAGTAGAATATAGGTTTTCAAGGCATTAGCCCTGAAGATAAACCATTTTGATGCCAATTACATAATGGCATTGATATCTTTTCAGGATCTTTGCACATGGATTGCACCCCACCTGCCACATGACAAGTCCATCTCACTGGAGAAAAAGATGCTGGCCACTTTGTGGGTTTTGGGAAACCAGGAGAGCTACAGGGGTGTGGCTGATCGGTTTGGCATGTATAAAGGCACCTTGCACAAAATTGTTATGCTTGTGTCAAATGTGTTGACTAACCTAAGAGACGAAATTATAGTATGGCCTTCAGTACAGCAACTGACACGGAATGCTGAGGAATTCAGTGAAAGATGTGAGTTTCCTGGTGTTGTTGGCATTGTAGATGGCACTCACATTACAATCCCAGGCCCATCTGAATTCAGAGACTCATATATCGATAGAACCGGAAACCCAAGTGTGCATTTACAGGTTGTGTGTAATGCCAGACTGCTTTTTATAGACCTTGTGACGGGATGGCCAGGTTCAGTACATGATGCTCGTGTGTTTAGAAACTCACCCTTAAAAAGAAAACTGGACAATGGACTACTCCCAGCACACCAACACATACTTGGAGATTCTGCGTACCCTCTGTCACAATATCTCCTTGTGCCATTTCGGGACAATGGACATTTGACTCCTTTAGAAAAGACTTTTAATAAAAAGCACTCATCCACCCGAGTTGAGGTTGAGAGAGCAATAGGGCTCCTCAAAGGGAAGTGGAGACGCATGAAATTCTTAGACATGGTCTGTATTAAAGAAATACCTAATGTTATCACTGCTGCATGCGTTCTTCATAATTTTAATATAATGAAGAACGGCATTGACGAGGAAGACATTGAAATAAATGTGAATGAGGAGCAGTGCAATTCTGATGGTGATGATGTTTTGACTGGGGTTGAAAAGCGATTAGAAATTGCCCATCAGTTAATGTAACTATATCTTGTGCATATTGTTTTTGAACTTTTGACACAGTAATAGGAGTCGTATTGGGTTTACTGTTCTCATGTTCCAGGTGTGATAAGCTTCAAAACTGTCATTTTTATTGATGTTAAGAAGCACGCATAGGAATGAAGTTTACTATTGGCTGTAGTCACAAGGTTGCATGCTAATATGGGTTGCTTTAACAAACTTTAACTCACACACTTCTGAAATGTTATTGTTTATTTTTAAGAGTGTTATTATGGTTTTATCTATTATGGTATTAGTGTAGAAACTTAGCATAATTTATATAATAATGAATAATTTATAATTAAGTATAATATTTGATAATAATAATGGTAATAATAATATTAGTAATAATAGTGGTGGTAGTAATAATAGTAATAATAATAATAATAATACAATCATGTATGTGCCAGTGTTATTAATATTCGTACATTTATTATTATTGTAGAATAATATTTTGTCCTCATTCAAATGGGAAATGTTAGCAATGCAAACTAAAATATGAGACAATAGATTCTATTGTACTATGCTGGAAGCCAATTTGTATTTTAATTTATTATGTAAATGTGTCCATTATAATGCAAATGTAAATTTATTGGTTGCATTTTAATGTAATTGGTTATATCTTTTGTGTGTGTGTGAGAAATATCTTATTTTATAATGTAACTTAGTTTAAGGCATGCATTATTATATTTTATTATTATTGTTAGAGTGACATGTAATGCATATGTGTGTGTATATATAAGTGTATGGGTGTATATATGTGTATGTATGTATAGATATATATAAATATGTGAAAGTGTGTGTGTGCGATAGTGCGCGTGTACCTGTGTGTGCGTGTTGGTGTGTGATAACGTTATGATCTTAATCACTGTAGATATCATCATCATCATAATTATTTATTTTCAGTTTAGTGTGTGGTTTTTATTGTTTGAGATTTTATATGCAGATGGACACTGCAATAAGAATTTTCTTGCAGGTATTTGTGGGGACAATAAAGTCTGTATTCTGTTTACTTTATCAGTAAACTCATACTGTAAAACTTTTTTGTGTTATCTTGGGGGTAATAAAGATTTTTTACCCCATTGTTGTCATGTTTTGTGCATGCATGTTCAGAGTGTGTGTGGAGTATGGCTGCTGTGAATGTCCAAGCTTTGAACACACACACAATCTGTAACCAAAACAAAATAGAAATAGTAAATGAATATTTAATTTTCTATGAAAGCAAATAATAAAACCAAGAAAATGCACAAACCTTTTTTTTTTTTTAAATGTCTAACTTAAATGACTGCATAAACACAGTAACCGCTTGAACAAACACAAGGAAAGAAACGACGAAGGATTAAAAAATTGTAGTATAATATAATCTCAAAGAAAAAATAAGGAAAAAGAGTAACAATTAAACAATTATTAGTATTCACTCACAGATTAAAGAACAGTTTTATTTATTTATCCCTGGCAGTCAAAACATCGCAGGATTGTTTGAAGTGTTGCAATTAATGCATTTCATACACAATGTTTACAATAATGAAAAATAAAACAATCAAAACATAAAAATGTCGATCTTGAACAGTTTTTGAGCAAAGATCTTGTCCAACTCTGAGAAGCATACGTGACAATACACATTAAAATAAAAATAAATCCTATAATAAATAAGCTTACAAAATCTTTATAGATAGATATAAAGTAAATTCAGACTATTTTTCCTTTAAACAGTCAAATCTCCTAAAACCTAGGAGATCAAAGTATAAACAATAAAACAAAAATGACTTTACCTTTTGGCTTCAAATTTAGGTCGTCAAAATAATGTAACATAAAAATGTAGTTACAAAAACCCTAATGCGTCGCTTGTTGAAAACTTTACATTACATGATTATTGCTTTAGGTCCAGCGGACTCTTCCGAGCCAAATCAGGACCAGTATAGCCGAACCAGGACCACAAACTCAAGACCACAACTTTGCTGAAAGAGGACTCGCCCCTATTCCGCAAAAAAGATCTGCCGAAACAACCCTAGTGGCAACTCCGAATGCACTCCACCAGCCGGTCACTTTATAATAAAGACATCCCACGCAGAGGACGCTGAGGCTATACTCTAATTTATTGAACCACCGTTTATAAAAACAAAATAGAATATAAACATCATTATAAAATATCAACAAAACACATACATATAAAATGCCTACATTGCCAAATAACATCATATTCATAGGAAGCCCCAGTGACTGTCGCTTGTTGAAAAAAGAAATCGGTTGGATTCATTAGCTTAATCTGATGTGTATGTTTTATCTGACACTGCACTGTGTTTGCACATAATAAAAATTGTTCATCGTGCTACTTTATAAAAAGAAATTATTTTGTGCCCCATTTTAATTTTCTTCAGAATTGATTTTATAATAGTATTGCTGAATCTCTTCAGATTGTTATCAGCATCAGGTTCTCTCTTCATATTCACCGAGTGTAATCTGAAATGTGAATTTAATCTGTTGAAACTTCTGCACTTTTACAGCAATATTCTGTGTTCCAAAATGTGTGCTTGCTTTGACAATACTGATATTAGGCCAGTTTGGAAATATGACTTTGATCTTTGAAAAAAATGCTGTGTGTGAAAGGAGAGGGGGGGGGGCCAGGGGTGTGTGTGCATGCCTATGTGTGTGGGGGTACAACTCATTTGCAAATTTGGTCTTGGTTTTTCAAAGGATATGTAATACAAACATATTATTTGGTTTATTGGTCTTAAACGAGTACTCGGTCCCCTTTCTCCCGTTCCTAAACGAATAAGACAAAGTGGCTTTCAAAATGTCAATACTTTGGTCATTCTGAAAACTATAACACACTTAGTTTTAACACAATTTTTAAATGAACTGTATTAAAAAAAAAAAAATTACCATTACTTTTTGAGAGACTCTGTTATTTCCTTCAAAATAATATTTCTTTCTTTAATTGCTTGTGTTAGAGTGTCAATTGCAGCGGTCTGTTTCGCTGCAAACTCAACAAACCATTGAGGTGCCTGCTGCTCTCTACGTTGACGCCTTTTAAATGTGATTTTAGTTGGTCCAGCTGCAGAGGCTGTTGCTGGAGAGGTTTTTGCTGGAGAGGCTGTTGCTGGAGAGGCTGTTGGTACTTCTTCGCCCAACGCAGTTCTCACTGAACCGTCTTCTGAAAGTCAGGATTTGAAATAAAAGAACAAAATATTTTACATAAACCAACACTGTTACCAGTATGCTTCGTTAATTAGTTAATCATTACTTATTGGTTGTTAGCTTGTGTGAGGCCAATGTCCGTATGAAATTTAAAAAAACTGCCTAAAACTGTGTTTGGATGTGCACTCGGTTTAGTTAAATTATCTCGGATCTTGAGGGATAACTGCTTAGAGAGAGCTGTTATATACAGGCTAAGAAGTCCCGATTTGTAGTTCACTGCACCTATAAAAATGATTACCTAACTTTGTCAGATTTAGCATAACTATTCACATCTACAGTGATTTTAGAACAAAGTCAGCTTCGAATAAGGTCAAAACTTTATTTTGTAGTTAGTGTTTTATATTTGTATTGCATGCTATGTGCGTGAATACTAAAGATTTTACACATTAATTAAGCTAACACCTCAACGCTCCCTCAACTCCTCTCTCTCCCTCCCCCTCCCCCCTCCCCCCCCCCCCAAGCTCTCTTCCTAAGAAACCAAAGGAACATACCCTCCGCCATGGATGTAACGGTGGCAGCGGGCTGTATTGCCGGGTCGCCACGCAGAGCCTCTTCCATCAAGGCGTAATACTGCCACGTCATCGCCCCCCTGCCAGTTTTTTTGTTAGTGTCACGAATTTTCTTGTATCTTAACAAAAACAAACTTCGAAACATTTTAGTAGCTATATCAATGATATAGCATTCAACAATAAAATATAAAGCAACCTTGAGGAGTTGCAGTCTTGCTGAAACAAGTACACTATGAGAACAAGCGATACACAATCTAAGACTGCCACAAGCAAAAACCCATGGTATAGACTGTGAGAATGTATAACTATCCACAAGGATGTGTCATTACATCTTTAGTCTGATATAAATAAAACGCACTTAGAAACAAATGTACCTGCTGACCAAACTTCGCCATTTGGTATCACATTCCCCACCAGTGACCATATAACCTTTTGCCTGCAGTCTTGAGGCCACAGCCTGCCACGCTTCTTTTTTCTTACATGTGGGACTTTTAAATATGACCTGAATATCCTCCAGCATCCACGTTGTGACAAGCAGTTGAATAGAAGGATAAGACCAGGTCATAGTACCTGTAAACAGAGTCCAGCTACATGTTATCTAAGCTGCCTTATACATTTCAATAGTAATTAGTAAATAATGCAATAATAATAAAATTTGCAAGTTCTGGTTAAACTTAAGACATAAAGCTACAGTTAAGACACATAAAATAGATAGGATTTGCATTTCTTACAAGTTCATGAGCATCAATAGAGTCACAAGGACATGTTATAAATAGTTGTGTTTTTAAAAAAAAAAGTGAAAAGTATGTTCTGCTTTGAATAATGAAATCGTTTTTAAGTAACATTGTAATCGTTTATGCAAGCATTACCACCAACTATAAGTTATTATTAGGCCAACAAAAACAAAAAAGTTGGATTACGATATCCAGCCGACCATATTTTTGTTTCTGCCGACCCTTTACAAATTTAAAATACAGATCTAAACAAAACTTTCGGCACATTTTGAGCATTATACCATCACGACTAAAGGAAGTAAGCAAGCAGTAATAGTAGCCTCCCTTGACCTCGGCGTTTTGTTACAATGGCTGCCAAATTGTCACTTACCTACTTAGCAGTCCAACAAAATGTGAAGAAAATAAATCTATTTCTATTAATGCAATCATCTATCTACAAAGCAGTCAGATTGGTTGTCTTTCTTTTAAATGTGTACAATTACAATGAAAGAATTTTGTCATCTTATACTTTAAAAATTATGTTTCTCAATTAACTCTTCGATCATTTATGATTTTTTTGTGATGCTTGTGACTAAGTTTAAGGGCAAACAACTTGCGGTGTCCGTGGTAAAATTTAATGATTAATTCAGGTTGGTTGACATGATGAGAAACGTATATTTACTTTATATATACTTTAATAATTTCATGTATTTAATTCTTTATTTGTTTGCTTTAGTAAGTGTTTGTGTGTTTTAAGACTAGTCCCAATTATGCACTTCCTTACTATACTCGGTGCGCTGTGAAGTGCCAGGCTCGCCGGTAGGACGTGAAGCTGACTGTGTCCCTTGGACACTGTGAATGTGATCACCAGCTGCTGAAATAATGTAAAAGTGCAGTTAAGCAACTTAACTGTGTACTGAGCTAAGTAAATATGTATTACATTCATAATACAAACCATGGTCATTTAACGAAAACAATGGCATCAACAAATTCCAATAACATCAGATGGTCAACTGTCAAGAGGCCTATGTATCAGCACTGTGTGGGCTATTGTTCATTATCTAGGCTTACTGCTAATCAAAATTCATGAAGTCACTTTGCCTTAAAGTCGTACGCAATTGTCTTCAAATTTTCAATTGTGTTCTGCACGATTGCTTTCCTAAAATGTAACAAAAGGAAGTTGGGTGCACAAAATATCAGAAAGATGTAGCCATTGCATTTCTCTTTCTAGCAGCAGGGGCATCTGCTATGTTTCTGTCTTTATCTTCATCATCATCAGAGTCTGGAACATCTACTTGTTGCAGGGTGGAGGGGGGGGAGGGTAAGGGAGTACAGCCTCTTCCTTTAATAATATTACATTGTGAAGTACACAAGCTGCCACAATGACAAATGGTATGTCTTTTGCTAATGCCATATCCAGCATTTTTAGTTGTCGACATTTGAAACTTGGATATTGCCCACTGGGACATTGCAACTTTAAGATTGCCAGTGGTGCATGTTGGTATATACAGTTGCTGCGCTTGAAGCTGGCTAAAGAAAAGGTGGGTAAATAGCAGTTATTATTGGCCCAGAAAACCCAAACAGATCAACTACTAATTATTAAAAACTATGCTATCAATGCAATATTCTGATTCAAAACAATATCAGCTCTGTCTGTGGCATGGCATTTCATTAACTTGCATTCAATTAAAAAAACAAAAACAACAATATTACCACATTGGGAGGACTCAATGGATGTGCTGGTTGAGGCAACTGGGTCGGGCCTAGGCAACGCAGCGTCAGGTGAGTCAACCGAAACAACTGCTTCAACTGCATTTGAGTGGTGTGAGGCTTTGTCTGCTTGGTTGATTGTACCTATAACCAGTGCAATATCATT
This sequence comes from Oncomelania hupensis, assembly GCA_036898135.1. NCBI lineage: Eukaryota > Metazoa > Mollusca > Gastropoda > Littorinimorpha > Pomatiopsidae > Oncomelania > Oncomelania hupensis. The sequence goes on along the minus strand of CM072521.1, from coordinate 22,136,661 downwards.
ATTTTAGTAGAACATCAATTGTAATATAGCGCAAACCAAGATTTTCAATCAATACAAAGAATTTAAATAGCAAGTGTGAAAAAAGCAAGTTCAATTTAATAAACAACATTGATTTTGCAATGGATGGTACATTAACTACAGATTGTTATACTCTAACTCATATATATACTTAAAAATAAAAATATACCTGTAACAGTTAGACACTGCTGGAAAACTTGAGCAGCAAAGTGGGGATCTAAAAAAAACAAACCCACAAAACATATATTATGCCTACTTAAAACGAATAAGCATAATAAAATAAATAAGACATATATTAACAACAAACTGAAAACCAGTGGCTTTCATAGTCCAACAGTCAAACTTCAAACCAAAATATTAGTTTAACAAATATTTTTTACTAACATCATGTGCAAACACTATAAGCATGAGCTTTTAGTTAAGTTATCTGGAAAATAACTGTAACATAGATATAGCAGTTCCCATACTGTTAGCAAGAGGGTGGGGGGGGAGAGCAGGAGGAGGGTAGTGGAAATAGCAATTTTGTTCAATTTATTTGGCGAATGGCATGCAAGTCAATGCAATGCAGTCCTAAACTGTCATTAATTCAATGATCACATATGGTTTTTCTTACCACTCCTCACTCTGTGAATGTCTGGCAGGGACAAAGTAATTTCCACTTGATCCCCAGTTTCGTTGTCTTTCAATATGATAGTCTCCCAGTAACTAGTTAAAATATAAAACATAGGCATTCAATTAGTGCACAAAAAGATCTGTTACATTACATAACACTATTAACATTTATATTATTTTCCCCATTGAAAACTGCTGCTAGGGCTTACATAGTAGTTGGTACTTGAGCTTTATTTACAATTCTCATTAAATAACAATTTGGGCAGCCAAAACTAGAAAAATGGCATGAATAGTAACATTCAACGTTGCTTTTGTAACTTTTAGTCTCTTTCTTGATGTCCCAAGACAAGCCTATGTTTGGTTTCAGTATTAGGCACAGTGTTGCCTAAACACATTAGGCTACAATTTAAAGTTTTGTTAACAAAGCATAATCAATGTGAAACTGTATCAGATTTTAAATACTTATATGTTTAGGTTTACTTTTGAAGCTTAGATCATACAGAGCATTTTTAGTTAAAATATTCCATTATTTATTATCATCATCATCATCATCATCATCATCATCATCATCATCATCATCATCATCATGGATTTATATAGCGCACATATCTAGCTGTAAGTATCGATTAAAGGCACTGACTAAACAGGATCTAGGCTATTCTAATAGTAGTAATACAAGCCGCCAGAGGCCCCAACTTGCAGCCTTTGGGCACATCCTGGATATGGTACATTGCCGAAGCCAGTGTTGGCTATTATTGCAACGGTATTTACGATTAGGGTGAGCACAATGTACTAGGCTACTTTGTGTGTTTGGGTATTGAAAAAAAAAATCCCTTCTTTTTGTTTGCGGGGAGGGCCGGGGGGCTGGCTCCTTAGCGATTAGTGATTTGTTACACAATCAATATAGGAATGATTAGCATCTTAGTTTGATCCATATGAGATTTCTAATAGTCGAATCAGAGACCGTATATACTGCAATGACTGTATCTAAGGTCTCTGGTCGAATGCCAAATGATGTCGGAACCGGTAAACATGACTTGCGCCAACGGCCAAGATAAAAACGTGCACGCACCTCAACTTCAGACTCAAAATTACAATCGACCACAATGATATAGCCCTTACTAACGTTAATAGTAGATGTAGTACTACTTTAATAACAATTTTACGGAAGGCAATGGACAATAAGTTGAAATAAAGACTTAATAAAGACAAAAGTTGTCATCACGTACCCAGAGTTGTCCATTTTCGCCGCCATTTTGAATCACAAAAGCGTGCGCGGCGCACTACCTTCGAAAACCGTGAGCGAGCGTAGCAATGCGCACGCCGCTTACTGAGCGTTTCTTCACTCTCGCACGCAGTGCGAAAGGTTGCGAAACCTCTAGGAAACGGGCCCCAGGTACCAGAAAACGATCAGGCAAGTGAAACTGATAATTTTTTTTGACTGATTCTCCCTGTGTTTTGTTTTTGCCTACTCCATCAAAATAATTTGATGTCAACTACTCGTTTTCAAAATTGCTTTATTCTCCCCATATTATAGGCCTGTGCTGGACCCAGTGTCCAAGTAAGCCACCGTCACCTGCTTCACGTGCATTCCAATAATCGGACAACTGCTGGTCAATGGCTACGTCGCCGGGGGTCAGAGTTGACGGGGTTTCATTCAGTGAACTTGGGTCGTCGGTGAAGTCTTCTAGCATGCACAATCATGTTCTACTCATAGACTTAAAATATGGGACAAGTCTAGTCCTTCTGCCTATTCATGCCCATATTATACATGCATCTCAGCATCTTTCTTTCGTTTGTTAATGGTATAGCAAGGAAAATGTTTAAGTTTCACAGCATTTCACTGAAGTCAAACCGATGTTGTGTTGACACATATCCTCGTGGGGCATATTTACAATAATTTCGCAGGCATCGCACTTTCACCCACTGATAATTTTGTTTCACTGGCTATTTCTCCGGTACAGTGGATTTAAAAGTTTTTTTATACTACAAATTTATAATAGACTACTACACTGAAACTGTGACAGTGCTAAGGACATTCATGTGCCTGTGGCAGCAGACAGTACAATATTGAAAGACGTCTGATTGCGCATGCGGAAAAGCAAACAAACAGACAGGGTAAAATCTATACATTCCACGACTTATAAAGGGTGTGTACATATCTATGAGTACCCGCCCTACAATTCGCCACGGCGGAAATTTTAAATCCAGATCATACTTGCTTGAAGAAATTATCAATTATCAAGTTTCTGTTGACTAACTACTTGCATAAAGTAATTTATGTTTTATTTTCTAGTTTATATAGAAAAGCGTTTTACTTACGAGCAGTCATCTCTCCTTTCCGCTCTGGAGAAAGTAAACTTTCTTTTATGAAAGGCAAAATCAATACTTGCGTCACTCGGCGAAGATTCAGCTAGAAAAAGGTGTTTTACTTAAGAGCAGTCATCTCTCCTTTCCGCTCTGGAGAAAGTAAACTTTCTTTCAAGAAAGGTAAAATCAATACTTGCGTCACTCGGCGAAGATTCAGCAATGTGCTTAGATTCAACATGCAAAGGAGCGTGGGGTTATAAATAGCAGCCAATCAGAGCCGGCATGGTTCCCCGGATAGTCGCAAGTGCCAGAATAAAGTCAGTAACACTGACGGCACTCCACCAGCCAGTCACTTTACAATAAAGACATCCCACGCAGGGGACGCTGAGGCTAAATTCTAATTTATCGAACCCCCGTTTACAAAAAACAAAATAGAATACAAACATCGTTATAAAATATTAACAAAACATATACATATAAAATGCCCACATTGCTAAATAATAACATCATAGGAAGCCCTAGTGACCATTTGACAGAAAGCGTCCAATATTCCCCAGCTGATCCAACAGATCTCATACACAAATGAGGAGTTTTGCCCCGGAAGAGTTTTCAAGAAAAAAGGTAAGTGACTGGTCTGGCAAAAAAGAAGATGGTATGGTAGATTGATAGAACAGAGTAGTAATGAGAAAAAACAAATGAGAAAGACGGCGACAATTTAAAGCACTAAATTTCCACAAAGTGGGGACACTATTTATACAGAACCCTCCCCACCCCCCTCCCACCCCTCGCCGGCAACCCAACGGGGGGAACCTTCAGGTGATATAGACATGGAGAAACATAGATCTTGGTGGAGCAAAGACCAAGCATGAAAGCACTTTGTGAGGAACAAAAGAAGAAATTTAGTAGGGACTGAAAACTGAGGGCATTGGCGCCGCGAAACACCTAGCCCTCTAGGAGGGTCGGGGGCATGCTTTTCCGGTTCTACTCCGTTTGGTTTGGATTCGCGCTAGGCAAAACACAAGCAGAGTTATTCATTATAACAAAGAGGATAAAAGTCTTTTATCCTCTTTGATTATAACCCCACAGGCAGAGTACCAGTGGCACCTGGCCTAAAACTTCCGGCGTTGCAGAACCAGTGAGCCCAGACAATCAGAATGGAGAATCGGTCACAGATCTTGTCGGAGTGGAACTAAGGATACCCTAAAGAGGTACCTAAAAGTTTGCTGCCGTGCCTAAATGTTTGCTGTCGTGACTAAATAGTTTATATCGGTCTAGGAAAAATTAAAAACACGTCGAAGTGGTAAAAAGATTCGACGGATTTTCCGCCAAAACTTCCTCATGTCTGATAGACAAGCACCCGAGTGAGAGAGAGAAAGAAAGAAAGAAAGAGAGAGAGAGAGAGAGAGAGAGAGAGAGAGAGAGAGAGAGACACTTTGACACTTTGAGATTTAATTGTTAAGGCCACCAGCCCATCACAATGGTAGGCATCACATACAATATAAAATAATCTTTAAATAATCTTTAAAATAAAAGGACAATATTAAATACATATCATTTACAAGTTTCATTAAAAATGTTTCGAAAAAGCATTCGCATCATATCACGCATGAAAGTAAATTTCGATAACATACAACATTGCAGTTAAAAACACATTCAGTATAAATTTTTCTTTCTGATAGCAATTGCTTTGTAAATAAAGTACGCAACATTTCTAATAATTGTTTGATTTTGGCTGGACATAAGCAGTACAAATCTGGATAAGCATGGCCGCTTTGTAAACTTCAACGGAATAAGATCATCCCGAATGTCTGTGTATTTGGGACAAACCAGTAACATATGCATTTCAGTCTCTTGAACATTTGGACAAAAAGGACAATTAACATCTATTAGACGATCCTTTCTAAATTCAACAAAGTGTGCATTCAACGGTGACATTCCAATTCTAAACCTAATAATTGCTTTCCTTACTGCAATATTTCTAATTAAATTTAAGTATTCACCGCAAACCACTTCACGTTTGAAACAGGAATATACATAGTAAAAAACATGGTCGTCTAGCGCAGAACTCCAATCTTGTTTAAAACAATCAACAAGTCTGTGTTTCCCAGACAACTCCAAAACCAAACCTGAACAATACGTTTCGAACTTTGCAAGCCCATGTAGTATAATTCTGTTGCTGCAGATACAGTAACATATTGTATGCTTTCTTCGAAAATCTGTGATTTCCAAGCATAGTCAGTCTAAGCCAAAATTTCAAACATCTTGTTTATGTCATAACATGCAAGGGATATCGCCCTGTTTCACCATATATCAAGTGTCTTGGAGATTGGGTGCTAACTCCCAGAACACGTTTTATTGCTTAAAGTGAACCCTTTCAATACATTCCTGGTCAGCAGTTAAACCCCATATTTCTGATCCGTATGTTAAAATTGGCTGAATTTGTGAATCAAAAAGTGTAAAAAAGAGTTTGGGTGAAAATTCTCCAAGTGACCAAAGTAACTTCATGATGGCTGAAACGCCCTTCCTTGCTCGTTCAGCTAGATCCTTAAAAGTATAGGAAAATGTTAATTTGGTAGACATGAAAATCCCTAAATATTTGTACATATTAACAATTTTCAAAACTCGTCTATCAAAAAACCACTGTTCTCTCTCGCCCAAAAATCCTCCATTACGGAATACAATAATATTCGATTTGTCCAAGTTAACAACAAGACCCAGTCGTTTTGCACTTTCACAAAGAACATTCAGCTGATTTTGCAGCCCAACTATAGTATCTGAAAACAACACTACATCGTCAGCAAAAAGCAAAATAAACAATTCAATGAGTTCTGGGGGTAATTGGATCCCGTGTTTACCATGATCAGATGTACAATATCTTTGGTTTAAACAAAGATTTTTATTCAAGGAAAAATATATTTCGTCAGTTCATTAATAAAAAGGGGAAACAGTACAGGAGAACATACTTCTCCCTGCTTCAGTCCCTGTGGACACATAAACTCATCAGACAGGTCTGCACCAGCACGAACACGTGCTTTAACAACATTGTACATGCTCTGTATTGCTTTTGCTAATTTACCATTCAAACATGATGTGTATAGAACCTTCCAAAGCTTCTCTTTACTAATGGAATCGAAAGCCTTCCGAAAGTCTATGAAGGCTACATAAAGTTTTCTGTGTCTTAATAATTGTTTCTGAACCAGAGCCAACAGAGTAAATATGTGGTCAGCAGTACTATGTTCCTTCCTGAAACCAGCCTGCTCTTCTCCAACGACATTGTTTTTTTCAATCCAATCTGAAATACGTTTATTTAAAATATAACTATACAATTTACTGCTAATATCAAGAAGGGAAATCCCTCTGTAATTATCAGGTACTGTGACATCGCCCTTTTTATGTAATGGTTGCAAAAGAGACATAGTCCATTTATCAGGAAACAGACCATTGTCAAACAAATGATTAAAAAATTTAGCAAGAAATTGCAAAATTTCGTCCAAGCTTTGTTTATAGAATTCTCCAATCAGGCCATCTGGGCCAGCCGCTTTTTTATTTTTGAGTACTTTGATAGCAGATTGAATTTCACAACGTGTAATAGGAGAATTTATGTACTCACAATCAAAAGGATTTGCATCATTTTCTGAATCAAAAACAACAGCTGCATTGCAATGCTCGAAACTGACATCAAAATCAACTACGTTATAAAAATGTTCATACCATTGATCAATTGAAATGCTATCACATGCTGCTGAACCTTTCCTACGCAAGGACCGCAACGTGAGAGAGAGAGAGAGAGAGAGAGAGAGAGAGAGAGAGAGAGAGAGAGAGAGAGAGAGAGACAGAGAGACAGAGAGACAGAGAGAGAGACAGAGACAGAGACAGAGACAGAGAGAGACAAAGAGAAAACAGCCGTAAAGTATTGCTACCAAATTATTATAACCCCATCAAAATATAGATAATTGATTTATTCATAGCAAAGAGCCATTTGTCTGTTAAAAGAGCGAGGAAAGTAGCGCAAGAATAGTAACTATAGAAACCAAGTTGCAGTCGATAAAAGAGACCAAGATCATTCATGTATTTTTATAAATGAGTGTGAATATATCGTTTTAGAATCTTTGGAATTGTAGACTGAAGTGATATTGGCCAAAAGTTGTTAAGATCAGAACTGAATTTTGATTTCGGAATGGGAATAACCGTAGCTTGTTTCCATGTAGTTGGAAATATATTTTTTTAATAACGCATAAATTGAAGATGTAGGTAAGGGATTTAATAAAATAAGGCACAGAAATATTAAAGATCTTATTACTTATTTTATCTGGATCTGCCGATTTCTTATTTTTAAGTGTTGATATGTATTTAGTAACTTCATTTACAGTAATGAGTGGTGTTTCAAAGGGTGAAGAGTTACTTGTTCTTTTCTTACAAAATCGTGTAAGACAATCAGAGCAAACGTACTGTATATATTTTGAGGAATCCGAATTTAGTACAGAAGAAGCGACGAAAAGGAAATGATTGTTAAAATAAGTAGCAGTTAAATTGGATGGAATTTCATGATGATTTGAAGATGAGCCTTTAATCAAAGAATTCAGTACATGCCAAAATTGAGAAATGGCTTTTATTATGAGTTGGCAGTTTAGTTTGTTTCAATGGAAGTCATTTTAAAGTAAATGAGTCTTCTTCATCATCATCTTCTTCTTCTTCTTCTTCCTCTTCTTCTTCCTCTTCTTCACCGAGATCACACTCCCATTGAAATCCGCCGCAGGTAGTACACTTCTTTCAATCCGCCGCTTGAGAAAGAACATGGTAGATTTCTCCACAGTTTTTGCTTAAAAATTGTAAATAATGAAACAAGCTATGTTTCTCGCAACTTCTGTGTCTCGTGTATTTATTAGTGAATAATTTTCACACACACACAACACAAACAACGATTTAAAATAAAGCAATTACAAATGTGCTTCAGTATGCCTATAAAAATCATATGATCTGCCGCAAGCATGCCTTGATGAAACGATTTTCATGCGATTCAACCAACTTGCTTTTTCGTGCGGCGGAATGAGAGAGGCGTAATACCTGCGGCGGATTGAAAGGGGCGTACCTGGACCCTTGGCTTGTGGATTCGGTGATCTTACCGTAGTTGACTTTTATTATGAGTTGGCAGTTTAGTTTATTTCAATGGAATTCATTTTCAACAAAACACCCGATACACATTGGTCGAAGGCTACCAGAAGCATGCGTTATTAGTCGCCTCAACAGGCGTTAAAGCATGCTCCCATGCTTCAGAGCACTGCTTTCTATACGCTTCAAGCTCTATAGTCACGGAAAAAGCGCAATTTCACTGCAGTGAACTCATGAAAATAGAAAAATGTAAGTTTCGTCTCCTCTAGGGGACGAATGAGGTCAAACTGTATTAGTTTCTAGGTCAACTGTCTTTTACGAACCGTTTGACAATGTTTTTGAACCGTTTGTTGACGCCGGATAGTGTCCTCACTTGGTTTCATGCAATTTAAGAATCCAACAAGGCAATTGGGTTTTTGAGATGGAAAGAGCGGAATGTTGTAGAGCAACATTCTGTATATATTTACAGTCAAAATCGCGCTTTTCCCGTCACTATAGCGCTTGAAGCGTGTAGGAAGCAGTGCTATGAAGCATGAGAGCATGCTTTATCGCCTGTTGAGGCGACAAGTAAAACATGCTTCTGGCAGCCTTCGACCAATGTGTACCGGGTGAACAAAATGAGTCTTCTTCTTCTTCTTCTTCTTCTTCTTCTTCTTCTTCTTCTTCTTCTTCTTCTTCTTCTTCTTCTTCTTCCATAAATTTCCGGTCGCTTTCTGAGAGATTGATTGATTGATTTATTGTTGCTTTAGGTCCAGCGGACTCTTCCGAGCCAAATCAGGACCGGACAACCCCCGATCCGCATAAAAGATCTGCCGAAACAACCCTAGTGGGAAAATTGAATGCCCTCCACCGGCCAATCACTTTACAATAAAGACATCCCACGCGGGGGACGGCTGAGGGTTGACCTCAACTACGCGAACACCCCGGTTACAAAAACAAAATAGAATACAACCATCATTATAAATCATCAACAAAACACATACATATAAAATGCCTATAGTGCGAAATAATACAATCATAGGAAGCCCTAGTGACCACCCGGCAGAAAGCGTTCAACACTCCCAAGCTGATCCAACAGACCTCATACACAAACAAGGAGTCTTGTCCAGGAAGAGTTTTCAAGAAAAAAGGTAGGTCATTGATCTAGCGAAGAAGAAGAAAGTATAGCAGAGTGATAGGACAGATCAGGAATGGGAAAGAGCAAATGATGAAGACAGCGACAGTGGGAATTTAAAGCACTAAATTTCCAGAAAGTGGGGATACTATTTATACTGAAACCCCCGGCACTCCAACGGGGGGAACTGTTGCCGCAGTGAATTAGTCATGCCTACAAAGGCAAGACAGGTTTTCAACTGGGGCTTTCACTGTTCCCTTTATAGGTTAGAACAATCTACAGTGACAAGATTGCTCATGACCCCAAGGGGTGCTTTCTGAGAGAAAGCACGGAAGCAAAAGTGCAACGTCACTCAGTTTAAGGGGAAATATGACTCATTTCCAGTACAAAAGCTTTACTTACTTTCAAAAAACTGATCCAATAACAAAACACACACTAAAAATGCACTCGGTTAACACTGATAAAATTGTATGCACCAGAAGATTCATTTTTATTACACCAATCATTCTATTAGCTTTGTTTACACTGTTCTGAATATGGAGATAAAAAAAAGAAGATTTAACCAACAAATCTTTTTTTTTCTTTTTCACATGTTGTTATCTGTCGAAAATTGTTTCTAACATCCATTTCATATTTAATGTTCAGGGTTATTTCCACGCGACCTGCTTGTATTACTTTGCAATGTCAACATTAAAATATAAATTCAATGCGTTAGACTACTCCTTTTTAACAAAAATCCTGTTGTATATCGTCACAGTTGTTTGATATATTAAACATATTTGGTGTCATCAGCAAATAGTTGGCAACACATGTTGTTGTTGTTGTTGTTTGTAGATTATAGTCACACGACACTTTCGCATATAGATGACTACTGGACCGATTTATACTGACACCAGCGGGCCAGTTGTTGGTAAAGGGGAAAATAATATGATCACACGTTGACCAATCCGGGATTCGAACCAGCGACCTTTCGGTTTCTAGCAAGACGCTCTTACCAACTGAGCTACCCGGCCCCCCTGGCAACACATTCAGGTAGGTCATTGATAAATAGGGCGAAGAGAATAGGTCATAGGTCAAAGAGACAACCGACACATTTTAATCTGATAATCATGTTAAGTACACTGATATTTGGAAGTGAAACAGCATAGCAATACATTTTACATATCTAACATGTCCTTCATGTATGTTGCAAGGGAGCTACCCTTTGTTAGGTCTAGCCACAGGTGCATTGACCAAGAAGAATGGACCCTCCGCAAAAATTGTGTGGATCCCCGATAGCGGACGGGTAGCGCAGAAGTACGTATCAAAGTATTACTGCGCTACCCGTCCGCTATCGGGGATCCACACAATTTTTGCCGAGGATCCATTCTCCTTGACAGTTGCGCCTGTGGTCTAGCTGACGACATAGCAGGGAAGAACATGCTGTTCACTGTCACAGACGGACATTTTTTGAAACGGTGCGCAGTTTGGCGCATTTAATTTGACATTTAATACGCCATTCGCAAATGTTAAGCGCCATTGGCGCAAGGCGCACTCTAAACACAAATGAACCCTGCATTGATAGACCCTAGTTTATTACTGTAGTTCCTCTTCTCAGAACATAGACGGTCGCCGGCTATAGGACTAGATTGCATCAACTCTCTCACACGTCTGAGCATGCGTGCGTGTGTGCTTTTAATTGGTGGCGTGAGCGGAATGAACGATATGTTGGTCCTCGTATCGTGAAAGTCTTTTAGTTTCCACACTGTTCCATTGTGAGTTTGTTCTGTGTCGTGCGAACGGAAGATCTGTATGAACTGTGGGATTTGGGTATTTAAGTTTTGTAGCCGGAAAAATAAGTTGTTAATGTCATTGAAAAACCTTGTTTGTCTGTATAGATATATGAAGCTAAAAAGACAATCGATAAACAACGTGAGTGTTTTGTGCAAGCTGTATCCTTTAGCAGATTACAAAAGGTCGATTCAACAACTGCTCGCAGGTTAAATTTCTTTCCTGTTGTGTCATTTTCCTTGTACTATAGAACAATAGAGTACACACACACGTCAGGACCCTGTGTGTGCATTTGTTATTGCAATAAAACCAAAGAAACGATATTGTAATAATACGAAGTTGTTGAAACATGGCCGTGCCTTGTGTAAAATCATCTCTCAAAACCGCCCAGTGCCTCTTCAGATCATTCCAACTACTCCCATCACAAGTGTCAAAAGGTGAGATTAACATTTATTTATTAATTTTTTTGTAATTATTATTTATTGATTGATTACATACATGCTTTTTTTATTTTCACAAATAATTATTCAGTCGTTAGTTCGTTAGCTTGCATCTGTTTCTCTCTTCCCCTTTACGTTATTCCGCCACTCATTCTCCTACCCCCAACATGGTCCCAAACCTCCACCCCTCGCCATTTTTCAACCATAATTCCTCCCCCCCCCCACCACCACCTCCACCACCGTCGTTGAAGAAAATTATTATGATTGAGCCGATCAGACTATCGTCAGTATTCTCACTTCATGTTTTAAAAGTATGCATCATTGTTTAATTACGCTGTTTTTCATTTCCCATCTCCTACCACTCTCCACCGGCCCTTCCCCTCTCCCCCCACCCACCTACACACATACACACTATATCCATGCATTCCTGTTCCTTATAGTGTTGTGTGTGTAAATGGAAGCTATATATCGGTAACTATCACCATCCCATTTGCTTAACGTGAGTCTGACGTCACTTTTTCACGCTTTTACACTAGACACGTGTGCTCAGAGAAGAACTTATTAAGTCACATTATTGAGGTGAAAACTCTCCGATGGCCTTGTAAGCAGCTTAAAAAGTCATTGGCGTCGCTGATAACGTCACAGGGTTTCGGCCGCAGAGGGGTCCCTAATGCCGTCATTGAGCGCGATCTCTGAATACAGACACAGAATCGCTTTCCTTAGCCAATCCACAGCAACGTATTTATGGTTCGCCGGTAACTTATACGCTCAGGGGACTTTAATAAACTAAACGGACAAACTAATCTCCGCCGGATTTGTTTGTGAGCGCCTGTGTCTGTATTCTAAGGGAGACAAGCCACCCATTTCCCACAACCGTCGATCTTTCGAACGCTTAGATTCAAATTTCGCAAATATTAGACACACACACACATACACACACACATACACACACACCCCCCCACACACACACACACACGCGCGCGCGCACACACACCCACACACATTATGAATATATAAGCAAATAGTCGCCTCTTATCGTGAATTAGCCATTATAAATCTTTTGCCCTGGCAATGGCCGAATTGGGATCTAGACCTCTCACTCACTTTAATTAAATAATGTATGAGCGAATTGTCCAGAGAGAGCCAATCAATAATGCACTTTGTTCGGTTACACGGGCATGTCCTCACAGAGCGTGGTATAGTTAGGGAGCAAAAACTATGAATAATACATAGGTCTACCGACACCGCCCCCTACACAGTCTCCCGGGCGCTCACTTACATGCTTGTGGCGCTCTGTCCTCTTTGATTTGACCATTGGCTGGTGTGTTTTTTTCTTGACTGTATGTCCCTTTGCCTTCTAATTCTTCTTGCTCTCTTCTTCTTCCTCTTCCTCTTCCTTCTTGAACTTTGTTGTTGTTGTTGTTGTTGTTGTTGTTGTTGTTGTTGTTGTTGTTGTTGTTGTTCTTCTTCTTCTTCTTCTTCTTCTTCTTCTCACCCATCCTGAGAGAAAGATGACTCCTTGCTTACGTATTTATACACTTCTTTGTGTATAATACTTCGAGTTCGACGGTTCAAAAAGTCGTCGCCTGCTATAGCTATAACTGGCTTATCTTCTTTATAACATAGTCACAGGCGACCAATAGATCAACGCAGCGGCCCGTGACGAACATGCTTCCTGGCCTTTGATGTGAACTAGCCAAGTGGAAGCTTTGTGTGTGTCACGTCACCCCGAGCGGGATCAGCGACTTCAGCTCAAACAGCGAGTGTTAGGAATCGAACTCAACTAAAAACTAAGATAAATGCCAGATGAACATTTACACTCTTTTATTCAGCATACAATCACACAGGAAAATGGGAAAGCTAACCCTACCTCAACCCCTAGCCAGTCCCACAACCCCAACAACTAACAATTGCCTCCCCTTATCTAATCCGAGACACCTGACACTGTACACAAGATGCCAACACAATCAATAAATAACAATCTGAAATTAAAGATGAAATGACACCACTGATGGCTTAAGTGTTCAGTCACCAAGACTTGAAGAAAAGTTATTTAATTATTGTCAAACTTTATACACAGTGAAACAGAACTCTCTTCAACCCGAACTGACTAATCTGTCTGAAGGTTCACTAAGGCTTTGCATCTATCACAGACTATCACAGATTGTAGCAAATAGTCACAGGTTTATATATATATATATATATATATATATATATATATATATATATATATATATATATATATATATATATATATATATATATATATATATATATATATATATATATATATATATATATATATATATATATATATATATATATATGTTTATGTGCATGTAAAGTTGTATGTATGCTTGTGAGTGTGCATGATCCTGATCGGAGGAACCAGACCGTAGTCCTCCCAGTAGCAAGGGTCTTGTAGAGCCCAGGCGGCAAAGGTCTCGCCCCGTCTCAGCCCGGCACCCAAGACACCAGCGGATAGAGCCACAGCATCCAACAGCAGCAGTAGAAGCTCGTAGAGGTGGCGGAGAAACACGTAGGAACAGAAACGTAGAAGAACAATAGTAGTAGGCAATGGTAGTAGTAGGCTTAGTAGCAGAAATAGGCCCAATCTGGTCAACAAATAAACCGTCTTACTAAGCTACCTCAACAATGTAAACAATACATGGGAACTAACTCCTTCAGCCGTCCGCCATCTTGACCTGTTTATTCATGCATTACAACAATTCACAATTCTTCTATAATTTGTATAACGTCTTATGAACATGATTATTTATACAATTACAAATGCATTATAATTTCATTTCTAGTCAACAATCTTGATTCATCCTTTCTCCCATATTCATCACCCCTCTAGCATAATAAAATATATCGTCACCCATCTCTCATATTCATCACCCCTCTCTCTATCTCATATTATCACGTGTGCTTCATCGTCACCCACTTTTGATCTCATTTTGGCAACAACATCAACCACATTATTCCTTTTTACATCTTCATCAAGAAGATCATAAAAAATGCGATTTATCAAAATACCCCTTTTCCCCTCATCTTTCATCATTCATTCACGTACCACTAAATGAATTGAAATACTGGGCACCCACTCACCTTCAGTTCCCCGGCCTGTGAAGTACAGATACACCAACACCACAACACAACACAACACAACACAATACAATCTGTACAGAGTAGATGGTTCGTTCAGTGCGCTAAACTATTTCAGGTCATCCCAGCACTGACGAGGTAGCTGGGCCTTGGGCGGTCCCTAAGAAAAGAGTACACACCCTTAGAAACAGACCCTACACCTAATCACACAGAAATGGTGGCAGTCATATTCCTCCCACTACTGCTATAAAATTCCTTCTCTATAATAGCAATATTGACAGTACTCTGGTCATTCTTGCCCTTATGAATTAGCAAGACCTCGGGTGGTTCTAACACAAAAACACAACCCTTATAACAGGACTCTACTTCTATCCTATGATAGTGGCAGTCACACTTCGTCCAAAATAGCCGTCTGATAATAAGCGCTACCAGCTTGACTCTGAGGTCTAACCCTTTCTCTCAGTCCACAATTCAAGGCACAGAGCTCCGTTCAGCCCCTAATACCCATCAAGCTATGCGTATTGCACGTGAAAACCTAAATTTCTGTCATTCCCCACGCAATACAAAATGCTGATTCAAACTTTGCACATCGCACTGTCAGAGATATGAAAATATACACTATGTACACTCCAACGCAGCATTAATTTAGCTTGCGTCAAAACTCGTGTCGTCACAGTGTGCCTGTGGTATTGATTGATGCGTAATGGCTGTATCAAGACCTTTCTAGAGTGTCGAGGTGACGTTTTCAAGGAAGGACCGAATGACCTTTTTAAGCTGTTTACACACTTATCTGAGAGCTTTTATTTCAATAATGTTGATTAAGAAAATCTTTTGTTATTATACTATTTAATGTTAAGCTATTCTATGATCATAATATTTAATGTAAAACTATTCTATGATCATAATACTTATTTCAAGTAAAACTTATCAGATTCACTTTAACAAACTCCCTAAACCTATTTCACGTCTTTCCCCGCTCGCACCAGTTTGAGCGCACCAACAAAACGGAGAATCAGAGACAGCCGGGGCACACTCCCAAAAAACCTTTTTAAAAGGGTGTGGGAGGTGGGTTTTATTTTCTTGCTGATAAATCTTTGACACTCAGTGTGATCTAGAAATGTCAATTCAAAGCTCTTTCGAAAAATCACAGTATCGTAAAGTTGATTCCTTATCTATTTACATTCACGGAGGGCGAAAAATGGGCTGTTGAATTTTTAATTTTTAAAAAAAAAAAAGATTACATGAGTGGGCTACTATGGTGTCTAACAGGAATGTATCTGCATAATTATGGCTGGTCCGTAGATGGTAAGAGTATGAAAATCGTTGTTTTCGGTATGTGTGTGTGTGTGTGTGTACGTGCGTGTGTGTGTGTGTGTGTGTGCGCGCGCGTGTGTGTGTATGTGTGTGCGCGCGCGTCTGTGTGTGCGTGTATCTATATATATATACTATACTAGTACAAGGGCGGATCAGCAGGTTAACGCGGGAGGGTGCACTTTTTTTTTTGCATAGCAAAGAACAGTTATTCTTTCAAAACAACAGTTAATGGGCAGAACGCCCTGACATTCATGTGTTACACTTTCTTTTGTTGTTGAGTTGCTACCTAATTGTACTTAGATCAAGCTGTTACTATAACTGCTGTAAATATACATTTTAAGAAAATGACGCAAAGCTTTTACCTGAAAAGGACTTACTGCATGACCAACTTCTGTGGTTGTAGTGGCATTAGCGTCTTGTATTTTCTGGCAAACCTGTCGACGATGTCGTTTGGATCAACACAGATCTCCTTATGTACACGCATAAGGGCCAGTCCATTCAACCTTGTTTCACCCATTATTATTATTATTATTATTATTATTATTATTATTATTATTATTATTATTATTATTATTATTATTATTATCATTATGCTGCTGCTGATGATGATGATGATTAGTATGATGATTATTAGCATGATGATTATTATGAATATTATGGATATTCTGAATATTCTTCTTCCTCTTCTTTTTCTCCTTCCTCTTCTTTCTTTCTTCTTCTTCTTCTTCTTCTTCTTCTTCTTCTTCTTCTTCTTCTTTTTTTGTCGTTGCACCCCCCCAAGATCCGCCCCTGTAGTAGGCCTAGTTTTATCACCTCAACAATGTTATTAGTTCATTCAAGGCTCCAGGAGTGCCCTACATTTCACTATAGCGACAGTAGCAACAGAGGAGCCTGTTTACAATTCACAACTTTCCGGCACCTCTCATAAAAACTCGTGGGTATCGCCATTATAAATTAAAACGAGGTTATATGAAACCAAGTTCCGGTTTGGCTTGTTTTGCTTTTATCAAAGCTTGATGCGTGACTTTTAAATATTGCAAATTGCCGAAAACGACGATTGTTAGAGCCAGAAAACGAGTGGGATAAGTATAAAAACGGTGGAGGAAGTACATGCTCAGTGAAAGAATGCAAAAAAAAAACAATCGTAGAGGCCTGTATTTGTGGCGACTTCGGAGGTGCGTCGATCATCGACAGAAAGTGAAACAGGACATGAAAACTCTTGTAGTTTTCCATAGCTTCGCCGTCGCAACCTTCACAAAACACGAAGTAACTGACTATATTAGGCGAGCGTTGTGGCCAAGTGGGCTAAGGCGGGACTAACTTTCCTTGTCCACAAGCCAGAAACCAATGGCGCCTGACAGGTGTGGGTTCGAGCCAGCATCTGGGCGTTATGTTTTTCCGAATATTTTTCAAAAATTCACAAATAATGTTAGGTATGTAGGGTTTAGGCGCGCCACTGGCGATAGAAAGGGATAATAAACTGCAGCAAAAAAAATAAAAAAATGTGAGGGTACAATACTGGTGGCCAGTGACACATGTTATTATTCTTGAATATTTGGAAATAACTCACTAAAACACGCGGAGAAAAAAAAACGGAAGTATTTTTCATAGAGGGGATTCCCGTTGGTGCATAGGATAGCAGAAAAGTGTGAATAGTAAGGGCGCAAAGGCATTAAACCCGCGTTGGGCGGATCCTCGATATCGCGGCGGTAGATGATCATCCCTACCTTAGAAAAAACTCTCCAATAATATCGACCAACGAAAATTACCAACATTATATACAAAGCTTCCTCCAACCACAACGCAAATTCAAATCAAAGGTAAATACACTCCGTCATTGCATGCTTTGCAAAACAAAACGATCGGATTCATCGTGCGCGTCTCAAACGTAACATACGGGATAGGATAGGATAGGATAGGATAGGATAGGATAGGATAGGATAGGATAGTAAACGTTTTTGCTTTAATTAACCTACGACCTGTACATTGTAGCTCAAGCGTTTCAAATATTCTGTGCGGATGACGTTATATACTTTGCATCTAAGCTGAAGTTCAAGCAACCCCATTGGGGTGCCGGGGTTGTCTGTATAAATGGTATCCCCAATTTGTGGAAATTTAGTGCTTTAAATTACCACTGTTTCTGTCATTCTCATTTGTTCTTTCTTGTTCCTAATCTGTTCTATCGATCTACTATCTTCTTCGCTAGACCTAATTTCTTGAACACTCCCAAAACTCCTCATTTGTGTATGGGGTCTGTTTGGTCAGTTTAGGGATATTGGATGCATTCTGCCAAATGGTCACTAGGACTTTCTATGATATTATTATTTAGCAATTTAGGCGTGCGCGCCCGCGCGCGCGCATTTGTGTGTGTGTGTGGTTAATATTTTATAATGATGTTTATATTCTATTTTATTATGATGTTTATATTCTATTTTGTTTTTTGTTAACGGGAATTCAAGAAATTTGAATACAGCCTCAGCGTCCCCTGCATAGGATGCCTTTATTATAAAGTGATCGGCTGGTGAATTGCCTCCAGTGTTACCATTAGGGTTGTTTAAGCAGATCGTTTATATGGATCGAGGGGTGGGGGGGGGGGGGGACAGAGTCCTCTTTCAACTAAGTTGTGATCCTGTTCGATTCGGCTCTTTGCAGTCCGCTGGAACCTATAAACAATGACCAACTAACTAACTGAAGTTCAAGCAGAATAACAGACTACTACATCGTTGGTCCCAGTCGGTAGACGTGCTGCTCGTGTTGCATAGTTGTCACTGTTTTGAGCTGAGGGAAGTGGACTACTTTTTCTTTGATCTTTAGGCCTCGTAAGTTTTCACGGATCAAATATCTTCAATGAACTTTGAAGTTTAACGTTATAAGTTTCGAAGTTCAACATGGTAGCTTAAACCTAAGAGGTTAATCTTTATCTTAACTTCTACACCACGGGGTGTCCTGTATCTCAGTTGATATATAGTGGTCTGGTTTCCTATGCCGAAGGTTGCGCGGGTTCGAACTTACGTGATTGAAGTACGAGACTTTTCAGAACACCGAGGGTTTTCTCCGGGTACTCCAGCTTCCTCCCTCCCTTCAATAATGGTATTGGGTGCAATTAATCTAAAATTTCAAAAATCAAAATTGATTTCTCTTCCGACTTCTATAATAGCGATCTTTTCAGATCGGGATCGGAATTCTGTATTATTATTATTATTATTATTATTATTATTATTATTATTATTATTATTATTGTTGTTGTTATTATTATTATTGTTATTATTATTATTATTATTATTATTATTATTATTATTATTATTATTATTATTATTACATTCATCTTTGCCAATATGGCAGACGGGGATAACCAACCATACCGGGGAGCGAACTTGTTTTTTCCAACCTAGTTCCAGTCACTTTCCCGAAAAAGGCAATTACCGAAGTCGAATAAAGCTCTCCGAGTCGAGCGGAGCTATCCGATGTTTTACGAACGAATGCTGGCAGGACTACGTGAAACCACAGGCTGGGAATTCTCGTCTTTCGTAGGCCTCAATTACATACTATACTACGTACGTATTTAGGAGTTTACAAAGACAAAAGAAAAGACTTCAGAGCCTGTGGTGAAACATCCGTGCATAAAAATAGCCGCTGCTAGATCTAATTCTATTTCGATCTGCACAGCTTCAAGCTCAAGTCGAGATTTGCATTTTGAAGCAGTTAGTATTATTATTATTATTTTATGATGAATAATATACTGACATAATTAGTAATAAGGAGTAAAAGTAATACATAACACATAAAGCACACATACAACGATTTCACATCTATATCAACAATAAAACCATGACAACACTTCAAAGCGCTGTGGATACGTTGATGTCCCTTCAGCACAACAAGGCAAAGCAAGTTTATAATGGTCTCAAAAAACAGTGACATTTTTATTGCAAGCACCAAAGCAATTATTTATTTAACTAATATTATTCTTTTTAACTGATACAGTACATTTGTTATATGTATTTTAATGATATGTATTTTAATGAGAAACACGTATTAAAAACATGTTGCGTGGCGGGCGGAAATTTCTATAAATCATCTGAAAACTTTGGTAAATCTATAAGAAAAAATAACCAGTAACACTATCTGAATATTTCGGGTTACACCCAACTTCAGCAAAAACAAACAAAACCTCACTGACCATATTTACACCATTGAGCACGCACAGCAGCACACTATTCTTTTCTTTTTTTAAAAGTAGGAATAATAATAAAATAATAATAATAATAATAATAATAATAATAATAATAATAATAATAATAATAATAATAATAATAATAATAATAATAATAAAAAGAAACAAACAATAATAATAATAATAATAATAATAATAATAATAATAATAACAACAACAACAACACACAAACAAAACAAATAAATAAATTAAAGATTTAACTAAATAACTATGCTACTACTACTACTACTACTACTACTACTACTACTACTACTACTACTACTACTACTACTACTACTACTACTACTACTTGCGAAGTTGTGGTCTCGATTTTGTGGTCCTGATTCGGCTCTTTGCAGTCCGCTGGACTCTGTAAGCAATGAATAACTAATAAGCTTTTAATTTAACTCTGATCTCGAGTTGTCCTGATTTTGTGGTTCTGATTCGGCTCTTTGCAGTCCGCTGGACCCTGTAAGCAATGAATAACTAACTATTAATTTAACTCTGATCTCGAGTTATTAAAAAAAAAAATTCGCTTAGCCTACTCGTCCTTCTCCGGAAATTTCATGAATTGTGCTCATATTGTGCTCATATTAACAAAGTATACCGTTGCGAAATGCTAAATCTGTGTAAATCGAACAGAATTAGAAGCAACAGCGATCATTTTTAATGTCAGCTAGTCGTAGCCATGCAAGCATCATTTCGTAACACATCGGAGAGCTTCGTTCGACTTCGGTGATTGCCTTTTTGGGCGAATGACTGGAACTAGGTTGGAAAAAACAAGTTTGCTACCGGGGAAGATGGGATACTGAGACCTACAGCAACTCTAAACCACCCGAGACACATCGAGCATATTGCTAAATTGGACAGTGAAAATATTGCCACCTTTGTCTTGCTCACCCGCGGAATTCAAACCTGGGTTATCAGTGTTCCAGGCGAGCAGTCAATTATGTTGTTTAAAAGGCCCCAGTTCGAAGGCTTTGTTTACTTTTGGCGAACACGGGTGGACCCTAAAATCCGCATTGTTAATACATTAAACGATGATAAAGTTGGCCTTTCTTTGCTCAGAGACCAATAGCACAAATTGCACAGACTAGAACTCAGTGTATACTCCCATCTCCACGTTTGAAATTTCATTTCGGTTCTGACATGGAGTTAGTTCCCCTGTTTGTGACGGTACAGCGTAGCGGTACGACCCTGACAGTTAAGTCAAGTCAACTAATCTGTATTACCCCCCCCCCCCCCCCCACCCCACCCCCCCCCCCCCCCCCCCCCCGCCCCCCCCCCCCCCCCCCCCCCCCCCCCCCCCCCCCCCCCCCCCCCCCCCACCCCCCCCCCCCCCCCCCCCCCCCCTCCCCCCCCCCCCCCTCCCCCCCCCCCCCCCCCCCCCCCCCCCCCCCCCCCCCCCCCCCCCCCCCCCCCCCCCCCCCATTTACCAGCTCAAGAGCTGCTCAAGGCGCTGAAACAGGACCTGACTCCAGTTGTCCAAGGTGCCAACTTACTGCTTGATGCCCTCTTGCTGCGTGGGATGCCTTTATTGTAAAGTGACCGGCTGGTGGAGTGCCTTCGGTTTTACCATTAGGGTTATTTCAGCAGATCTTTTTATTCAAATTAGGGGTGAGCCCTCTTTCAACTTAGTTGTGTTTCGGATTCGTGGTCCTGATTCAGCTCTTTGCAGTCCGCTGGACCCTATAAACAATGACTAACTTAACTAACTAACTATCCATCTAGATAACGTCCTGTACGCACCTTGTCGTGTCTTAAGACGTAAAACACGATTTTACTGTACCATCGAGATTTCTGTGGGGCGGGTTGACATAATTATACTGTTACCATCTTTATTTCTTTATGTTGGGGTGGAATAACGTCAGTGGGGAGACGGGGGGGAATGTTATTAAAATAGAAAGGTATCAACAACTAAATTGAAAACCATTTTTCGGTAAGCCCTAAATTTTATTTTGACAACCCCGCGGTCAACTTTCGAGGGGCCTAAAACCAGAGCGTTACAGCCTGTTCTTGGACTTGCCGACGTGATTGGTTATGATTTGTGTGTAATATACAAGACCGCTTCATAGCAACTATTGTTATACTGCTCAATAAGGCAATGTGCCTCTTTTCCTTCACAGTGATCCTGTGTATAGTGTTATGAGATTGGGCTATACCTTTACACTGTGAACAGTCACAATCAGCTACGGGGTCCAGAAGATACAGATGTAAACAGGTGTAAACAGATAAAATTATAGTTCTTTTCTTTTAACGTCAATTCACTTCTTACAATGATTTTAGACGATCAAACAAACACACACACACACACACACACACACACACACACACACACACAGAGAGGTCTGAACATATCTGCATCTCGAGCTTTGTCTCTGTGGCATGGAGTTGTGCACTATACAAGTGGACATTGGATTGTATGTTGTTACGTTGGGACGCGCATGATGGTGCGTGTGAAATGTGCACGATGTTATGTGTGAGGCGCGCGCGATAGATCTGTTCGTTTTGTTTGGCAAAGCAAGCAATAATAGAGTGTATTTACCTTTGATTTGAGTTTGCATTGTTGTTAGAAGAAGCTTTGTATAAAGGTGATAATTTTCGTTAGTCGATATTATTGGAGAATTCTCTAGATCTGCTTGTTTACTATCGATCGAAGTTTCGGGATATTTGAGAACATTCTTTTGACAGAAAGGCAGGTTGTACGACGTAAAACAGTGATGACGAAGTTAATTCTGATTGGTTGTAACGCGTCATTCTAGAACGTCCTGAGGTCATCTCGAGAAAAAATATATAATGGACACATTGTGTTGTGAAAAGAGTATTGTTGATAGTGAGTTGGAAAGTAAAAAGTTGAGAGTGGAAAAGCGATTGTATGCAGTTGTTGATGTGTGCTGAATAAAAGTGGAAAACTTCATACGAAGACTTTGCCTTGTTGCTGCTGAGTGAGCGGGCTGCGTGGATAAACGAATCTGAGTTACACCTTATCAGGATTTCAGCATTGGGGCTGAATCAGATACTGATAGAAAAACACCATCATCGATCGAGTGTTACATATGTTTTTATTGTTGTTTGCTTGTTTAGAGAGAGAGAGAGAGAGATGTGGTGAGGTGAAGCGGAGTGCGCATGCGTGCACGTAAAGGCTGTTAGTGGGCATTTTAGGGCGGCTTGAGTTAGATCCTGTATCGGCCAGCGCCATGAGCAGCTCTTGGACCAGCGGGAAATGCGCTATGTAACTATAGAACTATGAAATAAATAAATATATGTGGGTGCGCAAAAGCCTCAAAGTGCGTGGGGGGGAGTAGGTGAGGGCGGTTAGGTGGTGTGGGTAGGTACGTGGGAGAGGGCAGAAAGGATGGTGTGAAGGAGAGGGAGGTGGGTTGCTTTGTAACTTCAACGTGGAAGTGGAACAGTGGGTGATGTAAATATTACATCCTGGTAGACAGTCCAATGAGGAAAAAGCTGGGTCTCACAGATCGCGCGCCTCACCTAGAAGTCGTTATGACCCAGAGCCCAAAGGTTGCCCCACTTTTTTTGACACACAGGTGCCCGTATCGGGAGATGAGGCGACTAGGCATATCATACGCGTGTGGCACTATTTTATATAGGTCATCTATTTAGATTGTTACACTCGTTTGGTGTTTTTCTATCAGTAGGCCTAGTTGATTCAGCCCCAATGCTGAAATCCTGATAAAGTGTAACTCGGATTCGTTTATCCACGCAACCCGTTCAATCAGCAACAAGGCACGGGAGTCGTCGTTTGAAGTTTTCAAACTTTCGTACATCAACAACTGCATTCAATCGCCTTTTCACTTTCCTCTCTCTTCACTTTACACAGAGCATCCATTATATAGTTTTTCTCTCAACTCGAGATAATGTCAGAACGTTCCCGATGCTTTAAAACCTATCAAACTAAAGTTCGTCATCACTGACTTACGTCATACAACATTCTTTTCGGTATAAGAAAGTTCTCAAATATCCACACCTATCACGAAGCTTCGATCGACAGTAAACAAGCAAATCTAGAGAATTCTCCAATAATATCGACCAACTAAAATTACCAACGTTATACAAAGCTTCTTCTAACAACAATGCAAACTCAAATCAAAGGTAAATACACTCTATTATTGAATACCTTGCAAAGCGAAACGATTAGATCTATCGTGCGCGTTTCAGACTATCCTTCGCGTTTCAACGTAACATAGATACGGGTACCTGTGGTTTGACACTGTTTCTGGGTCATTATGTTCTTTTTGCATTTTCCCTCCCCTTCGGCCTCTTCCCCTTTACCCTTAGGAGTAAGATATAAAGTATGGGCCTATATGTTAGACAGGAACGTGTGTGTGTGTGTGTGTCTGTGTCTGTGTGTGCCTGTATGTCCTGTGTGTACCAGTGTAAATTTATAACCAGTGTAAAGGTGTAACCTCTGTGCGTTAAAACACTACACACAATGCTTAGAAACCTTTCATTCATTTTCTGCCTCTGCTGTTGCCGACTACTAGTGACTCCGACAGTCTTTTAATACTCTGTACGCCCGAATCGATGTTTGACTGATTTGGCAACCAGTGACCTTGCTTCACCGTCAATGTTATGCCGGGTGGCGATTTTTGGTAACCGGGTGGATTTGCCGGGTACTACACGTGGGCTCTGACGCAAAACGTGACCTACGCTATTTGTTCAACTGTTTCGACAAGGTCGCCTGAGATAACAGCTATTGTGTGGGCCCATAAAACGTCATTATTACATCATTGCAGCTATGATGTCTAATCTAACACAGTTCCCTCACAATTAATTTTATTTTGAGTTTTATCTCAGATCCTTTGCACTTAGAAGAGAAAAGAAGTGTCGTTGTTTTAAAGGTCAGTGGAGTCATTGGTTTGTTATCGGCCTAAACACTACCGACGAATAATCAAACCGCAGTAGGCAGAAGAAGAGGGAGACAGAAAAAGAGGTGGGAGGACACCATTCGAGAATGGACTGGCTTGACACCGAGCGAAGCCATGAGGGTTGCTGAGAACAGAGAAAGATGGAGTACGCTGGTTAAACGATCATCTGTGGTCAGGTGCCCCAACGACCTTCGAGTTACGGGATAGGATAAGATAGGAATTATAGGTCGAATAAATAGATGAATGAATGCGTACATGCCGCTAATACGCACACTAAAATCGGGAGCATGAAGCTCTGGCAATGCCTTTAAAATGCACTGGCCTTCCCATCGCGGTGAGAGAAACCAATTTTACCTTATTTATTAGGTCACTAGGTCATAGAAGAGTTTAATAATCCATATTACTGAGTGGAAAGCTTTCCTATATAAGCGTGTTAACAAACTAAAGCGTCTTAGAGGGGCCGGGTAGCTCAGTTGGTAAGAGCGTCTTGCTAGTAACCGAAAGGTCGCTGGTTCGAATCCCGGATTGGTCAACGTGTGATCATATTATTTTCCCCTTTACCAACAACTGGCCCGCTGGTGTCAGTATAAATCGGTCCAGTAGTCACCTATATGCGAAAGTGTCGTGTGACTATAATCTACAAACAACAAAGCGTCTTTGGTACGTTAGGCACGAGTGGTGGTTCACCCGTCCCCTATACGCTTGATGTGTCCGGGGGACGTAAATTTTCCTAAAAAAAAAAAAAAAAAAAAAAAAAAAAGGCGTCTTTGGGGATCCCAGAGATCACGTCCGTGGGCTTCGCTGGCAGAGGCGCACCTCATACCGTCAGTGGGGGTCGCTTCAAGACTACAGGCAAAGAATCAATAGGAACATAAACTACATGAATTTGTCGAGTTATACCAACACGGTACTTTTGAAAGAGGTTATTGGTGGACTTAATCTTTTTTGCTATATGTTGAGGCAACACTCATTGTGAATTTGAAAAGAGATCCGTGACACTGAAATGTTTGAACTTTGGGAGCTTTGAAAATGGTCTGCCTAGAGAGTTACAAGACTGTAATCCTCGTAGCTCGTGAAATATATGAACTAGAATAGGAGTACTCGTGTACTTGATGAGGACAATACAGTGATTCCTATTCGCAGTTCACGATTCACACCAAGAAGATTTTGTTTCCTAAAGTGACCTACTTTGGCCACATATTATATAATATATATTTTTTATTTAAATGAATACATTCCGTAGTTTTTGGTTCCTATTATTAGCAACAGCTGTTGGCTAGTCAGCCAACATTCCGGAGCTAAAAATAGCAGCTTCCAAGACCGGTAAGAGACAGAATCCGTAAAAACAATTGCTCGTAAGGATTTTCATTTTAGTTTGATAAAATAGAATTACCTATCCTACCCTACTCCAGATACCAAAGACGCACACCTCACTCAGAAATAGGACGAAACGGCACAGGGTTGCACCGTTAAAAACAGGGGAAATAACTCCCTGTCAGAACCGAAACGGAAATGTCTCACTTTAGCAGTTGGTTTGAGCAACGAAAGCCCACGTTATCATCGTTTAATGTAAAAACAAGGCGGATTTTAGCGAGCTTTTGTGACCGCGTGGTCTAAGGCGGGACTAACTTTCTTTGCCCACAGGCTAGAAACCAATGGCGTCTGAAAGGCGGTGGATCGATCCTGCTTCTGGGCGTTATGTTTTTCCGAATATTATTTACTTCCGACTCGGCAACGTCTCGAAGGGTTTCTCTTGGTAGTACTCCGGTTTGTTTCCCCATCAAAATTTCAAAAACACACCTAACGTTAGGTAGGTTCGGTTTGGGCGCGCCACAGGCTGCGACTACGCCTTCCCCAGGGGAGGCGACCCAGAATTTCCCGATGGAAAGAGACAATAGAGTGTCTCTAAAAAACGTTTTTGCTAAAAGTAAACAAAGTCTTCGAATTGTGTCCTTTTAACTGCACCAATCAAGGCGGTCTGAACCATAAAGGTTCGGTGGATAGTCTCCCCTATTTGGATCGCCTTGAAAAGATAGACTTGGCTTGGACTGGGAACCTCGGTAGATCCGAGGCGATCTTCGACAGTCCTCGCTCAGTGGGACGCACAGTTGGCTCAGTGGTGTATGCAATAGGAGTACTTCCTAAATAGCTGTCAACATGTATTTTGTACCGCTTTTCAGGGGAAGCAACTCTCATTGACCTACTTTCGGTTTATTTAGGATAGCTATCAACATGTATTGTGTACCGCATTTCAGGGGAAGCAACTCTACTTTCGGTTTATTTAGGGATAATGCCTATTGGCAGACCCATTGAATGTGAAAGCGATAACATTGCAACCCGTACAGGCAGTTGTTTGAAGACCGTTGCGACGATCTGGAGTGCCGAAACAAAAATGACATGCTCCTGAGACACTGCGTCCCGACTTCTTTGGATGAGAGTATAAACCGAGGGCTAGCTTGTTCACGCACGCATTCCATCGCACGGACTTTAAAGATCCTAACGCTCAAGTCCTCGCCCCAGTGAGTGCCGGCTACACCCAATACACTCAGCAAGAACCGACTCCCTTCTCCCTCCTCCCCCCTACCCTTCCGCCGTCTCCGGTCACTCAAGATTGTGCTCAGTTGTCTGGGCATCAGAGGATTCCCCCAAAGCCCGCAAGTGGGCTCCTTGGGCGGCTTGAGTTATAGCGATCAGCCCCTTGAGCAGCTCTTGTTCTTGACCTGACCAAGGGCTATATCAGAGCTATTAAATAAATCAATAGTAGTGCTGCCGTAGCCTTTCAGTTCTTGTACTTGTTTGGACTGAATAGCGTCTGCCTGGAGTTCCAAATCTTTAGCGAAGCCTTGTCGCTGCCAAAACAGTACTGCCTTGTGCCATGCCGACTGTCGGAGATCTGATGAGACCAATGCCTGGAATTCTAGTGTCAATCGATATGGCCCCCCACCTCTTGTAGGCCTGGTGCAAAACCTTTAGTTTACTCACGGGTGACAAAAATAAAAGTCGGTGACCTATACAACCGGAGTCACGCATTTGTGTCCCGATTAAACCAATCATGAAATCGTCTCATGATCAATGAATGATCGAGCGACCTTACCTATTGTGCATGTACAGACTTAGATCTACCGGAATCTCAACTTAAGATGTTCCACTTTATTAGTCCTCTTCATTTTTCCGTCCCCAGTATGAGTAGAGGTGTGCAAACAATCAGATATGCTGGGATTACGCAGGCTATGACCATACTGTAGCTTACTGGAAGCCAAGAGGACAAGACTTGCAGGCTGAGCTGCAGTGCTAAACCTCTGCTCTGTCTGTCTCTGTCTCTGTCTCTGTCTCTGTCTCTCTCTCTCTCTCTCTCTCTCTCTCTCTCTCTCTCTCTCTCTCTCTCTCTCACGCGCGGACACACACACACACATTTTGGAAATTTATTCAGGTTCTCTGAGACACATTATGCACTATTCCTTCCATACAGGCAACAGTTCCTCAATTCTTATAGTTCCCGCCCCGCATGAAACACAAGTAATATAAACATGTCGTCACGCGCTCTAACCAACTGGACAATTTTGTAGGTACAAGTAACACAATAACAGCAAAACAAAGCCTATAAATAAAAATAAAAGATATCATGTAATTTAAAATTACCAATGTTCGAACACACACAAAAACACGCGCGCACTCACACACACACACACACACACACACACACCCACACACACACACACACACAATTATATAAGATAAAATGGCGTAAGTTCTTGGAAAAATTTGATTGGTGCAAACTTAGCCTGTTCATGTGAAGGTGTGACTTGAATCTATATACCTATTTCTTGTAAGATTGCTGCCAAAGTTCGAGAGCGAGGGAAAAAAAAACACACACAACCCTTCCGCTAAAAATAGTATAAATTGACATTTAAATAACACGAGAAAATTATAATGCAGTCACTGAACTCTTTCTACTGACAATACAGACGCGCGCATTAACGCGCGCGCCCGTAGACGCGCACATTTATATACACACACGCGCATACACCCACATTCATATACACACACGCACGCGCGTACACACACACACACACACACACACACACACACAAACGAACATACACCATAGCAGTATTCATGACCTATGAATCAAACTTTTACCCACAGGTTAAAACAAAACTGGAGTACTAGGGTTACTTTTCGCGCCCTCGATAGATAATGATAATGGTAATGGCTGGCATATTATAGTGCAGCATAATTATATTATAATCAACTGTTGCGGCGGTATAAATATATCGTTGCCGGCAACAATATGTGCCGAGTCGGTTGTATACACTGACACCCAAACCCTTAGACAAAATTTTCGCCGGCGGCAATATTAATGCCGATATCATAGCAACGATATATGTTTTGGTAAGAGCTTACAAAATATTGTCGTCAGCGACAGTACTGTGGTCGGCGGTAGTACATGTATAGCCGCAATGACGAGGTCATTCACAAGTCATCGACCTGCTTCTCTCTCTCTCTCTCTCTCTCTCTCTCTCTCTCTCTCTCGCTCTCTCCTTGTTTCTGTCTATTAGTCTCTCTGTATATCTTTCTCGTCTCTACTCTGTCCTCTCTGTTTTTCTCTTCTATGACTTCGTCTCTATCTTCTGTCTCTATCTTCTCTTTCTCTCTCTCTTTCTCTTACACATTCTCTCCCCCTCCCTAACTCTCGTGTGTTCTCCTGTCTTTGAATATTTAGTGTTTTGTAATGAATTCAGCGAACAGCACTGAACTTTTAAAGTGACCTCTTCACTTTGCTATGTTATCAGCCTCAAATTCGTTTTTTCCTTAAATTGTATTAGATTCTATAATTTATGTATTATATAATATGCAGCCAAAGGTAAATTTCACTAGGCATTTAGGTAGTGATAAAACCTACACAGAAAAAACAAAAAGAAACATAAATATGCAATATAAGCCCCTAATGTGTTAGAATGACGTAGAGATTAGCAATATTTTATTTTATTACATACTAGTAACTGTACGATCACGAAAAATAATTTTTTATAAAAATCCGAGGGAACATATCCCTGAAGGACAATTTTTCTTTTGGGACATAGACTTCGGGAAACATAGACCAGAGGGTACATATAGACCAGATGGAACATAGGACTTGGAGAACTGGGACCAGAAGGAACATAAGCCTGAGGAAACATAGACCAGAACCTAGACCTAGGGGACATAGGCCAGAGGGAACAATAGGACTAGAGGAACGTAGGGCTGGGAGAGCATAGAACTTCTGGAACCCAGACCAGTGGGGTTGGGGGAGAGGTAGACCCATTCTACTTTATATTCATTTAGTGTGGGGTTGGTTTTATTATTCACGAGACAAGCAAACAAAGCATGGAGAACATAAAGGGCACACAAAACAAAGCTTAAGTAAGTGCTGCACTTTGGCAAATGACAACAATAAAATGTCTGGCGAACAGGAACAAAGCAATAAAAACAGAAGTACATTAATTAATCTTATCAACAATGAAAAGAAACAAGAAATACAATAATAGTGTTGGATTGAAAATAATGTATAACAATTTTTAGTTATATAGCCTTATACTTTATTTCAGTGACTCCATCGTGTTCAATATGCCAGCGTCGTCAATATTGGGAGACAGGGCCAGAAAAAGTAAGTTATTTTTTAACTTTATTTCTTTTGTTTTTTAGTGTTTTGTTTTTTTCTATACGGTTCATGAACATCCGTTTGGTTCAAATTGGTTCAGTTTCATCAGTTCGATTTCCATTCAATTTAAAACCGTTAAATTATTTCAATTCCGTTTCAAATCTCTTCATTTTCCATGCAAATTAATTTTGTAAAGTCACTTTGTTTTAATTATAAATAGTGTTTTATTATTACCCCTTTTTCAGCCCCCCCCCCCCCCCCCCTTGTCATATTTATTAAGCATTGCTCTGTCACCTCAAATAAATGTTCAGAGAATATTGTGCACAATGTTTAGTTCTTGTACATGTAGTTTAATAAGGATCTGCATGGTAATTATTTTCTTGAAGCAGTAAGAGTTAGTGAGTGAGTGAGTTAGTTAGTTAAAAAGTGTTAGCTGGCTAGTTGTTGTTTTTTATTTTATCGTACCAGTTCCTTCCTCCGATCACCCAATGTCTTGATATTTCAAAACAATATTAAGGACCCCAAAAAACATAGACAAACATTGGCTTTCACTCAAAATGTTACATGGAACAGTCAGTCGGCTATCAAACAAACTGTTATTTATTTATCAGAAATCCAGCAAATTAAAGATGCTGCTGACCAGTCCAGAGTTGGAGTTCATAATGGAGGCACACAACGGAATCAGCGCCAGAATAGTAGAAGAAGCGGGTGAGCGACGACGACGACGACGACGACGATGATGATGATGATGATGATGATGATGATGATGATGATGATGATGATGATGATGATGATGATGATGATGATGATGATTAGGAGGAGGAGGAGGACACTGACGATGATTTTTTTTTTAAATTTTCAACACAAAATATTACATAAGAGTCTGGTTACAAAAAGATATTCCAAGTATAAACATTAAATGTACATATATCCATTCATACCGACAACAACAGCAATGATAACAACACAACACAAAAAGTGAACATGTTGAAGAGACCTGATCATCATGGAGGTATAGAGAAAGGAAAGAGGTGGAGCTATGGGGAGTGGTGCCAATTACTCAAATACGTGTTTGTACAAAATCCAATCAGACGCAAAATGCAGATATAACCTAGAATTATACCTTTCAGCATCGAAAAATTGCCGTGCCCTTCTGATAAATAAGTTTATACTAGGTGTAATGTTTTGTAATTTTGCACAAAAGATTTCATATTTAGCAATCAAAATGAATAGGTCAATAACTCTGTCCGTTCTCACACCTTGCTGTAGGCCAAACACGATAAGCTCCCTTGACAAAGACAATTAGTTACAATGATCAAAATTTGTTCTAATCCACGCTTGAATATCACACCAGTATTTCTGACATTTATTACAGTCCCATAGAAAATGTATTAGCGTTTCATCATACATGCTACAAAAGGAACATAAAGGTGAGTTAACTATTCGTCTGATATACAAAAATCGATTAGTTGGAAGGATTCTGTATATTATTTTGTATTGGAACCATCTAAGTCTAGCATCATTTGTAGTTTTAATTATTTTCATAAAAATGTTCTTAGGATCAATATTTACATATAAATTCTCACTCCATTTCTTTATGGATTGATGTTCCTCGGGACTCTGAATGAGTACAGAGTAAATATGCTTAGCATCACCTTTTGAAAGACATTTCCACAGAAGTGTATCATCAGTCACAAAATCATTTTCAAAATCAACTTTCAACAGCGTTTGATACCTCTTAACTGCACGTATGACACCTTCATATAACAAAAAATTGGTTACAATACCAGGAAACTTCACTTTAAAAGCGTCAAACGAAAGGTACCCGTCAAAATTAATCAAATCACCGATTTTTATTACACCATTCTGTAACCAGTCTTTCAAGTAGACCACTTTAGTGTCTCTGCAAATGTGTACATTGTAGTGCAAATTCTCTAAAAACAAAATCACAGAATGTCTTTTGGGGTTAATTTATCACCACATTTTTTGTAATGTTTAAACACATCGGCCCAAAACAAATTTTTACATTGCCTCATAATAACATGTGCAATTTCGCTTCCATACTTTTTAACATCAGTAATCAAAGCACAAGTTGCTGAAACAATCCTATAGATTCTGCCGTTATCCTGTAAAGTGCGCTTAAGACAACTTAGCTTCAAAGCTGACAAAAAGGATTTGATATCGACCATTTTCAACCCACCAGCAGCATACTCTTGGCATATCTGCTTACGCTTTATTTTATCAGGTTTATCGTTCCAAAGAAACTTAAAGAACATGGAATTTATTGTATTCAAAACGTTATCGCTTGGATCATGCAGGTTCATCAATAGATGAGTTAATTTCGACATCGCCAGTGTCTTTATAACAGTTATTTTCCCAAAAGCTGTTAAATTACGCTTGGACCACACAGCCAACAATTTTTGTATATCATTAATTTTGTCTTCATAATTTAAATGAGCTATTTCCTTTTCATCAACAGAGAAAAAGACACCAAGCACCTTGAAAAATGGTGGATTCCACTGCAAATTCATCTCTGGCAAAAACTTATGGTTGGAGTACTTACGTGACCCAATCCACACAACAATTGACTTATCAAAATTGATCTTTAAGCCAGAGTATGCCGCATATAATTTTAAAATCCGAATACACTCTAAAAAAAGATTGTCTGGAACCATCAAGAAAAAAATGGTGTCATCTGCATATTGCGAAATTAAAACTTCATCATCCACAAAAGGGATTCCACGAATATTTTTATTTTGCTTGATCATGACTGCCAAAATTTCAGCACAGAGTAAAAAAATATAGGGAGAAACAGGATCTCCTTGCCTTGTTCCTCTCTGTACATCAAACCACAACGAATATTGACCATTAACACAAACACAGGATCTAATATTCTTATAAAAAACAGATATCAAACGCCTTATATCTGGACCAAAATTGAATACACATAAACACTTTTCTATGAAAGACCATGCCACAGAGTCGAAAGCTTTCTCTTGATCAGCCATCAAAAGCATACCAGGCACTTTATTATTATCACAATAAACAATAGAATCGTATAATAAACGAATATTATCACCCATAAACCTTCCTTTTAAAAAACATGTTTGTTGATCACCAATAATCTGTGGTAAAACTTTTTTTTATCCGGTTTGCAATGCAAGAGGAAGCTAATTTATAAACAGTATTTAGAAGAGTAATAGGCCTCCAGTTTTTAACAAAAGCTTTGTCTTTACCTTCCTTTGGAATACATGTTATAACTCCCTGACGCTGCGTTACAGACATTTACTGACGATGATTTTAATGGTCGGTGGATTGGTTGGTTGGTTAGTTGGATTATAAATTTCATTCCTACATTGAATCATTTATTTTACCGATTTTCACCAAAAAAAATTATAACGGCGTCGATACAACAAACAACGGTGATTGATTGATTGATTGGTTCCTATGTCGGTCAGGTTTCAAGGGTATATGGGCCAGTGGTCTGTCCATCTCTACACAGATGTGTGTTCGTGACAGCAATGAAGCTTCCTGGACCCAGGTACATGCGACGACGAAAACGATGACGACGACGACGATGATGATGATAATGATGACGATAATGACGATTCAAGATCACTTTATTATATCAAACATGAGAAATTAAGTTGACTATGCCCAATACTGACGATGACGACGACTACGACGGCGATTTCACGGCGTCCGTGACAGTCAAAAAGCATGTAATTGTCCTGAATTTTTATTTACGATTTTTATTCTGAAGTTTTTGCGTTCAAATGTGACCACAATCTCGCTACTTCAATAATCCGATATGATGTTTTTACATAATTTTACAATGTCTGCTAGTTTCGGGTGATAGACTACAGGCTACAATTTCTTCTGTCGACCGAACATGATCAGTTATCTTATATCCAAGACTTATTTCAATGCTATTTTAAATAACACAAATTGATAAATATTATATAAAACTGTAGTTAAACTATTGAGAATATGTGTTCAACAATCTGTTAGTGGTTCAGTAGCCCCTGACAATAGAACTTTACTGTCTAGTTTTAACACTGGGATGATAATGGAAAATTGCTTTGCGTAATAATATTGCATCCGAACTTTCAGAAGTAAAATGTTAGGCTTTAAAAAGTTTTAACTTGTATTCTTTGATATTATAATCACAGGTACTGGACGTGCTGGAGTTTATGAACGACGCCTGTGACATCCCCATCTTGGTTGATGCTGACACCGGCTATGGCAACTTCAACAACGCTCGCAGACTGGTCAGAAAGCTGGAAGACCGAGGCATCGCTGGTGAGTGGTTCCACACCCCCACTTGGCATGCTTTATTAGCGTGGATAGATTATGTAAGATTCCGATCATTCAGTTAATTTATCATAAGTCTAGGACACAATCGTGCGTTTTTGACGAAGTAGATTCGGCGAAGACACAAGTATATCAACTAACAAGTTAGTATCTCGTATTGCCCCCAGCCGACGTGCGGTGGTCCCGTTTAGCCACAAGCTGAGACGGGGATATCCGAAACCTAAAAATAGAATAGAGAATTCTGGTAAATCTGTTCTCGCGAAGATGTGCTTGCTGAAATGAAACGAAAGTTGGGAGGGGAACTGCATATTTCTGGTAGTGAACAAAGGCAGAAACTTGTCAGCAGTATTATCAGCGATGGAGTTATAATGGACGAAGTGCTCTATACCTATGAGGTTGCCTTTGCTCGAGCAAAGAAACTAAAGAAGGATTTGGCCAACGTCATTTCAGAAAAGGATTTCTCTACCCATAATTCCCCTGGGTTTTGAAGTTTCTAAAAAGTTATTTCAGGCCGACGACGCTTTATGGAGCGCAAAGCATGTAAAGGGAAGCAACCGGTTGTACGCGCACGTCGATAGAGACATAGAAGAGAGATACTAACTTGTTAGTTGATATACTTGTGGCGAAGAACAAGCTATTTCGTGCTCCATGGATAGTTCTGTTGCCAGGGCCTTAAACTGCTCTGCACTTGCACGTTAGATTTTAGTTCTTTGATGCGGAAAATGGACTCGCGCTTTATTTATTGACCAGTATCTTCGTGAAGTGTATTAATTATGACACACATTTTGTTTTATCCTATTGCTAAAATAATGATGGCCGACTGTTGTCCATTGTATTTAGGCGCAGCTGTTGAAGACAAGCTGTTCCCCAAAACCAAC
Source organism: Oncomelania hupensis (assembly GCA_036898135.1). Classification (NCBI taxonomy): domain Eukaryota; kingdom Metazoa; phylum Mollusca; class Gastropoda; order Littorinimorpha; family Pomatiopsidae; genus Oncomelania; species Oncomelania hupensis. The sequence continues at coordinate 22,100,934 of CM072521.1, read as the reverse complement.
TCTTTGCTGGACGGCCGACAACAGCCACTTGCTGACGTTGAGGAGTTCGCCCTCAAAATCAGAGTAAGCATCAATTGAATGACTTATTTTATTTGATGAATGTATGGTTGATAAAACGATGGATGGATAGGTCCAATTGATGGATGAATGGATACATTAATGGATTGATGGAGAAAGGTGCGCATTGAGCATGACCTTGTGACACGGAGTTCTGCGCCCTACAAGTCATCATCATCATCATCATCATCATCATCATCATCATCATCACATTATTCATCGTCATCATCATGGAAGATAGACATGTATGTATGAGCAAATATAATAAATGGAAGGAAGTGAGAATCTAGATTTCTCTGTGGAGACCGTTTGTGGACTGGAGTTATTAGTTCAAATGACATTGGTCTATAATTATGGGTTTAGGCGATGAAGGACACGGCCAGGGATCCAGATTTCTGTGTTGTGGCCAGAGTGGAGGCGCTGATAGCTGGTTGGCCCATGGAAGAGGCTCTCAAACGTGCCGACGCTTTTCTGGATGCAGGTGACCTTGCAGACCAAGTTTATGATCGATTAAAAAGGTGTATGGTGGAAGTGGTGATGGTGATGATGAGAAGCTAGATGAAGAGGAGTGCAAATGAATACGACCGATACATTTTCTGCAAACTACCATTCATCTTTTATATTATTTGGGGAATATACCTCACTAGATCTACCTGATATGCAAAATAAATGTGGAACGATCAAGATTTTGATTGGACACATAATTTCTTTGTTTGTTTTTGTGTTGTTGTTTGTTTGTTTTTTAAATCGCTTTACTTTGTTTTTATTAGATGAATTAATCAGTGAATGGATGGAGTTCTCTTGTTTGCGGATTGACTGATTGCTCTATCTATTGACTGTTTTGTTGACACAGGCGCGGACGCCATTTTGATGCACAGCAAGAAAAAGGACGGAAGAGAGATTGAGGAGTTTATGAGATTGTGGAATAACAAGGTTAGTCTAACTCTTCTTCACGCTCACTCTCCCTTTATTTTCCATTGTTTTCTCTTAACATCTAACTGATTTGGGGGAAAGCGCGTATATAGCATCCAGTATTAGCAGTAGCAGCACCAGCAGCAGTGCAGCAGTAGTAGTAGCAATAGGCTATCAGCAGCAGCTTGTCTCCTCCCTGTTTATGCTATATCCTAAGAATAAAGTTGAGGTGTTTGTTCTTGTTTCGTTGAAATCATTGGTTTATCTTTGATTTGAATGTGTTCGCACTAAAAGGGCCAGTTTATCTTTCGTCGCTACCGTGCATCATACACCGGTAGCTGAGTCTTTGAGGCTCGGCCACGATATATGCCGTGTCATCTCATCACAGCCTTTAAGGACATTCCCCTGCTCCCTCCCCCTCCCAACCTCCGTCCCTTCCATCCTTCCTCCCCTCATTCCCTCCCTCACCCTCGTGCCCCAACTCCCACTCACCACATCCCGTTCTTTACTTCTTTTTTATTTTCGTTTCCACGCCAACTCCGTCATTTGTTTTTCTTCTAATAAACTGACCCTTCTGCGTGTAGGGCCCTGTAGTGTTGGTGCCGACCACCTACCACACCACGCCGACACAAACCCTGAAGGACTGGGGTGCCTCTCTCGTTATCTGGGCCAACCACAACATGCGAGCAGCCGTCACGGCCATGCAGCAGCTTTCTGCTCAGATCTACCGCGAACAGTCCATCACCAACGTTGAGAAACAGGTGGGAGACTGACCCTCGCCCCTCTCATTTCCCCCCCCCCCCCTGGGTGCCCCTGTCTCGTATAAACGATGCTGCTTCTTACTCGTTGTCAACATCATCATCATCATCATCATCATCAATTATAAGAGTAGCAAAGTTGTCCATAGGAATAAGCTTCGTTGTAACTATTTTAAGACGAATAATATTAGTATGGGACTTTTTTGGGGTGGGTTGGGGTGAGGTGGAGGGGAGTGGGTGGTTCAACGCAACGTTAGCCGCAGTCGTTGTTGTTGTTGGTTGTGGTGATGGTGATATTGTAGTGGTGGTGTTGATCTTGCGGTGGAGGTGATGCTGGTGCTACGGCCGCCGCTTCAGTTGGTAGCCTAGTTATGCTGAAGCTGGCAATTGGCAATTGGTGCTGTTGCTGATTGTTGGCTATTTATTGTTTCTTGTTGCAGCTGAAATTTCTGCTGCAGTTTCTGTTCTGTTGCTGTTGCTATTCCTTCATGTTAAATACATTTCGTCAATGTAATCCTTCCATGATCTGTATTGGAAACATTGTCTCCTCTGTTGCAGATTGCCACGGTTAAAGAGTTATTCCGCCTGACGCGAGACGATGAATTGAAAGAAGCTGAGGACAAGTACCTTCCCAAAGCACAGAAGGAGTGAAAATAAAATAGTAATGAATTAATTTAGATGGAAAGTTGCACAACTATGTTCCCAAACAACAAAAGAAAAAGTGAATAAACTTACACGTGAAGTATTTTATGTTCCGGAAGCTTCAAAAAAATTTTTTTACCTTGTAGAAATAATAAGTCAACTTTGATGGAAAATGTTCTATTATTTCTCCAAAATCCTGTGTACAAAAAGAAAAAAAAATTATGAACGTTCTTCTTTCCACGGAAATTTGCACAAACATTGGATGAAGTATGGACGAGTCGGCGTGAAAATATTTATAAGATTGTGGACTGTAAATCGCTTTGAGCCTGATTCGTGATTTGGAGAAAAGCGCGTACAGAGCATCCAGTATTATTATTATTATTATTATTATTATTATTATTATTATTATTATTATTATTATTATTATTATTATTATTATTATTTATGTGATCAGAACGTTTGACAGTTCAAGTTTGAGTAGGAGTTTAATATAAGAATGTTGAATGTTTGTGTGTGTGCGTGCGTGCATGTGTGTGTGTGTGTGTGTGGGTGTGTGTGTGTGTGTGTGACTTGTTTCATATTGTGAAACAATTTAGATAGAAGCTCGGGAGGCTGTGCTTGACACGAAATTCGCAGGGAAAATACGTGCAACATTGTGGGAAAAAGATCGGATTCGTCTTTGAGTTTGACCTTTGTCCACACTGTCCCAGCTTTCTCAAGTGCATCTAATCATTTTATGTATGTTTCGACTTGAAATATACAGTTTTACACCTATTTATAAAATGTATGGTCGTCTTTCTGAAACCGTGTTGCTACTTTCTGCTGAAGTTACAGATACAATTACAATAAACAATCAAATCTATTAATTAAGCCTAATGATTAATAACAAATGTGCATGATTTTGATGACAATTTGGATGTTGTTTGAGTCAACCAAAAGCAACTTATGAAATGATTATGATACTACGATTGTTGTTTTGCTAACTTGTTATTTCTTTTGATAACTTGTTATTGTTATTGATTACTGTTTTTCTGTGTGTCTATATACCTGTGCCTTCTATTTTGCACATTATATTTGCCTTCAAATTCTCTTTGAAGCGGATCCTTACTGGCCAAATCTTCTATCTATATTTATAATTCAATAACTTTGTGAGGAGCATTTGTGTGATTGTGCTGTATCTTTTAACACGATGCATCCAGCCACGTATTCCCGTGCATGCGCGTGTAAAACTGCTAGTTCTTAATACGTGTATGAATTCATGTGTGGGTGCATGCTTTCGAGTGAAAGTGCGTGTGTGTGCGCGCGCGCGCGTGTGTGTGTGTGTGTGTGTGTGTGTGTGTGTGTGTATGTGTTTGTGATTGTTTCTTGGCATATATACTACTGCCAATTTCCATTTGTATATTGTTGTGTTTCCTCCAGTCCAATAAAGCGGGATTTTATTTACCAGTAATTTATTGAAGATTAATATATATATTAAAAAAAATTAAATTAAAATACAATTTAAAAAAGTATCTAAGGGAATACTTACTACTATCTACAAGCTTTTTAGTATTGTTATGCATTAAGGTGTTCTAATATCCGCTACCGTTTCCTTATTGTATACATGTACGCTAATCCTTGTGTTGTCTTCTTAATATGTCAACAGTTACTGTGCATCACACACCAATATCCTTGTGCAAATGGGGACAATAAAGATTCGTTATTCGTTAAGCTTCAGCTTTGTCGTTCTATAATGTTATTGCTGTTGTATAGCCTACCCCCTATCTCCCACCCCTGTATGTAATATGTGGGGTCAGCTTGGGAATATTGGACGTGGTCTGTTGGGTCAGTTTGGGGATATTGGACACTTTCTGCCAATTGGTTTCAGGGGCTTTCTATGGTATTATTATTTAGCAATATAGGCATTTTGTATGTATGCGTTTTGTTAATATTTTATAATGGTGTTTATGTTCTACTTTGTTTTTGTAAACGGGGTGGGGGGGGGTCGATATATTAGAGTACAGTTCAGCGTCCCCTGCATGGGATGCCTTTATTGTAAAGTGACTAGCTGGTGGAGTGCCTTCAGTGTTATCATTAGGGTTGTTTAAGATAAGATAAGATAAGATAAGACAACTTTATTATCTTTTACAAGAAATTACATTGTGGTGTACAATTACAATCAACAAGGAATAAACATCACAATAATAATAACAACAATCATAATGACAATGAGGATAAAAATGCACAGTCACATATGAATATAATTACACTTATGCATGCTAACATTAAACGACAGCAAATGTGAAATGAGATTATTTTGGGCAAACAAAACATACACACACACACACACACACACACACACACCTGTCATTTATTAAGTAATGAGACAGCCTTTGGAATAAAACTGTTTTTCGTTCTGAGAGTTCTGACCCTTGGTGTTTGGTAGCGCCTTCCAGAAGGCAGGAGCTGGAAGTGGTGCGCAAGCACATGAGTGCTATCCAGCACAAAGCAACTAGCTTTCCGCACAACACGTCTTTCATACAACACCTGCAGACTCTCTTGTTTCACTCCCACAACCCTCCCACAGACTTTCACTACTCGATCCAGCATACTTTTGTTTTTTACACACAAACTTCCATACCAGCAGATAAAAGAAAAGGTAAGAACGGACTCAATAAAAGAAGAGTAAAATGTCTGAAGGATGCGGCTACTGACTTGGAGATTTCGAAGTTTTTGAAGGCAGTAAATTCTAGACTGACATTTTTTGTGTATGGCCTGGGTGTTTGCAGTGAAGTTCAGTTTCTCGTCAATGATGGTTCCCAGGTATTTGTATTGGGTGACTCTCTCGACTGTAACACCATCAATGACAAGGTCTGGAATGAGAGTGTTGTTTTTACGAAAGTCAATGACCAGTTCCTTAGTTTTCTTGACATTTAAGTCCAGATAGTTTTGTTTGCACCAGCAGATCTTTTATACGGATCAGGGGTGAGCCTTCTTTCAACCAAGTTGTGGTCCTGATTCGGCTCTTTGCAGTCCGCTAGACCCTATTATAAACAATGACTAACTATATCTAATTACCTCCCCCCACCTCCACCCCCATCCCCACACTCGATCCTTTCCTCCCTTTTATCCTTCCAAATTTCTATGTATATTTTCTTCCTTTTGAACATGTATCGGCGAATTTGGTCTATCAAAATATGAACCTATTAATTTGTGCATAATCAGTAGAATTTTTTTTAATTTCTCGAATACCCGTAAATTAATCCACTTATTATCCTATGTTCATTTTGTTGTGTGTGTGTTTAATCTCTCAATACAATAAAATTATGAAACGTATTGAGATAATGGGCATTATTTAATTTTTATTATTATTTATTTTTAGTTATGCTCAATTTGAGATAAATATCATTATGTTGTTGCATTGTTTCAGACAATATGCGGCTTATAATGATAATGATGATTGTGACAATATGCGGCATAAAATGGTGATTGTGTCAATATGCGGCTTAAAATGGTGATTGTGTATAATGATGAGGGATTCGTTTCTTGTAATAGTTATTCATCTTATTTGTGCATGAAACTTTTTCTTGAACAATAAATAAGCTTATAAAACCGATTAACCATTGAATGATTTATCTTGATTCCATTGTATGAGCTCTCTCACGATTCACAGCTTCTCACATTCTCTCCCGTAGTCTAGCTGCAGTTCAGTTTCCCTTCCTTCCCCTCAAAGAACGTACAACATCTCGGGAGTTTTCTCGGGGTACTCCGGTTAGCTCTCCCAGCAAAAATTAAAAAACACAACTAATATTAGGTAAGTTGGGACAATAAAGCGTTACAAAATAAATTTTATTTTAAAAAATAAAAATAAAATAAAAATAATAATAAGAAGAAGAAAAAGAAGAATAATAATAATATGGGTTGTCTCCCCTACACTACCGGAAGTCAAGGGCAGCTATTCTAAACTTCAACACAAATTGTTAGACTGGTTTTTCAGAGGATTAGGTAATACATGTACTGTTGAGTTGGTGTTAAATCTTTCTCTCATGTATAAAATTATCTTTGAAAGTGTTGTTTCACTTTTGGGATGTATAATATTATAAGGGATGTACAGTTGTACTGTTTAATCGACGTGAACATCACTTTATTCGAAACAGTAGTAGTATCAAAAATCTTGTCCTCCTACTACACTCCTACTCCTAGTCCTAGACATTTTATTTCTTGCTATGGTTTGGAAAGAACATGATAGTAAAGTTCTATGTGTTTCAGCTCTTTGAATTGAAAAAAGAGAATTTGGCATTGCATTAAATTAAATTGTAATTATTGTCTTGAGATTCACCCTCACACCATCTCAAACGCAGTGGTTAAGGATGGAAATAACAAATTAACAATGTCAATAGTCAATATAGACTGCCTGACCATTACCACATCTTCCAACCTCTCTCATGCCCTTCATTTCCTCTTTCTTTCTGGCTGCTACTTGCATTCCAGACAACGTAGGCCACGCTATCAGACCTCTGTCAACACCATCCTAGCACAGAGTGCAGAGCGTTTAGCCTTAGAAAGTTGTCGTAAGTTTTAAAAAATTAAAATTAAATATTCTATTACTGGTATTAGATTCATTCCAAACTTACAAAACAGCAAGTTTACACTTCAGTGATTTGATACTAGTAATATGAATTAAGTCTCACAGAATTCTAGAACCTTCTAAACAGGTTGAAAAAAAAGCAAAAGGAAGGGAAACCGACACACTCGAAATACTATTTAACAATAACAAAGAGGAAAATTTCAAACACTGTCTCATTCAACATAATAATTTTTATTTATTTAAGTATTCATTTAGAATCACCAAAAAATCACAACATAGAGATTGATTATCTAGCTAACTAAACAGTAAATCCACAAACTGAATCAAGCAAAGTTTATTAATGCTGCTACACAAAGCAAAAACGAGAGAAATGCACACCGTCTTCTCTGTTATCACGATGCCATTGAAGCAAGCTGGAACCAATGGCCCAGTGAATGGCTATCCAGTGTCAAAGTAGGCTAATTTTAGGAATCAGGCAGTGTGCTAAAACTCCTCAAAGTAAGTGCAACCTGTATGCAGTGCTTCAGATTGTTGGTGCGCCCGCGCCATTGGCGCATATTTTATCAGAATGGCGAGTAACAGTCAACGTGAATGCGCCAGCCTGGCGCGTCATAAAAATCAAGAAGGACTAGGTGAACATACGATACGAATACCTTCGATTTTCAATTACCCATCTTTTTCAAAATTGACCCATCATTTTGCATGGCCATGGGTCATTGGGCCCATGATGTCTGGAAACAATCTGAAGCACTGTGTGTGGTGTGCCTTTAAAGTAGGAACACCATGAAAATATTCAATAGAGTTCAGTTATATTATTTTTAAACGTTTTATTGGCATTTGGTAAAACATGCACAACACGTGAACACCTTTTCATATTCATTGTAGTGCAAGTGTACTCAACCAATGCTATGTGAGCACCTAAGACAAAACAAGGCAAGAATGAGAGGCAGCAGTCTTGACTGTATGGTAATAGTATCTAAGATAATTATGTTATTCAAATTTCTTCCTAAATTGACAACAATGACATAAACTTACAGGTGTAATTATCTTGCAGACATGGGAAAGAGGAAAAATGATGATGGTGGAGATGATGATGGTAATTCACTTCTTTTATTACTTTAAAGTGTGAGCGTTTGTGTGAGTGCGTGTATGTAAATTTGTGTGTTTGTGTGTGTATTATATATGTGGTTGTGTTTTATAGGCTATCTATCATATTATAGACATTTTAGTACATAATAATTTTTTTCCATCTCATTTCAGATTTGTTATTTAGAATAGTTTAGCTTTACGTATTCTATCCCAAGCATGGATAAATCTGTACAGAGCAGCTTCGTCATAACTGACCATGCACGGATTTATCAGAACGGCAAGGGTAGTACTATTGAACCTGTCCTTGTTCAGTTCTAATCTGCACACAAACTCAGTTGACTTCGAAGTGTTGAATTCATTCTCTTATTTCTGGCTAACAACAAATACACATAGTTCACTGATTCTGCTTCAATTTAGATCAAATTTACACAAATTTCTTCCACTGTGGCTAGTCAGAAACGGTTCTAATCTGGCAGAGAAATTGCAGAGCTGGTTATGAACTACGATAGTAATGATTTTTGTTGATCCTGAGGAATAATTCCAGAAAAACACTTCCAAATTTGATTGAAAACTTTTCAGTAGTTGCAAAGTTATAGAGCCTTTTTGTGCAGTACCCGTGAATTCTAGGAAAAGGACTCTGCATAGTTCAATAGTTGGGACGTATAGATAAAATGTCTGACTTTCACAGCTACGACAGAATGAGTTAAAAGAATGGAATGAGATTTCCAGTTTACAAGTTATTGATGATTTAATTATTAATTATTTAATTTTTGAGTAAAGGAATGGTATTTGAATATAATTATTTTAATTAGTTTCTATTTTCTGTAATCGTGAGAGTGTACCTAGTTCAGCCTATATTGAAAGCAAATTAGCAATGTTATTTTGCACTTGAAATGAATTACATTTATATGAGTCCCCTTGCTTTCTCTTCCAGCTCCTAAAAAGCACAAGAAGCACAAGAAGAAGCACAAGCACAGACGATCAGAGGTTGATGCTGTATCAGTATCAGTACCAGAGCTTGCCTCACCCAAAACATCCTTTAAACTAAAACTGAAGATCGGTGGAGAAACACTGGGCACTAAAAAGTAAGTGATAATGTATGCCATTCACAAACAGGCTAAGACAGTAATATAGTGATACACATTGTCCAATTGCAATGCACCTTTGACACAACAGTCAACCCTGATTGGATCAGGCCAACTGTGTCTCACCAAACAAAAGAGTCGTAGTTAATTAAACAGTGTCAAGGGAGACAACATCATTGAGTAGAACACAAGTAATAATGTCTCACCTCGAGAGGTTGGACTGGAGGGGGTGGTTTTTTCTTAAATAGCATATTGGATACTCCTTATAGCATGCTATCCTCTGTGGAATGAGGGAATAATAAGACAGATCTATCTCCCCCTTTCTGCTGCCAATGGTTTCATTTGTGAGTTTTCGCTGTGGATACAGGTGCCATTTCGCCGTGTTCTCAGCTCATCAGAATATCAACTGGGCTTGTTGAAAATCAAGTAACTGATTTTCCGAAGCATAAGAAGATGTCTGAATCAAGTCCTCATACAAACAAACAAACAAAATAAAGAAAACATCCTCCTGGGGAAAAAAGTTACTGTATATTTCTATATCAAAGTATCTAAGATGCTATAAAAAAAAAAAACACACAAAAAACCCAACAACAATCTCCAGTACAGTCTCTCTGGAATACGACTCCCTCAGTTATGTGACCTGAAAACTTCTGACAGATTCACTTCCAATAATAAATGACCTCTGGAATGCGACAACCTCGTTTATGCGACCAGCGACCATTTCTTAAGCCCTTTATACGACCGTCTTATGCAATTTAAAAGAGATATCAGTTAATTTATTGACTGGACCTTTTGTTTTTTTCTCTCATGTTAGTGTACGCCTGCTGTTGTCTGCTATTTCCGGTTCGCAAGTAAGGGACATTACTTGCCTACAATGGCATGTTAAAATGGCACAAAGTTTTGAGTTTGGCAGAGAGAATGAAAGTGATTGAAAGAAGTGGAAAGGGGGATAGTTATTTGTCTACTGCTAGAAGTTTAGATGTTGGGAAGACCCAAATTCAGCTTATCATAAAGGATAAAAAATGACGACTACATACCCCTCTGACCCTGACCCCTCCCCCCTTATTTCCGGTATAAGACCACCTCCATTATAAGACCGTTTTTTCTCAGATTTTGGACAGTCTTATACCGGACGTTCCACTGCATCATCTTTTTAGGCGAGGCACTTACTACTCATGTTCTACTTTACTTTTGTCTCTCTTGTTCAACTTGCCTGCAGTCAATTTCTAAACAAAACACTAAACAGAGTATCCGACTGTGAACAAATTAAGCTCTAGGGAAATGTTTTCAGGGCAATTTTTAGTATTTTACTTCTTCTTTTTTTTTATATAACAGTCTCAAAGTATATTTTCTGTCAATTTAAAAAAAAGATTTTTCTCTCTCTCTCTCTCTCTCTCTCTCTCTCTCTCTCTCTCTCTCTCTCTCTCTCTCTCTCTCTCTCTCTCTCTCTCTCTCTCTCTCTCTATATATATATATATATACATATATATATTCTGTCATTTACATAAACAACTTTTCAATAATTATATAATATAATGTCTTTTGCGTTTTTTTAGTGTCACTACCATCGATGCAGCATCTCGTTCAAGTTTTGACGATTGCCAAGAAGACTCCATCGTTAATGTTACAGATGATGCATCTTGGGATGGTGACTGTGAGTTTTATTTATCCGTTGACACTTTTTTAATTATATCACTCACACTAACATCTTTCCAAGGTCTTATTTAAACTATGTACTACTACTAATATTTGGGTTTAAAAAACAAAAACGTTCAATCCATGCAGGTAAAATACAGATGAAAATATCAGATGCTTTCCTGAAGTTAAGCCCTCCTATCATGAAAATCAAAAACATTTCATGGCAAGGCTATGGTGACCAGCATTATGCTTTTCACCATATTTCTTTTAATCGTTACAAATATTTAAAAAATGATCTGCAGAAAAATACACTCAGCGTTCTTGATAAAGACTTCTTGTCCTCTCTCTTTTTACAGTGATTACCATTGCTTTAATTTTAAGAGTAACTGGAAAGAAAGTCAGGAAAAATAAGCAGCAAAATCAATAGACACAACAAAAAATCACAAGAAAAAAAGTCACAAATATATGTCAGTTGTCATGTATAAAACAAGTATCTTACTCACTGTGTGTGTGTGTGTGTGCATGTGTGTGTGGTGTGGGTGGTGTGTGTGTGTGTGGGTGTGTGTGCATGTGTGTGCCCACTGACTTATTAAGCTTCTGAGTGACTTTTTGTTTCTTTTACTTGTTTTTTCAATCATTTTAACTTAGAATCTTGTCTGAGAAGTTCCAGACTGTTCATGATAACAGTAACACACACTTGACCCACATAAAGAATGCATGTTTGAAAATCTGAAAGAGTTTTACCATTTGTCTTTTTTTTTTTAACACGCAGGGTTTTGAGAGTTGATACTTATTGAATTGAATCTTCAAATATACTGCAGGGACTCTAAAGTAATTGACCTGTGTTTGTCCACAGCATCTGTTGCATTGACACCACAGGCCAGCAGTGTAGCAGAAAGCAAGACAAAAGAGGGCAGCTCGGATGAAGAAGAACGCTGGTTGGATGCTCTGGAGGCAGGGACGTTGGATGATGCCGGGGAAATTCCCAAGAACCGCGACCCCAGCCTGCTCACTGCTAGACAGGTCAGAGGCCTTTTTATTCTGTATTTTATTTATGTAGTGGTTGGTTGTTTTTGGTTTCAGGAGGTGGGGGTGAGGCGTGAGGGAGAGGTGTGGGGAGGAGGTGGGGATGGTGGGGCTAAATGTGAGTTTTCCTTCTGCTTGATGTATGTGTTTTTGTGTGCATATATATAAATAATAATACTGGATGCTATATACCCGCCTTTCCTCGAATCAATCAGGCTCAAAGCACGGCGATCTGTACCAACATACATGCTCACCTGTCTCGTCCACCCTCGCACACAACAAATACACATCCATCACTCAAACAGAAGGTGTAAAGACAGAAAGATCGCTATTGGAAGACGGAAAGAAAATCTAATTTTTAGTTTTTGAAATTTGTATATTGACTGTGTCCAGTACCATTATTGATTTTATATAGTAAACTACTATCTTCTGTCATGTTGGACTAGGATTAAAACCCCTTATAACTGTACTTTTTATCAATGTTTTCAGCCATTTTGTTTTCTTATTTTTGTGTGTACATAGCACGTTACAGAAAAGAGTCTGTTATTTCTTGTTTTCACAGAGAGCTATGCTACATGGACATCAGTTTGAGTTGCAACAATTGCCCTCAGGTAATTATTCTACCCTTGTTTGGTTGTGTTGTGATTAATTGGTTCTGAACTGTTACTTTCGCTGAAGCAGCATATTACATGTAGTACTGAAGGCAACCCAAATATATATAAGCTGAATGCGATCAAAAATGTGTCTTCGCAAATCAGCCAAAATCAGTATCCAGTCACCCAATGTTGCAAAAATGAATACTTCATTTATTTATTGAAAATCTCATTGAAAGAAGAGAGAGAGAGAGGAGAGAGAGAGAGAGAGAGAGAGAGAGAGAGAGAGAGAGAGAGAGAGAGAGAGAGAGAGAGAGAGAGAGAGAGAGGAATTAAACAGCTGATCACTGTTAATAACCTCATTAGCAACATATGTAGCAAGTATGATTTTGATTCTTGTGAACCATTATTGTATTTCACATCTTGCAGGCTACAAGACTGTAGAACTAACAGAAGAACAGAAACAGCGGCGACAACAGAGAGCCAAGAAAAGACGGCAACAAGCACAAGAAAAACGTGAAAATGACAAGGTATCTCCACACAATTTTTTTGTATTTTTAATTCAGACTAATTCTGACTCCGAGACTGTGTCATTCAACTACATTGCAAAGAGTTTGTGTGTTTTTTTAGTTTAGTTTTTGTATGATTGCAATCTGTGAGTAATTTTAGTTGCATTTATTACTTTATATGTGATGTTATTCTGTGTAATTATTCATTCTATATTGCTGTGCTTTTACCTTTCAGAAACAAACACTAGAACGTTTGCTTCAGAAGCAAGCTACCAAAACCAAAGGCCACAAGGTGAGTGATTCAGTGACTCTCCAAATGAGCATCCATAATCTTCACGCTGCACTCTCATATACATTCTTAAATGTGGCAAAACCTTGGGGGTGCAAAAAATGGCATCCTAAATTCTTCATGCGCTAAATTTCTTGTGGTTGCATTATCAGCTCTTCTGATCCTTTCTCATTGTATGAAGGTTGTTTTTATATTGTTCTATTATGAGAAATGGTTTTGCTGTAATTTTTTTTTACTTGCATGCATAGCAATGAGTCTATTATTCATTCAAGGAAAAAAACTTTTTCCAGAGTTCTGCAAATCTGTGTGAGATAAGTCCTAAAATGCTAAATAGTCCAAAAATAACATTAAAAAAAAAAAGTCCCTCCCTCTATTTGTCCGCAGTCCGCCATCTGTACAAAACTTGTAAGTGGATTAACATTTTCAGAACCTATTCCAACTATCACAATCAAACTTGGTAAGATTGTGTATATCCATGAGACCTCGTAAATGATCAGTGAATGAATCATTTTACTTCAAGGTCAAGGTCACAGGGTCAACAAATGTTATTAAAAAAATGAAAACAAAACTAAAAAAATTTCACTTTTTTTGGTAAGTTTTTAATTTTGAACTTTTGAATTCTTTGAGGCATGATAAATATGAATGAGACAAACATACTTTGTAAATTTGGTCAACCTCACTCCAAGGTCAAGGTCACTGGAGCTGTCCAAAGTTGGTTAGTATAGGTACTTTGAAGTGACCTTGAACCTAAATTATGAGATATAAAGTCCAAACTTGTGCTTAGAAACGATAGATTGATCTTTCAAATTTGTTCCGTTTTTGTGTTGATCTTGAAGGTCAAGGTAATTTTAGACCTTGCAAAAACATACAAAAAATATATCATTTTACAGTAGAATGGCTCTATTTAACCCATAGCATGCAACAACATTGGGTTATTTGATCATACATGAGAATAAGAAGGTCAAGGCCATGAAGGCCAAGATCATCCCAAGATCAAGGTCACTGAATTTCAAAGTCATCCCAAGGCCATTGTTTTTTTGCATAATACAGCTTTTGCTGTAGTTTATTTGACAGTAAATGAGTGTATTTAAAGCCAGAGGTCAAGGTCATCTCAAGGTCAAGAGCATAGAAAGATCAAAATCAATATTACTTTCCATTTTAATGCCATCGTTTCTTTCTTTTTTATTTCTGACCACTCATTTACATGTTAAATATTGCAAGTTCCATAAGGAGCATGTGAATCATGTGGGCTTTGCCCTTCTAGTTCATATTTTCAATAAAACCATGTTTTAATGTTAATTTTTTCTCCTTACCCGTCCGTCCAAGGAGCAGTGTTATAGTTTTTGTAGCTTGTTGTTTTCGTTTCTAGTTATCATGTAATACCGTCTTATTGCTGGTTTTGTTCAGAAAAATGATGTTTGATTTTTACCTCTTCCCATTCTAGGGTCGAGGGTCAAAAAGAAGCAACATCCCAAGAGTCCGATACTTGAACAACATGGATGGCATCTCTCTCTCATTCCCTACTGGTCATCCTTTTCCTGTTACAGCTCAGCTTGCTCCGTAAGTAATCTTCAAATTTGTGTTTTTTGTTGTAACATTCCTTCACTGTAAAAGTGGTAGATTTAGAATCAAGTTTTTATAATTAATTTTTTTTTAAATTATTATTAAGCCTGTGTTTTATGTTCTCTTATAAACTGTGATATATGATGATAGCATAATGACAATTATGATCAGTAATTTGAGTTGAAGAGGATATGTGAGCTATGACGAAAAAGATCTATTCATTGACATCTTTGTGAAATACACTTTGACATGCAGAATTTCCTTCCAAACATCCTTGTAAGTATTCGTTATCACCATTATAATCAAAAGACAAATCTGTTTGTTTTACACTCTGCATAAACCTGTGAACTGAGAAGGAAAATATGAAAGACAGTGTAGTTGTCTTTTTTTTTCCGTGGAAGATAAAATATTTTGTGAATTTTGGGAACTTATTTTTCAGTTTTGTTGACTCATTCTGAATTTTTGATAATTCCCCTTTTGTTTGCTCATTATTTGATTTACTCTCTATTTGTTTGTCATTGTCCAGAGTTATTATTTGGGTTTTTCAGAACGCCCAAACCAGCAATCAAATGTGGAATGGAGGGATGCACCAACCCAAAGAAATACTCGTGTTCAAAGACTTTTATTCCACTATGCAGTAGAGAGTGCTACCTCAAGAATTTGCAGTCCCTGTCGACAGTGGCATCTGTCCCAACAGTTCCTAAATTTGCCACACAATAGACCTGCCTCTTTTGAGGCAGGCATGCAGTGCAGCAAGGCCGAAAAACCACAATCTACACTTTGCCACCTACGGTCTCCATGCAGGTCTCAAGCTAGAGAACGCACAGATGACTTCAAGTACAAAGTATACTCAAGCATCACTAAGATCGTTAAGGTTCCTGTAATGACATCTTCTGCACAGAGACTATGCTTTATAAATCTTTGACACTCAGTTTGCGCAGCGCCAAGAGGAAGATTGATTTTAGTGAAAGATGACCTATTGTTCTGTGGGTGTGTGTGTAAGAGTGTAGTGTCACTTTGAATGTTTAGATAGTATAGTTGTTGATGATTTCCTTTTTTTTCTCACAAGATTTTGGTGGCTGAATAAATGCAGAGTGTATAATTGATATCGCAAGAATGCAGAGTACACAAATAAAATTTATTAAACATTGAAGAGAAATATACAATTTGCATCTTGTAATTGTGTTCTATATGTATTTTTTTCCTTTTCTACTTGTATTTTTCGCCTTCTGTCTTCTGCTCTGTGTTGTGTAGTTACTACCTCGCAACATCAACCTTTGGGACCGGAGAGCTCCAAAGCTTCAAGAAAGAAAACCTTTCAAAAGTTATTTAAATGATATAGAAGAAATGGCAAATCTGTTTATCAAATGTGTAGTCTTGTTGGTGCAATGGGAGGATATATCATTTTTTCCCCACCTTTTTACACTAGGTAGTTTCATAATCAAAAGTTGTTACTCCACATTATGGAAATGAAGACTCTCAGGTATAAGCAACTTCAAGAGCCATGCAGTGGGGTCCAGATAACATCTGGTGCTTCGCTAGCAGATGGGCCTTTTTTGCAGTAATTGAGCATCACTTAAGATTACAGACACAAAAGTATTTGCTTTAGAACACTTGGACAAGTTTAGATTCAAATTTTGCAAATATGAATGTTAAAAAGTATGAATATATAAGCAAATAGTCATCTCTTTGGCTGAATTAGACATAAGTTTTTGTCGCATTTTAATATAGACCTTAGACACACTTTAAAATGACCACAGTGTTTATCTGTTTAAAAGTTTTTATTACACTTAATTGTTTATTTATCGAGTTCATTCTTTGTTTATTTAAATTCTGACTTTAATTAGTGTATTTTCGCAACCCTCTCTATTGCTATAGTAATAAGTACTCCCCTTTTATCGCCTTCAAAGACGTTCTCATTCATCAGATGAATTTCTTGGGATTACTAATAGTTTATTTAGTTAGGTAGTTTATTACTTCCCTTTAAGGAGGTTATTACTCCCCCTTATGTGGAAGTTTATCTTTGCGCATGCTCACATGGGGCACTCAACTTCCGTATACACTAGAGACGGATGTCAACATTATTTTGACAGTGTTATCGAAAAACTATGTAACCGCTTACGCAAACAATCACTTCTCACTGGCGAGTGGGACGTATCTCTTATTGAAAAGACTGCAAATGGCGAGGCTGAAACTTCCTAAATTTAGTGTAGTTCGGTGAAACTAAAGTGAAGATGGGTTGCGGGCCGAGCGCTCAAATGCCCGAGGAAGACGTATCACCGAACACCAAAGCAGGTTTTCCAAGGCCAGAAATTTCAAAACAGACCAGTCTTGTGGCAGGTGTCGATACGACACGGGAGCATCAGCACAAAAATGGCGATATCAAATCGCCGCAAAAGAAAAGTGGTCACGGAGCTGTGAACAACAATAATAATAACACGGCGAAACATCAACGTGCTGTACCGTACACAGTACCACGATTTCAGAAAGTTGAAGACGAAGAACAAGAGGGGGAGAGCGACCAACTTAAAATATCAGTAAGTTCGTAACTTCTTTAGCTACGTTAAATCTAAATTTATTTTTATATTGAATTAAAAAATATTATAGTTGCTGCCCTGACAAGTTTGAAGCCCATTTGGAAAGATAGGACCATATCAGTCTACATTACAAGGTAAGCTCTAGGCTGCTGCACTCCCTTGTCATTTCCATCTTCCTATTCACAACTTTCCGGCACCTCTCATTAAAAACTCGTGGGTATCGCCATTATAAATTAAAACGAGGTCACTATGAAACCAAGTTCCGGTTTGGCTTGTTTTGCTTTTATCAAAGCTTGATGCGTGACTTTTAACTATGGCAAATTGCCGAAAACGACGATTGTTAGAGCCAGAAAACGAGTGGGATAAGTATAAAAACGGTGGAGGAAGTACATGCTCAGTGAAAGAATGCAAAAAACAATCGTAGAGGCCTGTATTTGAGGCGACTTCGGAGGTGCGTCGATCATCGACAGAAAATGAAACATGACCTGAAGACTCTTGTAGTTTTCCATAGCTTCGCCGTCGCAACCTTCACAAAACACGAAGTAGTTGACTATATTAGGCGAGCGTTGTGGCCAAGTGTGCTAAGGCGGGACTAACTTGCTTTGTCCACAAGTCAGAAACCAATGGCGCCTGACAGGTGTGGGTTCGAGCCAGCATCTGGGCGTTATGTTTTTTCGAATATTTTTCAAAAATTCACAAATAATGTTAGGTAGGTAGGGTTTAGGCGCGCCACTGGCGATAGAAAGGGATAATAAACTGCAGCAAAAAAAATTAAAATATGTGAGGGTACGATACTGGTGGCCAGTGACACATGTTATTATTCTTGAATATTTGGAAATAACTCACTAAAACATGCGGAGAAAGAAACCGGAAGTATGTTTCATAGAGGGGATTCCCGTTGGTGCATAGGATAGCAGAAAAGTGTGAATACGCTTGCGAAGCATGGACCCTCATAGGAGATCTAAACAAAGAATACACAACATGGAGATGAGGTGCTACAGAAGACTTCTGGGCATTTCCTAAATCCAGCACATCACCAACAACGAAGTCCGACAGACCATCACACAAGCCATTTGACAACATGATGACATGCTCACAGTGGTGAAGAAACAGAAACTCCGATGGAATGACCACGTCACCAGAGCATCAGGCCTTGCCAAAACCAACCTGCAAGGCATGGTGTAAGGAAGAAGTACACAGGAAATTCTGAATACTAAACCAACCCATTTAAATAATTATATTGTTTACAGTTAGCCATCATTTTACCATGCATTTATAATATAGTCTTAGTCTTACACAGGGATGGATTTAACCGGAAATTACCGGTATTTTACCGGTTTGAGAATAAAAATACCGGTTGAAAAATCAGTAGCCGGTAGAGCCTACCGGTTCTTATTTTGTTTGACTGGTTTCAAAAATAAAGCAAAAGAGCAAGAAAAATAATTTTTAGCAAACATCGTTTCAGTTATAGTTAGTAGGCTTTACGGTGTGCAATAAATGAATCACTGCATTCGTCGGCAGATTTTCGGTGGCAAAATTAGTGACGCATTATTAAGCTTGCTATGGGTCATGTAAACCGGTTTCCGTGACTGGCCTACCGGTTTGCGTTCGAGTGGGTTTTGTTTACTGTGACGTCGTACCGGTTTTGCAAATCCCTAGGACGATCACTGGTCTTACAGTCACTGCCACCAAAACCCTAGTCTGCGCTCTCGTCCTTTCTCGTCTTGACTATTGCAACTCTCTCCTAGCTGGCTCCCCAAAACACATCATTGACAAACTACAAAAGGTTCAGAACTCAGCAGCTAGACTAGTATTCTGAGCAAAGAAACGCGCTCACATCACACCTCTACTACATTCCCTTCACTGGCTTCCTGTGCAAGCACGCATAGAGTACAAACTCTCTGTTCTCTGTCACAACTTCTTCACAGATTCTTGTCCTTCCTACCTTGCTGATCTACTGTCTGTCTACTCACCTTCACGCACTTTAAGATCTTCTGCTGACACTCGCACACTCAAGGTTCCCGTCACCCGCACTAAGACATACGGCCAACGTGGATTCGCTTACTCTGCACCCAAGCAATGGAATTCCCTTCCCTCCCATATCCGCAACATACAATCAACGTAGGCATTCAAAAAGGCCCTCAAAACCCACCTTCAAACTGCATTATTCAGACTGATTTGTATCCCGCTGCCATTCTCTCCTCTTTTGTTTCTGTCTGATCCGTAAGTGTTTACACGGCTGTAAATATTTATACTGTTTTCCTTTCCTGGGTCTATTCAGTATTCGGGCATATAAATAGCTGTGAATAAGTTTTTGCTATTCTATTTTTGTCTTTTTTTGTCATTTTGTACATAGTTGTAAATAGTTCTTACTTTTACTGTTCTGTCTTTTGGTGTATCGTAACAAAAGTGATGTTTGATCGAGTGCATGTATTTTTATGTTTTGACTATGTAAAGCGCGGTGAGTCTGGTCGTAGGCTGGAGTACCCACTATATAAAAACCCGTTATTATTATTATTATTATTATTATTATTATTATTATTATTATTATTATTATTATAGTTATAATTTGTACTAATTTTAATTTATTTGACCTTATTTTAATCTTTTTTTCCCATTTTTATTGCTGACATTAATAGATGTTTAGTTTACTAATAGCTTCCTTTTTGTCTTTTTTTTTCCTCCATACAGACTGCAGTAGAAGTGGAAACGTTCCTGTCAATGTTAGAAGAAGGAGAATTGTTTTGTGACCCAGACTTCCCTCCTGGCTACAGTGCACTCTTCTGTTCACCTGGCATGAGTGATGAAAATGTCTCATGGTTAAGACCTCAGGTATTTTAAAAAAAAAGAATGATTTGAATATTGTAAACTTTTAATTTTAAGCAGTGGTCCACAAGACTGTGATAGACCTTGTTCAAAGTTACAGTAGCTAGGAAGATTGATCTAATAAAAAATGATCAAAACAAAAGTGAAATTTCACGCACTAGTACTAACTATAGTAGTAAACCGTAATTCACATTGTTTCTGAATGTAAATGAGTATATTCTTGTTTTGTAATTTATTTATTTATTTATTTTATCACCCCCGTTGGGGTGCCGGGGGTTTCAGTATAAATAGTATCCCCACTTTCTGGAAATTTAGTGCTTTAAATTCCCACTGTTGCTGTCTTTCTCATTTGCTCTTTCTCATTCCTGCTCTTTTCTATCTATCTGCTATACTATCGTCTTCTTCGCTAGACCAGTCTCCTACCTTTTTTCTTGAAAACTCTTCCGGGACAAGACTCCTTGTTTGTGTATGAGGTCTGTTGGATCAGCTTGGGAATATTGGACGCTTTCTGCCAGGTGGTCACTAGGGCTTCCTATGATGTTATTATTTAGCAATGTGGGCATTTTATATGTATGTGTTTTGTTGATAATTTATAATGATGTTTGTATTCTATTTTGTTTTTGTAAACGGGGGTTCGATAAGTTGGGGTGAAGCCTCAGCCGTCCCCTACGTGGGATGTCTTTATTGTAAAGTGACTGGCTGGTGGAGAGCTTTCGGTTTTACCACTAGGGTTGTTTCAGCAGATCTTTTATGCGGATCGGGGGTTGTCTGGTCCTGATTTGGCTCGGAAGAGTCCGCTGGACCTAAAGCAATAATAATGTAATGTAATGCAATTTATTTTATCGTTCTTATGTAAAGCTTTTTCGAGCTTGAGAGTCGGCACTGCCACTGGTCATTACAGGATCTAACTCAGACTGTTTGGGGTGCCCACTTGTAGCCTTTAACTTTGGGTACATAGTCTGACACCCAGATGACTGACCACAATCCTGGGGATCAGTGAGATGGCTTGCTGGGTGTATTTGTGTAGGCAGCACTCCCCCATCTAGGACATGAGCATCAGGATCTTTAAAGTCCACGTGGTGGAACGAGTGCATGAACAGACTAGACCTCTGTTTGTACTCTAATCCGAAGGAGTGAAAATAGTGTTGCAAATGTTTTGTTCCATTTCTTTTTTGCCTATTTAACAAAGAAAGGCATTATCATTTGATGTGTCTCAGAATGCAATATTGTACGTGATGGAGAAAAACCATAGTGGCTATGGCCAGGCTCATGGCAGTGCATTGTGCCAATGCGTTTTTAAAATTTCATTTCATCATGTTAGGTGACCTGGTAGCCAGTGGATAGTGGGCGGGTTTCCTATGCCGAAGGTCACGGGTTCGAACCTTGAGTAGGACGAACTTATGTGACTTGGGTACAAGACTTTTCAGGACACTAAGGGTTTTCTGCAGGTACTCTGGCTTCCTCCCTCCCTTCAATAACGATTAATGGTATTGGATGCCGTCAATCTAAAACTTTTAAAAAAAAAAATAATAATAATTCCATAGCCACTTTTTTGCTTGGTATTTTAATGAATAATTCTTGAAAATCAGTCAACAGCTTTTGTTTTTGTTGTCCTCGTGCAAAATAAACATTGTATCAACTGCTTTGATTGTGCTAATAACACTGATTTGCAGTGTACAATATGTGCATGTTTGAATCAGCCGATGTTTTATGATCGTGTTTATGCTAACTTTTCACAAACAGGACATTTTGCCAGAAGGCCAAGTGCCAGAACTGATGGTGGATGGAGTAACGAGGGACGATATTAAGCAGGGAATCCTGGGCGATTGCTGGTTTCTGTCAGCCTGTGCTGCTGTGTCGCAACACGAATCCTCAATGAAGAAGGTTTGTTTGTCAGGACATGATGAGTTACACATATTCTTAAGAAATGCTCTGCCCCCGTTGGGGTGCCAGGGGTTTCAGTATAAATAGTATCCCCACTTTCTGGAAATTTAGTGCTTTGAATTCCCACTGTCGTTGTCTTTCTCATTTGTTCTTTCTCATTTCTACTATGTTCTATCAATCTGCTATACTATCTTCTTCTTCGCTAGACCAGTCCTCTACCTTTTTTCTTGAAAACTCATTCGGGACAAGACTCCTTATTTGTGTGTGTGGTCTGTTGGATCAGCTTGGGAATATTGGACGCTTTCTGCCTGGTGGTCACTAGGGCTTTCTATGATGTTATTATTTAGCAATGTAGGCATTTTATATGTATGTGTTTTGTTGATAATTTATAATGATGTTTGTATTGTATTTTGTTTTTGTAAACGGGGGTTCGATAAATTAGAGTATAGCCTCAGCGCCCCCTGCGTGGATGTCTTTATTGTAAAGTGACTGGCTGGTGGAGAGTATTCAGTTTTACCACTAGGGTTGTTTCAGCAGCTCTTTTATGTGGATCAGGGGTTGTCCGGTCCTGTTTTGGCTCGGAAGAGTCCGCTGGACCTAAAGCAATAATCATGTAATGCAATGTAAGGAATGCTCTGTGCAATAAATGAGTGCTGTTGCTAGTAGTGTTGATTGCACTGTCAAGAGATTTCATGGATTTGGGGCTATATAGGCTTGGAGGAAAAGCATGCTGCAGCCCTGAAAATGAATAAAAGGTCCCACTAGCCTTTGGCTAGTAACTTAAAAATTTTACTAGCCAAACTAAAAATTTTACTAGCCAAACTAAAAAAAAGTTCATTTTAGCGCACTTGCATTTGGCGACTAAAGATTTTTTTTTCGTCGCCAATTTTTTTTTTCACTAGCCATGGCGACTAAATTAGTCGCCATTTTCAGTCCTGTTGCTGTATTGTTTGTGTGTGTGGTTGTGTGTGCGTGGCAATGTAGAAACGCCGTTATTGTTACACATT
This sequence comes from Oncomelania hupensis, assembly GCA_036898135.1. Lineage (NCBI taxonomy): Eukaryota > Metazoa > Mollusca > Gastropoda > Littorinimorpha > Pomatiopsidae > Oncomelania > Oncomelania hupensis. Next base: position 22,077,952 of record CM072521.1, on the reverse strand, counting down.
CTTTATACTCTACATATAATGTTCTTTTGATGGCCCCGTTATTTTGACGTCAAAACAGTGTTCCATTAGGATTAGGGCTGTGTTAGGGTTAGGTTAAGGATTTGGGTTAGAGTTAGGGTTTGGGTGAGGGTTAGCTTAAAAAAAATACACATTTAATTAAAAGTCAAAACAACATATGTGGCGTTTCTTGAAAGTCATAACAGCTGCGTTTTTACACAGTTGTGTATGTGTGGGTGTGTGTGTGTGTGTGTGTGTGTGTTTTCTACTGGTCAGGAAGTCTGGCTTAGAAATCCTCAGTTTATGAAACATGCACCTGTAGCAGATTACAACTCAAGGCATTTCAAATGTAAATTTTGAGTTGCATGTATTTCATTGTGACTTCATCCTGCAACCACTTGAGTATCATTTCAGGCCAGATTTTGGAGAGTTGCCAATAAGAAAGTGGAAGAACAAGATGATGATGATTTAGAGTACACAGTGAAACTTCAGGAAAATATCTTTTCTGTGTATTTATATTAATTTTAATTATAGCACATTCTGCCACTCTTCCCCTGCTTCTATGAACCCAACAACATTTTGTTAAAGAGTTTCAATTGAATGTTTTTTGCATTATTGCCTATATTTCCTTCAGGTTATCCCACAGGACCAGCAGCTTTCTGGTCCAAACTATAAAGGCATCGTTTGCTTTAACTTTTGGCGATTCGGGCAATGGCAGCCGGTGTACATCGACGATCGTCTGCCGTGTGTTGATGGCCAGCTTATCTATGGATTCAGTGGAGAGCCCAGAGAGTTTTGGGTGCCTCTCATCGAAAAAGCCTATGCAAAGTAAGTACAACAAGCAATTAGTGTTCTGTACCCCTCACCAACACACTCCTTGTCCAGTGTTTCAATGAAGGATGTGTCCTCCATCATGACTAATGCCCTCCCTCTCTCCTTCCAATCTAAAATGTTTAATCCTTTCCTATTTACTTTGGATTAAACACTTACAATACTTTTGCTTACAAACAACAAAACAAAATACTCAATCAGCACTTTACTTTTTGTTAAAGAAGAAACACAAACCTCGTATTGTCTCAAGGTAAAACAAAAATTGTTGGCTCTTTAAAAACATTTTCAAGTGTAAGATCCCGGCCAAGTATAAAATAACCAATGAATTTGTAATCAAACCCCGCTGTAATGTTTTGGGCACACAGACTTCATGGCAGCTATGAGGCGATAGAAGGAGGAATCACTATGGATGCCATGGTGGATCTGACGGGAGGGTTAGCTGAACGATATGATGTCAACGAATATGATCCCAGCATTTATCAGCTCATCTCTAGAGCCCACAAGTCAGGGGCTTTCATTACATGTTCCAAAAAGGTAAAGAATTGTTTTCATAGATGTTGGTTTATGATCTCGCGTACATCTTCTGCTTGTGCATAAATGGGGGTACTTAGATTGTTGGAAAGTGGCTTTATCAAAACGAGTGTGATAGCTGAATGTGGTGCCATGTTTGTTTTATTGTTATAATAACTATATACTTCTTCCAAGGGAAGTTACTCTATCTTGTGCTTAACCACCATTACAATGGAGACAGGTTCATACTCATAGATTCATTGTGGATATAAACTACCTAAATTCAGATTTGGTATAAAAAGGGGATTCTTCGAGCAGACCTTTGTTTAACTGCAGAAACTAATTATTGTTACAAGGGCTTCAATGTATTACTTACATGCCTGCCATCAGGGATGTAAAACTAAAAGTGCTAGCATGAAAAATGACAGAACTTTTTTTTTTAAAAAGTTTGAAGTGCTTATAATTCAAAGCATTTTATGTTTATTTCATATTTTATGTCATATCTCTGATGTTCATTGCACACACAAAAACAAACAAACAAAAAAACTTGTGTAATCATGATAACAAATATTGGATTCATATTTGTAAAGTACAGTGGAACCTCTCTACAACGACCTTGAAAATGTTGACAAAAATCGGTCTTTATAGAGAGGGGTCTTTATAGAGAGGGGTCTTTACAGAGAGCATAATGGCCTTTTCTTGAATCAAGTTGCCAGTGATCGGAATATTCTTTCTTCTTGCATCCAGAAACCAATCCCAAACTTTCTCATTTACTTCCGAGTATGTTGTCTTCCTCCGTTTTGATCGCGTACGATCGGCATTATCACCACTTTCCCACCTTTTAAGAATGTCATCTTTGTCTCGGATAATTCCTTGAATTTGTGTTTTTCCAACTTTAAGACTCTTTGCGATCGCAATGGCAGTCTCTTCTTTTTTGTGTCTGTTTACAACATTAACTCGATCTTCCAGAGATAAAAATTTTCTTTTCTTTGTAGACTCCATCATCCCATCACGCTTTCTTTGCTTCTTCTCAGTGCCGCGCTAGTGATGTGAATAAAGTAAAATGCAAACCCCAAACGAGTAGAATCTAGAATGTGACGTTACAAGATGACGTCAAACTTATAGAAGATTACTTTATCGGCTGGCGTGTCACATATAGGTACCTGTCTGACTGTGCTGAACAAGATCGTAGACAGTTTTTATTGTGCAGTCATGCCGAGAAAGTCGCTATACGGTCTGCAAAGATCGGTCGTTAGACGTTATAGCGAGGGAGTCGCTATACTGATGACAGCAATATAAGGAAATACATCGGTTAAAATAAAATGGGTCGTTGTAGCGGGGGAGTCGTTATAGAGGGGGGTCGTTGTGAGAGGTTCCACTGTACTAATAAGATAAATAACAGTAAAATAAATAAAAGATAAATATAACAAAGTGACATTTTTTAACAGGGCGACTGGAGAAAAAGCATGATTGCTGAAGCAAATGGTCTAGTGCCTGGCCATGCCTACACTGTCACTGATTTCACTAAGGTATGAAAAGTCAGACAGCTTACCTTCCATTATCATTTAAACTGTGTGTGTGTGTGGGTGTATGTGGCTAGGTAGAAACGACGTTACTCTGACATACACTTGAAGCTCTTGTTACGAATTTGTGATGAGATAGTGGGCAAGGTTTAAGTTTTCAGTTATGTGCGTGTGTTGTTATTTGTCTGAAATGATGTTGAACATTAAACTTTACACATCTAACACTTCCTCATCTCTTTTACAAACTAAAAGACAACTTTACTCCTCATTAACTTATTTTTAATGAAAGAATGATAGTAAGATGGCTTTCTAACTTAGCCAACACACAACATAAATTTGGACTCAGCTGGAGTAACGTTGACGTGATGAAAATCGTGGATGTAGGTGATACGAAGAGTCATAGTTATTCGCGAAGTTCTTTCAAAGTCACTTTATCTTTCGTGAAGTACTATCCGTTCAACTTAATATGTAGATGGTTCAATGTCATGATGATACCGTTCATCCGGATGGATACGATGATGAAAGAAAGTCGCTGGATCTTCCGCAACGGAATCAATACGACGAAACCCGGGCAAAATAGGCAACCCGACTCACAGGTAGAACAAGAAGAAATTAGAAAGAAGTCCGACCCTGCAACATAGCGAAGTACCTAACTTCGTTAATCATCAGCTTACAGAGGTCTGAGAATGAGTATCGACTTGCTAGAAAACCGTCTTACCAAAACCGTTAACTAGTTGACATGGTAACCAATGTTGCAATTCATTTCTCCAAGCCAATGACACTCATTTCATTTACAAGATTTATAAAACATATACCTCGATCATTGACAAATAATATTACCCCATTATTTAACCCAAAAATGATCGCGCAAACACTCAGCCGAACGAATACAAATTTGCATCAACAACAATGAATGGCGGTCGTCCTGACAAAAATAAATTCTCCTCCGCGGACGTGCAGAATCAAAATTCTTACCAGTTCGAACTTCTTCAGATCCTGCAGTTTCAACCCTGCGTTAAATGGATGACTAGCTACTTCGTTAAACTGTAAAGTTATCGTTAAAAGGCATGAAAGAAGAACTAAGGAGTTTTCCAAACTCCAGGTCCTCAGCTTCATCCTTCTCTGGCAAAGTTCTGTCGTCTAGTGACGAGCTAACAGTTCTCGTTGCTAAACAATATCCAGGAAGTTGATAAGCTGTCATGGAAATTAAACTCTCTAATCTGTTAAGTTGTTTGCAAATATTATATATACTAACATTCAACTCCGTGAAACGATTAAGATTACTGGTTGGCAATATTTTATTCTGTCCAAAGAATGTTTTATAATACGGCATGAACCACGTCATTGTGTACGTGTGATGCAAAAAACTTTGGTCGACGTCATCCAAAACTAAATATAATCGTGTCTCGCGCCGGTACGTCACATCCTTTATAGTACAAGCTCCCAACATAATTATTCTCTGCACTTATACTTGCGAGGAGCTCAAATAAACATTACAACACTACGTACTTTCTTTTGACGGCCCCATTATTTTGACATCAAAATAGTGTTCCGTTAGGGTTAGGGCTCTGTTAGGCGTAGGGTTAAGTTAAGGGTTAGGGTTAGGGATAGCTTCAAAAAATGGCAAAATGTCAAAATAATGGCAAAATGATGGTAAGTGTGTCAAAATAATGTATGTAGAGTTTCATGACAGTCATCACAACATCGTTTCTACAAAAAATGTGTGTGTGTGTGTGTGTGTGTGTGTGTGTGTGTGTGTGTGTGTGTGTGTGTGTGTAAGGACGAGCGTGAATGCTTGCATGGTTTCTAATGATTGAAGCAAATTTACTATTTTAAAGTTAGTCGGAGGTCTAGATCAAAATGGTGATTAACTTTTTTGACTCACATGTATAGCAATGTGAGTCTGTGTACTCACCCCACCTCCCACCCACCCCCACCTGGCACCACCCCCCCCCCATCCCCCCCTCCAACAACAACAACAAAATCAAGATTTTTGCAAATCTGTGCCAGATGAGTCCTTAAAAGTCCAAAGAAGATTCCAAATATTAAAAAGTCAGTCCATCCACCTAGCTGTCTGTCGATGTCTGCTGTCCACCTGTCTGTTTGGGCAAAAACTTTAAAGTGGCTATAAAAAGTACTCAGAACCTATTACAACTATCACAACCAAACTTGGTAAAATGGTGTATACACACGAGACTTCGAAAATGATCAGGGAATGAATGCCTCCACTTCAAGGTCAAGGTGACGTGGTCATCAAATGTTTGTTAAAAAATGGAAACATTTTCACAAAATGTTACTATGTTTCGAGGTTATTAAAATTGAACTTATGATTCTTTGATGCAGGATAGATATCAATTAGACACACATACTTTGCAAATTTGGTTAACCTCACTCCGATGTCAAGGTCACTGGGGCTGTCCAAAATCGGTTTGTATAAATACCTTGTAAAATACTTTGAAGTGACCTTGACCCTAAAACTATGTGAGATATGAAGTCCAAACTTGTTGTAGTTAGAGATGATAGAATGATCTTTCATATGTGTTCCATTTTTTACATTGATCTTAAAGGTCAAGGTCATTCTAGGCCTTGCAAAAACGTTAACAAAAAAAGAGTCATAATACAATGGAATGGCTGTTTATTTAACCCATCAACAACATTGGGTTAATTGGTCAGAGATCACATGAGGGTCAATGTTAATGCGACCCTTTCATGTTGTTTTTCCTGGGCATTCATTTTCATGTTAAATATCGAGTTCCATATGGAGCATGTGAGTCATATGAGCTTTCCCTTTTAGTTTAAAATTAAATGCCTAATTAACATTAGGAGATTTGCCAAATGTTACTGGACCCTACAAACAATAACTAAATAACTAACTAATGTAAATGTTGTACCTATGCGTTCAAAATGTCTGTTATGGCAGTAAATTCCTTAGCTCTCTTAGAATACAGGCAAGTGCGAGCAGAGCGTGACCAACAAAACGTGGTGTGTTGCTGTGGATTTAGCCAGAGAGAAATAATTCTATGCCTGTAGTTTGAAGGGCACTCAATGGCTGACATTAGATACCCCTCCTCTAGAGAAGCCAAGGATGTTATCAAGGATATTTTAGGCTACTTTTAAAAAAAAAAAATTTTAAGTTTATGCTTCATTGATAGATTTTACCTCCATAATGTTGATTAATACATTCTTTGTATGATTATACTGTCCTGTGTAAATGTTTGAAAAAATGACCACAGACTCACTGTATCATTGTTAAACATGTTTTTGTGTGTGTGTTCTTCTGTAAAATAAAAAAGTTTCTTTCTTTATTAATTTAAATCTGCAAGCCATGGAAGCAATTTATTTTTTTTGTTTCTTTTATTTTTTCAGATACGGCACGAGTTGGGAGAGGAGAAGCTTGTACGTTTACGTAACCCTTGGGGAGATGCTACAGAATGGAGAGGTTCATGGAGTGACAAGTGAGATATTTTTCTTTGGGGGTTTTCTTTTCTCTTTGATCTGTTCTATTTCATTTTAGTAAAATAGAAATGATTTACTTGGCATCTTTGCTCTCATCTACCTGGTTTATTTGTTCAGTATAAAATACTGAAGGCTGTTGAAAATCTACGTACATTGTTTTGGCAGCCCGGTTATTTTGACGTTAAAACAATATTCCGTTAGGGTTAGGGCTGTGTTTGGGTTATCTTTAGCTGTGAGAAAATCTTATGTGGCATTTCATGAAAGTCATAACAATGTAGTTTCTACACGACTCTGTGTGTACATGTGTGCCTGTGTGTTTGAGTGCGTAAACAAAAATTTATACAAGCACTGCATAACCTTGACAGAAGTAAAAAAAATATCTAGTCTACCTCAGGCACCTGTCGATGACTGAGCAGACCCATGTTGCCTTAATAACAAGAAGAGATGGGTGCTTTATTTGTTGCATAGAGAGTACATTTTGCAAGGGGACTTTGTGAAGAAATGCTAATACTGTGGAAACTGTCTGAAGGATAAATACTGGAGTTTAACATGGTATGCTAGACTTTCTTCTTTATCTTGTCTTCTTGTGGATGCACAAAACTTTGAATACATTACCAACGAAATGTTATTTTCCATTTTCCTGCTTAGTGATGTTAACTGGCAATGGGTTGATGAGGCCACCAAACAGAAGATTCAGATGGAATCTCGGGATGACGGAGAGTTCTGGATGTCTTTCCGCGATTTTTGCCGTCATTTCCAAGAGGTTACCATCTGCCTGCTTGGCCCTGACCTTGATGGGGATGGGATCATTGATGCTTTTGGTCAGTGTAACATTCATCTTTATTACAGTGTTGTTTTTAAATTTTATGGAACGTTGCTATTGTTTTCTTTTTATGCATTATGCTTTAAAAAAAAAATGTTCAGGAACATTTTTGCACATGCGAGTGTAAATGCATAATGAAGTAGTTTTTTTTTCTTTCTTTCTAAATGGCCCTTCATGAAAAATTTGACTTTATAGAAATGTTAACATCTTTCAGAAAATCTCATTTTGGTGTAATACTTTTTAGCCTTGCATATTCAAATAATTTTTTTTTTATATGTAGAAGACCAGTAATTGGCAGCCCTCAGCTAGCTGTTAGAAAATGTGACGTGCCATATGAATTTGCTTGTAATAGTCTGTAATAAAGAAATAGATAAACGTACACATGTTGCTCAACTTTCTGTTTTTTAACTTTTAAGTCTTCCATTATTTTATAGCCTAGTTTCCGCCCTCCCCTCACACTCCATTAAACTCACTGTTTCTTTTGATTTGTATGTTTGTCTTTTGGGATAATTTTATATTATCATATTCTAGTATGATGATGATCACCCATCACATACGATGATGACCATTGACATTCTTAAATGCGTTAAGTCTAGAATTTGTGTGTCCAGAGATGGCCGATAAGGCCAATCCTAGCATGGGAGTGCATCTCACAGGGGGGACACACGTGAGATGGGGCAGCATTGGTGGTGATGGCCGCTCGTTCTTTTCTCTCGAGATGCTTTTTCTGTTTTGGCTGAGCATCCATCCTTGGCGCTTGTGGCTCCCTTGTTGATGAGACTGCGCCAGGAGAGTGCGATACAGGGTTGATTACATTGCTCCCAATTCCAGTATGTATATACACAGCACAACAGTCTTTTTATCTTCTTAATTTTTTTAAAATGCCGTGTCAAAATTGTTTAAAGGTCATGTGGAGACGGCGAGAGGAACGTGGGAAGTGGGGTCATCAGCAGGAGGGTCACGCAACAACCTTGACCTTTTTGCCCTCAACCCACAGTTTCTCTTGGAGCTGCGTGAGCCAGGTTTGTAGTGCGTCTTTTTTCTGTGTCTTCCGTTTCCAAAATAGCTTAGTGGTCTTGTTTAATACAGTTCTGCAAACTCGTTTGAACATGGAAACTGTATGCATGGAGATGCATTTGGATCACCTTTCTTTCCCATTAGCCTTTGGGAGAGAGTATAAACCGAAGTCTAGTCTGTGCACCCTTGCATTGCATCGCTCAGACTTGAAAGATCCTGACGCTCATGTCCTAGACGGGTGAGTGGCAGTTATACCAACACCCCCAGCAAGTACTAGGTCCCTTCCACTAACCCCCACACACATGGCTGCCCAGGCTTGTGCCCAGTTGTCTGGGGCAGTGTGCCTAACGCAGCAAGAGTGCACCTTGGACAGCTTGAGTTAGATCCTGTTTTGGCAACGCCTGGAGCCGCTCTCGGGATTCTGTATAAGAATGTTAAAATAAATAAATGATATAATGGAATATGAAAAAAGATAAGGTGTTCTGGTTATCTTTCGGTTGTGGAGGCGAGATGGGTTTGGGACCTCCTTTTTCTCAGGGCCAACTTCATAAGGGCCTTGACTGTCCCCCTCCACCTTACTGCCTCGTCTTCCCTGGTTCTAAACAGAGCCAGGCACCCGGTTATGGCGGGGTGGACTGAAGTGTGATGTGCGCCGTTGCATACTTTTGTGTGATTCAGTGGTTGCATTTATTATAGTACTAACCCTCTCCCTTCAAGCTGATAACCAGGCTTGACGATGCTTAAAGTAGTGATGTAGCATTTATAGCATAATTATGTTCTAACTACTGTGTTATCACAGTACCCGAAGATGTTGTTTCTTTTACCTAGAAATCCCTACACTTCCAAACCGCACAAGAAGCAACATCCGAATAAGTACTGAGAGTATACACATGTGTCCGACAGATGAGAAAAAATTGCTTTGATATAGTTTCCAATGCACACATTTACTGCATAAATGATGTAATAGAAATGTGCATGTCTTTTGCTGCATATGCATATGTGTGCAGATGAGTTCAACATTGAGACGGATGATGCCGAGTCGGAGGGCAAGTGCAACATAGTAATCTCCCTTATGCAAGATCTCCCGCAAACCAGCAGACGCACAAAACCGAAAAGCTTGCAGATTGGCTTTGCTATTTATAAGGTACTTCAGATTCTTTTTTCAGTTTTAACAAAATTTTATGTGATTTTGATGTAAGAATAAAACTTAATAGCTTTTGTTAATTCACTTACTAGTTGCTATGTAATTTCAGCAGCAGTTGTAGAAATTCCCCCCAAAAGCTGACAGATCAGATATGCCTTTTATAAGGCTTACATACAACTTCTCTCTTGCTTTTTGTTAGCATTCTAAATTTTGGGCAGGGCAATGTTTACTTGTTGTCATCTGCCTTATTATCAAATTTGATAGTCGCAGTCCTTTTTGTCTGTTGCTTGTTCATTCTGTCTTTGTCCTAACAATTAATTCTTCTGCTGTTGTTACCTACAGACGGATACACCAGACAAAAAACTACCGCCGAGACATTTCCGCTACATCCCCGATTGTGGCAAGAATGGTGTGTACATCAACTTCAGAGAAGTGAGTGGACGTTTTGAGCTGGATCCTGGACAGTACGTCGTCATCCCATCCACGTACAAACCTAACTGTCCTGCATCATTTATGCTGCGAGTGTTTGGAGAAAAGCAATTTTCTCTTACTGGGTAAGACTGAAACGTTGTTTAATTAGTTGATTATAATTATGTACATTTCTGTTGGAATCCATTGTCAGTGGTTCCATTTGTTGTGAGCAGTGTAGAACTTTGGGGAGGTTATAGCACTGCACAAAATGTGCTCTTGAAAATTTATAGGGAATCATCAGAATTTGCTTAGGAGGTCACATCACAAAGTACTAAAAACGTTGATAGTATAATTGACAGTAAAATATTTTACCCATTTCAAGGCCACACAAGACTACAGGGAGAAATGCAGCGTGCCAGGAAGGCAGTTTTATTCAATTTTAGAAACAATTAGCAGAAAGAAATAGTCTGCTGCCTATTTTCCATGATTGATGGAATAGCGGGCTTTCTCCTGAAGCACAGTTTAACAAAAAAGTTGAGTGCGAACTACAGAAATTATGTGTTTTGCACCAAAAATTAGGGGTGCTCTGGTCTCAAAAGCAGTGCGCCAAATTTGATTTCTGTGCATCGTACAGGTAATAATGATCATTGAGATGTGTGATTTGATGCCTGACGTAATTTCTTTTGGAGTAATAAAGTTGTGTTGCATTGTAGTGTAGTGTATTGAACTGCATATGTAGAGTTGTAGTAAAATGGTTCCTGTGTGTCTGGAGTGTATGATTGCATGTGCATGAGTGCATGAACCAACATTGGCGCTTGCATGGAGCTTATTTCTGTTACCACCGCAAAATTCTGGGATGTGGCATTATTTTAACATTTTGCTTTTGTGTTTGTTGAATGCTGCAGGCCAATTTCTTCCTGATGAAGCTGGTGAGTCAACTCACTAAGTTTTCACCTGTTTTAAGACGATGCGAGACTACAGGGAGAAATGCAGCATACAAGAAAGGCAGTATAGAGATGACTGTTGGCATAATGTGGTGCGTCCTAATACAGGGATTTTATTTGTTCTGGACTGAAACTTCTGTAGTGGAGGTCACTATTAGCCCAGCCACAGAAAAGACTGCCATTGTTGCCCGATTCATTGGGAGCATAGTTATGGCATATGGCTAGCTAAATTGTGCTTGCTCAATGAAGTCTGTTGTGCAAGGAGAATGTCATGCCTATTGCAGGCTACTGGAGGTTGGGGTTAATTACGAGCGCGACTTTCAGGGCAGCGACGAGCAACTTTCAGTCTTGCGGCAAGATGCGCAGGCTATAAGCCCCGATTACTGCAGTCGCCGGAACTGATAGTGGCTCAAACGCAGTCATGGCACCCCCCTTGATTAGAGGGGCTTCAAGGCACACAAACTATGCATTTGGCCTAGCTTTTGTTGAAACTCCATGTGTGCGAGTGTGTTTTGTGTGCTTTTGTTTGATGACAGCTATGCCGTGTATTATGTTTTGTGGAATGTGAGTGAATAGATCTAAATTGTTTTTAATGTTTTTATCGTTGTATTATTCAATGACGAGCAAGGCAAATTATTGTAATATTTCAAGCGAATTAAAGTTTTATGTTTTATGTCCATTTCTGTTTTCCAAGTCTAATATCAAATATTTTTGAATAAGCTTTCAATAAGAAAATCAATCAAAGTGTTTTCGTCATAAAGTCATACTTATTTGCTTATTCTCTCTCTCTCTCTCTCTCTCTCTCTCTCTCTCTCTCTCTCTCTCTCTCTCTCTCTCTCTCTCTCTCTCTCTTTCTCCCTCTCTTCTAGATAAATTTAATTATAGGCTTTTAAATTGAGCTTTTGCACTAGCAATTGTATGTCTTGTACTTCCACAAACTAGGACCGCAAAGACTTGACTCTTCTTTAGGCACAGCCAATGAAGGGAATTTGTAAACGCTGTAATAGATGAGTAACAAATTAAAAACAAAAATAGTACTTTAATGTAATGAGAAAAAACACTATTAAAAGTAATTAGCAATCGACCTAAACAAAAACAACCCACATTTACACACACACTTACACACACGTGGTTCCTTCCATTTTATAAATCAAAATCGAAAGTAGGCGGTAACCATGGGGCGATAAGATTGATAGCACAAATAGTGCTAAAAATGGAACAGGTTGAGCCACTTCCAAGTCATACACTCCTACCCCACACCCAGTAGGCAGCTCGGTTGACTTCATATGCATCCGAACTGAATGTCACCCGACTGTTGGTAGCGTTTTTCATAACTCCGGCCCCTGGTTTCATTTTGCACTTCTTGAATACCTCGATCTGTTGTTTGTTTATTATTTTTGCTGTTGTTGAAAAATACTGGAACATATAAGCTTATTGGTGATATTAAGTTAATATTATTCCTTTCTCAGTGTCACCAGTAGTTCAGGTTCACTACAGAATCATATATTCTCGTGCATGCATACTGAGAATTTATGTTTTATTCAAGTGAAGTTTTGGCCGGTCGACTAGGCCTAGTCTGAAGAAGATCGTGACTACTTGGATCTAGTTCGTTGTTGAAATTCTCAGTATGTAAACCCCCGTGGGAGTGCCGGGGGTTTCAGTATAAATAGTATCCCCACTTTCTGGAAATTTAGTGCTTTAAATTCTCACTGCCGCTGTCTTTCTCATTCCTACTCTGTTCTATCAATCTACTATATACTATCTTCTTCTTTGCTAGACCAGTCACCTCCCTTTTTTCTTAAAAACTCTTCCGGGACAAAACTTCTCATTTGTGTGTGAGGTCTGTTGTTTCAGCTTGGGAATATTAGACGCTTTCTGCCAAATGGTCACTAGGTCTTCCTATGAGATTATTATTTTGCAGTGTAAGCATTTTATATGTATGTGTTTTGTTGATATTTTATAATGATGTTTGTATTCTATTTTGTTTTTGTAAACGGGGGTTCAGTAAATTAGAATATAATAGCCTCAGCGTCCCCTGCTTGGGATGCCTTTATTGTACAGTGACCGGCTGATGAAGTGCCTTCAGTGTTACCACTGGGGTTGTTTCAGCAGATTTTTGTGTGGATCAGGGATGAGTCCTCTTTTCAGCCAAGTTGTGGTCTTGATTTTGTGGTCCTGATTCAGCTCTTTGCAATCCGCTGGACCTCATAAGCAATTAATAACTAACTTGTTCTAACACTGACGTTAGTGCACTTCTTTATTCTGATGTTAGTGCACTTCTTTATTCTGATGTTAGTGCACTTCTTTATTTCATTATTTATTTCATGTTAGCCTGTGGTGTACATATAGAGCTTTGATGATGATGATGGTGACTTATATTATGTTGATTATATGATGATAATGACTTGAATATCCCCAATGTATTGTCCAAGCAGCTAGCTCAAGTCACGTTTAAAAAAACATAAAGAACATGTTTTAATAAAAAAAACTATCCCTCTTCAGCTCTGGTTTTGGGTTTTGGTAATTAGTTGATATTGAAATTGTTTGGTGGAAGTTATCTTTTTTAACAATTTAAATTCACTGTAAAATCAAAAGTCTGTTCTTGATGTTACACTGTCTCTCAATAGTTGTTGTTCACACATGCAGTATTGTAATTGAGGTGAGTTCTACATTGTTGAGAATCTCTTCTATTCAAGATTGAACTAGTAATATGCAGTACATATTATAAGCATGCTACATACCATACATGAATATCTTGTAACGTGTTTCTAATATGTTTTTCTGGATGGTAACTAATGAATCTGTATGTGTCTTTCATTCTTCTTGAACATCATTCCATTACTGTTGATTGATCATGTCAGATCAGGCCATCACTGTTGATCATGGCTTCATTCCATGACCAGAGTGCTGAACAAGCTCAGTACTTTCACATTTTCAGCATTCAGTACCTCCGTTCTGGATCAGCTGAGTACCATCTAAAAAAAACAACAACAAATTTCAAACAACTTTCAAACCTTGTACAGAGTGTTCAAACTTTTAATAATGTCAAACTGTTCAACTAGTTACGACAGACCTTTTCTAAAGTTGAAGGCGGACATGCAATTATAAAGGAGTTATTTCTTCATCCTGGCGGATTACCCACAGAATCTTGAGGAAGAAGAAGAATGAATGAACACTGAAGCTTAATGTCTACACCCATCATTGGCGATATGGCAGACAGGAATAATAGAAGAGAGGGTAGGGACCTAAATCAACACTGAACCACCAGTGTAATCATACTGCTAAGAAAGACTTTTCATTCCATTGCTGTTGATCAGGACTCCTCATTCCATTCCAGTTGACTTGTTCCACTGTGACTCATATTGACTTGTCATGATTGCTGCTTCTGCATTCAGTCACAGTTGATTGATCATTCTGTGGCAGATGCATGCATAAGTGTAATTCTATTCATATGAGACTGTGCATTTTTATCCTCATTGTCATTATGATTGTTGTTATTATTATTGTGATGTTTATTCCTTGTTGATTGTAATTGTACACCACAATGTAATTTCTTGTAAAAGATAATAAAGTTGTCTTATCTTATCTTATCTTATCTTATGGCTCAGGATGTTTTGATGAAAACAATCCACATTAACTCATCACTGGTCTTTGGTTAATCCTAGTATATAATTTGAGAATGGATGCTTTGTTATTGGAGTATTACACCAAAGATTGCATTTACAGTATGAGATACACTATTGTTGTTATTTTAGTCACTTCTCTTTTCTATGCATATCTGTGCAATCTTTTCTATGCAACTAAACAGTTTTTTCATGCGATCTTTTTAAGAATTGTGTTGTCTATGTGCAAGAATATTGTTGTTTCATTCATTTTTTTCTATCAAAATCATGTTTGTATGTTTTTTCTAATGGCATTCATTATGGACAACCTACAGTTCAACTGATTATACGTATACATATTTGAATTTAAAAAAAAAGATTTTGATAACTGCCTGTGCAAATGCTACATGAATCACTAATGTATACGAGGTTATAAGCTGAGCACATATGCATTCCATCACACAGACTTCAAAGATCCGGATTGATTTATATGATTTATTGTTGCTTTAGGTCCAGCGGACTCTTCCGAGCCAAATCAGGACCGGACAACCCCCGATCCGCATAAAAGATCTGCCGAAACAACCCTAGTGGGAAAATTGAATGCCCTCCACCGGCCAGTCACTTTACAATAAAGACATCCCACACGGGGGACGGCTGAGGGTTGACCTCAACTACGCGAACACCCCGGTTACAAAAACAAAATAGAATACAACCATCATTATAAATCATCAACAAAACACATACATATAAAATGCCTATAGTGCGAAATAATACAATCATAGGAAGCCCTAGTGACCACCCGGCAGAAAGCGTCCAACACTCCCAAGCTGATCCAACAGACCTCATACACAAACAAGGAGTCTTGTCCAGGAAGAGTTTTCAAGAAAAAAGGTAGGTCATTGATCTAGCGAAGAAGAAGAAAGTATAGCAGAGTGATAGGACAAATCAGGAATGGGAAAGAGCAAATGAGGAAGACAGCGACAGTGGGAATTTAAAGCGAAGATCCGGATGCTCATGTCCTAAATTTAATATACCTAGAAAGCAATAGGTCCATTCTCATCCACCTCCGTTTGCCCAGGTTTGTGCTCAGTTGTCTGGACATCAGCACCTATAACACAGCTTGTGGGCACCTCAAGTGGCTTGAGTTAGATCCTGTATCAGTCAGCCAGCACCTTGAGCAGTTCTTGAGCTTGAGAAGCGCTATATAAGAACAATGAAAACAAAAATAGTAATAATAATAATAATAAAATTATTTTGTTTTAAACCCATATCCAGCTGAGGAAAAAGTTAAGGGCAAACTGTCTGCAAATTGATCGATGCAGTTATTTGTTGAGCATTGTACAGTGATGCAGAATAAAATTTGATGTCACAATGTTACAATACAATCTGTGGGTGGAGCAACGGCACTATGGATTTTGTCAGCAGCAGACAGGGTAGGGCAGGGTGTCAGCAGTTACAACTGAGAGACTGACAGTGAAGTGCAGACCAACTGCTATGATTGGTTATCAATGACATGGCAAATCCCTGTTTGATTTGGGGCCAAAAAGCAGGCAAGAGATTTAGACAATAATGGATTTGAGGAAATCTTGTTATTCAGTGGAAAATCTGATGTTGAAAAGCCATGTCATGAATCAATCAAAGATATTTGATGAATTTACTGCTGCTTCTTTGGTCAGTACGTATTACTGGGGAAAGATATGGTTCCATTCTTACTTTTGTATTGTATTACTGTTCAGAAGTTGTGTTGGAAAAAAAAAAAAATCATATTGGTGTCCTTTTTGCGATGTGACTGCTGTTTTCAATTGTATTATTTCAGAAGTTGTATTGCTGGGGAACAACATTTTTCTTCTGTTCTTAAATGCTATTAATCCATGTTTTGAACTATATTACTTTCGGAAGTTAGACTGTTTGCAGTACAACATTTTTCTTGTTCATGATATTGGTGTCCTTTTTGCAATATAACTTGTAAACTTGAAAATAACATGATTTTCATATGCAACATGCATAAACGCCAATGCACCAACATGACAAATCTTTCCTTTTATCCGGTATTTTTTTTATTTTACCAGTAAATAGTTGATGTTGATGCATGCGTATGTGTCTTCTCCTCAGGTAGTTTGCACTCGGACGTTTCACATCCACCGCAGTTTGTGTTATGCATCAACCAGTTTATGCACCACTTTATCGTGCCTTGCACTATATGAGTGTTTGTTTCTTTCATTTAGTCAGGAACATTTTCCTAGCAGATATTTTCATTGCATTGTGTTTCGACTGCATCAAAAGCGATCCATTAATATCAAATATCACATAACTTGTGATAGTCTTAAACAGTACAGGTTTTGTGTGTGTGGACAGTATTATATTCTACATTTGTGAGTTGATATCACAGCTTGCATGCGATGTGATCAACTTGGATGTGATATATCTTTTTTTGTATTTCCAGATATTCTAGATTATGTGGAAATACTTTGAAATAGACGGGAGTCTGTTTGGTTGATCTTTGATGTTAGTCCGTTGGTCCATTGCACACCATATCTCAATAACCACGTAACAGATTTTGACCAAACGTCATAGCCACATTAGTTAGTGTCCCACTTTCTATGCCATTATATGTGTTCTGTTACAAAGGTCAAGGTTGTATACGTTCACATTTTCCATGTGGGGGTGCCGTGGGTTTCTGTTTAAATAGTATCCCCACTTTCTGGAAATGTAGGAATTTTATATGTATGTGTTTTGTCGATATTTTATAATGATGTTTATATACTATTTTGTTTTTGTAAACGTGGGTTTGATAAATTAGAGTATAGCCTCAGCGTCCCCTGTGTGGGATGTCTTTATTGTAAAGTGACTAGCTGGTGGAGTGCCTTCAGTGTTACCACTAAGGTTGTTTCGGCAGGTCTTTTATGTGGATCAGGGACGAGTCCACTTTCAGCCAAGTTGTGGTCTTGATTTTGTGGTCTTGATTCGGCTCTTTGCAGTCCGCTGGACCCTGTTAGCAATGAATAACTAACTAATAAGTCACATTGTTGCTAAACACATTTTCCTCCAAATCTCAACAAACAGCTTTACTAATTTTATAGATTTTTTTTTTTATACAAATACTTCAGCTCATGATGAATCATTCAGTAGCAGTTTGATTGTTGTTCAGTTTGGTCTTTCGGTCCATAACTCTGGATTTCACTGCTTTGTTCAAAAAGCATTTTTTGGATTATCTCAACAATGAGTGGACCAATTTTACTTATTTAAAATATGCATTTACTTTTAACTACTGCTCAGCCTTTTATGCAGTTGATATTTGCACTTTCTTAAAGGCCAAGGTCGTTGAGATTCATCATTTTCTAAATATATTTTGCCTTGTATCTTTCAAAAAAAAAATGACTGAACCAATTTTGATGCATTTTGTTTTGCACGTACTTCAAGAAATGGTCAATTGTTCCAGTTTTATTTGTTTCTTTGGGACAGCACAGGCCCCGACAAACTAACACTTTTTAAAATTTTCCCATATCCCCACCCTTCTTCTTTTTGGTGTTTACTTTAAGTGTCTGAAAATACTTTCCTATGGCTTGCCATTTTGCTTTTCTTGGCAGAAAGCCGTGCATATCAACAGAGCTTGAGTCTTTCACTGTGATGACCTACAATAAGAAGACAATTACCATATATATTTCATATTTACTTAGTGCATCTTGAAATCATTTTTTTAATCATTTATGGGGCACTGATTAATTGAACAATGCTGTAATTACTTGTAATATAATAAATCGCTCATGCATGTGAGAGTAACTTTACATGTAATACTGTTCTGTGCTGAAATAATTCTTGGTAAAGCATTCCTTGAATAGGAGCAATTTGCCAGCTGGATTTTAACTTGTTATTGTCGTTAAAGGGACTAACTTTCACACATTTCAGAATCACAGATCCTTTTTTACATTCATAGTGAGTGTGGCCCCACTGAAAATAAAATAAGATTAAAGGCCAAAAAATAACCTCTTTCAAAAGTAACTATTTGACATCAATCAATAAATTTGTTCATGGGCCTATTAACAGCCATCAAGGTTTGATTCTAAAAACAGCATTGTAGTGAAGTATGTACAGTGCAGCCCAGTTGTTTATTTACAGAGCAAGTAAGAGAAGCCAAAAATGTCGAAGCTTAGCAGTTGGGTTGAGCAAAGAGTGCCAGCTATTATTGTCTTTTAATGTGACAACGATGTGGATTCCCAGATAAACCCGTTTTCAGGAAAAAAAACAACACAAAAATCCTTGAGAATCAGGCACTTTAAGTCATAATGTCTAGTGTGCAGATGAGAACCAAAGACAGATTTAGAATCTAGTGTAGGGTGTAGTTTAACAGTAGATTGTTACATAGAAAATAATAGATTTCATCGATGACGGATGATTGCCAAAACTCTACAGATGCTAAATGCAGTTTGACATTATATTTAGCATATAAATTAGAAGATTGACTTGATTCTACAGTTATGTCATGGCCATAACTTAAAGTATTGCAACAGATTTTCATAAGAAAACTTTTTTTTTTCATGGTCAGATTTTGAATTAGTTAATGTATTTGTTAATGGTGTATTGACCTAAAACGTTGTAATCATTGCCAAACTTTAGATGATTTGGTGTTAGTTTTCAATTTATTTACTTGAATATGAATAATCTAGTTGGTGGGCTCCCAACTAAAAGAAAATAATCTGTTGAATGGAGTAGAATGGAGGGGTCTGGCAAAATGCATACATGCAGGCTCATGTTAAATTATTAGATACAATTTTTTCGGTAATGCAAGTTTCTTTCTCACTTTGAATTTTTTTTTTTTTTTTTTTTTTTACATTTTGAAAGAATTTGACCAATAAAATTACAAGTATTGGGAGACAATCCTTTTGTGGTATATTTTAAAATTTGTTAATTGTTTTGTTTATAGGGTCCAGTGAACCTTTAGAGGTCATAGATGGACCACAACCAATTTATCAAGTAAGCTATACAGCCTTTAACAGCGCACAACTTAATTAAAAGAGCACGCATTCCTGATATATTTTGAAATGAAATCTCTCGACTCTTTTTCTCTCTGTCTTTGAGATGTGTGTATGTGTGCTAGCACATGTATGCAATAGAAAAACAGAATGAGAAAGAGAAAACCATCAACAAAACCATTAGTTAATAAACAAAATTTAAACACAGATTTTTAAAACACCATTTGTTGGGCACATGTTACTGTTTTCACCAACATAGAGACAATTAACACTAATGCATAATGTATAGAATAATATTAGTAATTATTAACATTACTTCCAGCATTCTAAACCTGTACAATTATGTACTCGGTGCACCGAACATTTCAAGACAAATATTAATGTCAACGCAGCAAACATTTGTGTGGTTAAAACGTGTGACCAGCAACTCACTAAAGTGTCAAACAGCATGTAAAAAAAAAGTCAACGGTAACTTTAATAAAGAAAACAACCCCCTCCCTCCCTCCCCACAATACAGGCATTCTCTGTATGATATATCGCCGCCCAAAAATGATCTTTTATTATTTCCCAATAACAATATGTATATATATAACTTCGTATCTACAAATAGGGGAAATAAACAAATCAAACGATGGCTAAGAGATCTAGGATCAACAAAGTCATAAATATACAACTAATATAAATATATAAACAAATATAAAAACCTGAATGCCGATATCGTTTTAAATGATAAAAAAAGAAGTTGACATATTGCTAAGAACAATAATAGATCAATCATCACTCACAAAAGGGGACGCATGTTTATAATAAATGAATCTATAATAAACTGAAGACAACCAACGCAATAAAATATTAAAGTTCAGTTAAAACCCTTTTGGATCAATAGTTTTGGTGTCCTAAAAGCTTTTTTACAGCTCTTTAAACTGTCTACATTTGTAAATCACAACACTTGTTACAAGAAATAAATAAAACCAATTGAATAAAATGATAACTTGATAAATAAATTAAGAACTTTAATTGCTGTGCACACCTGAGGAAATCATGTCAATCATTGATATATTCACCGCAAAAATGTAAGCTCAACTATTTTATCATATGAGATGATAATTATACTGATGAATTCAAAACTTTCCACAAAAACAAAAGATACTGTCATCACGTTAGTTTGTAATGCGCTGTTTGGGTATAAAACTAAAATACAGCAGATGTAAGCTTTTTTTTACAGAAACATTTTCACTAAAACACTTTCATCAATAAACTATGTTTTATAGGAAAACACCACCAAGTCAGTGTAAACCTCAAAAGCCACTTTTTTAAAAAAATAAAAAAGGAAGATTTTAAAACATTTCATTAAAATAATTTCAAATAAAAATAACGAAAACGACGAAGACTAAATAAAATAATTGCATAAAATAACCAAAACCTATGTTCATATATTTATGCCGAGATCACTAATGTCAAAACTAATGTGGTACATTACATTACATTATTATTGCTTTAGGTCCAGCGGACTCTTCCGAGCCAAATCAGGACCGGACAACCCCCGATCCGCATAAAAGATCTGCTGAAACAACCCTAGTGGTAAAACCAAAAGCTCTCCACCAGCCAGTCACTTTACAATAAAGACATCCCACGCAGGGGACGGCTGAGGCTTTACCCCAACTTATCGAACCCCCGTTTACAAAAACAAAATAGAATACAAACATCATTATCAATTAAACACATACATATAAAATGCCTACATTGCTAAATAATAACATCATAGGAAGCCCTAGTGACCACCTGGCAGAAAGCGTAAATAATGTGGTGAAAAGACATAAATTCAGGACTGAAGATCAACCAGATGTGGTCATAAAGCAATCATAAATTTATGCACACGTTGCACCAGTGTTATATATAGTGAATAATCATAAATACTTATCATAATACGAGCTGATTATATAATGTGTGGCAAGAAAATGGGTGACAAATGAAATTATTTAATCGGTCAAGCCAGCTAGAATAGATTTCTCCTGATAATGTACCACAGACATAGTAAGACAACAACCAGTCATGTGTACATTATCTTAAAAATAAATAAAACAAATGTATATATCCTATCAATAAATAACTAAATAAGCCCATAAATAAATATTAAACAAAATAAACTTTTCAAAAGAAACTGAAAGACCATCTCACATTTACATCAAAATCGACAGTATCTTATTATTTTATGTCTTCATTTGATGGCCATTTCTAATCTAAATAAAACTTGTCAGGTCAAGCATCATGACCCCCCCCCCCCCCCCACTCTGCATTCCCCTAAACAACAAACAGAACCAAAGAAAACAACAGAACAATACAAAACTAACCACAGAACAGAACAAAACAAAATCTAACCCAAAATAATTATTTACTTAACCAACCCTTCTTAGGTATGCCGATTCCAAGCAGAACAAAACTGAATGTAATAAATTGTACAACAAATGCTGGAAGGAAAAGGTAAAACAACATGTTTATTATGAAATGCTGATCACATCCCTGAATCACCAACGGCAATGACCAAACTAGATGCACTTTGTTTTAGTGAAATTACAAACACTTAATAAATAAATCTCACGCGTAAAGTAGTACATTATAAACTACTAGTTCTATAGCCTGGGACTTACTTAATCTTGTTTGGCGACTGTAATCTTTTGTGTACATAATTTCTAAGTTGTAACACAATAAACAATTATATTGGTGGGGAAAAAACCTCAAACACAACAACAAAATAAAAATTTAAAAATAAATAAACTAAATATATGGTAAGCTCACAGTCACTTTCTTCACAACATACTTCACAACACACAATATTACTAAAATAGGCATATGTGTAAAATGTAATAATAATGCACAAACTACAAATTAGGCAGACTATTACCATACAACACTACCGTATTATGGTAACATGAAAATGTCATGCAAGAAATATTTGCATCAATATTATGTTACATCCAGTGATCCATATATTAAAATGCACAGTATTATTTTAAAACATTTGATTATAGGCTTATACGTTTCCACACACTTGAAACATGTTGGACTCAAGTATTCATGCAGAAAGCAAAATCATGTTTGTAGATATATAATACAAGATACTCAAAAAACGACCTGCACACATCATGACACACAAGCACACGTTCACACTTGGCGACACACAAGCACACGTTCACACTTGGCCAAACACACACACACACACATGCCAACACTTACACACACACACACACTCTCTCTCTCTCTCCCTGTCTCATACAGCCAAGAAAACCAAACAACATACGTACAAACAAGATTTCACCCTGACATGACTTTCACCCTAATTCACAGCTGGCAGTATTAGAGAAAACGTTGATTGTATGCAGCAAGGAACACAATCACATCTATTGAACAAACAAATGAGTACAACACAACGACTATTATTAAACAGGCCTCTCATCATGATTCACATATGCACTGCTCTCTTTAACTCTTTGTGATGTTCAAACGATCAGCATTGTGATGCCTGGATATTGCAGTTTGGGACACAAAAACTGTGCAAATTTACCAATTTAAAAAAAAAATATATATATATATTTCCACGCGTTAATAATTCTAATTAACTGTTGATTCACAGCAGCCGAATCTGTAACTGTAATGTCTACATCTGTAACATACGATTTCTAAGAAATCGGCCTGCAAAACAGAGGTAGACAGCAGATGTGAAGGACAAAATCGGCACATAAAAAATACTATTACCGTAATTTACAATACTTCACAATAATTGGTTTACTGCACTTATAATTTCCAGTGATGAAATTTGTTTGGTTCACGGACCATGAATATATGCTTATGTGTTTTATTGGATCCTCAGTCTTAAAGTTATATTGGTATGTGTGCTACAATCATATCTGCAATGTGCCTCAGCAGTTCTCCCACCTACCTCAAGTGGAAAGTATTATAATTTAGTATCCAATGGTTTGTAAATGGGATGGTGGGGGAGGTGGTGGGCGGTGAGCATAAGGAAGGGGCTGGAAAGGAAGGAGGAGGGAAGTGAAAGAAGGATAGAATAGGGAGGTAGTGGTCGGGGCATGCAACAACTGATAAGGCTGAGGAGGCACTGTGGTCTAATGGTAGAGCTTCGGCTTGCGGATCGGATGGTCCCGGGTTCGAGCCCTGGCCGGGCCATTGTGTTGTGTCCCTGGGAAAGACACTTTACTCCTGTTTTCCTACTCCTTCGGATGAGAGTATAAACCGAGGTCTAGTCTGTGTCGCATACATTCCATCATAACGGACTTTAAAGATCCTGACGCTCATGTCCTAGACGGGTGAGTGCCGGTGACAAGAACACACCCAGCATGCACCTAGGTCCTTCTCCCCCCATCCCTGGCTGCCCAGGATTGTGCTCAGTTGTCCGGGCGTCAGACCATGCGCCCAAAGGCTGCGGGTGGGCGTCTCGGGCGGCTTGAGTTAGATCCTGTATCCAGCTCTGAGCTGGAAAAGCGCTATATAAGAACGATTAAATAAAAAAATAATAAATAATAAATAATCTAAGTACTTAGTTAGCTAAACCCCCTACAGTCATGTCAACTTTTTCATACATTTACTAAGGCTTTAAAAATGTGTGAATGTGAAGAGCAAAAACAAAAGTGCAATTCATGAAGTAATGGCAATATTAAATTTAGTTCCTGGAGAGTTTGTTTTGGTTGCATTTATGTATGCGTGTCACTGCATGCATGCGTTTGTAATGGCGAGCAAGCAAGATATGGGTGTCTATTACCTTTCTGAATTGGAGTGTGAGCATAATCTCTGTGTGCTTGCGTGCGTGTGATTTATAAATAAGGCAAATATGTAAAATCTGCATTTACTTTAAAAAAAAAAAAATTATAAAATAAAATAAAATTTTAAATTCTTTCATTTATAACAAACAATAGTTGAAATTGAAGGGCGAGGAAAAAGAAATTATAAAACAGATTGGTAACTTGGTAAGTATAGTCAAAGGATGGAAATACGATGATACGAATATATATGTACTACACAACTTGTTGAGTTGTGCCAAAGACACAATTTATCATAATCAAACATTCAAAACGTGCAGCACTTGTTTGTCTTCACTACAAATTGACAGTATACCAGAATCCATAATTTGCTTCACAATAAAGTTTCACATTACAAAGGAGCTGATAGTTACACCGACAGAACCATTTATTTTGTTTGCTGTAAATACAATTTTGCTCTCAGCGTTTTCATGGCTATTGCACTCAAATGTATTATTCACAATGTTGAGGATCAAACGGCTATTTATGCTCTATTATAGTGCTCATCATACCTTCAATTTAGAGAAGGTAGTGGCGTAGTCATGTCAGGACATACAAGAGGTCTGATACCGATAGTGATAGACACAATCCACTATCTTCTTCTCCCTTCCCCAAATCCTCCTCCAGCTTCCACCCCAACAAAAAATGCACTGCAGCAACAGATTTCAAAAGGGTCTATGTTGGTATTGTTAGTTGTTGTTGTTACAATCCATTGGAAACTAATACTTTTTGAAAACAGATAACGAGTTTGTTAAAATGAAGGACAGAAAATCACCAACTTTCCCACCATTATTACTATATTATTATTAGTAAAAGGGCATGTTAATAAAGTTGGTATTGAAATCTGTTGAGTTAATGCATAGAGTATTATACTCTTGGCACAATTATATGTCTAGATGATAGAAGCTGTATAGTGTATAGAATTAATTTAGTGAAATCTTGATTTCAACCCTGTCTGGGTAGCATTATTAAGATATATCATTTATCATTTATATAGTAACAGTTAGAAACAGATCACATTGTATACAATTACATAATTTAAATTAAAACTTTTTTAGATTGAATATAAATGCTGATAAAATGTTACAGATAGAAATGTTATGAAAATGCACAACATGCAATGCCATTACAAATTATAAGAGTTTGTCACCCCAACAATTGCACACGCTAAATTAATGAAATATATCTTGCTGAAGAATTAAAAAAGATAACAGATTATATTCTCCGAACCGCAGTCAGAGCACAGACAATATATGCTCGGCATTTTGACAAGGTTTAACAAGGCTTCCTCTCCCTCTTTTTTTTCCTTGAGTAACGTCAGCAATGTAAAATTGTGCAAGCACAATACTCAGCACACCACACCACAACAATGCTAATGGCAAAAGTCGTTTTAGTAATAAGTCATTTCAGAAGCACTGTGATTCAAAACTGAAAGCAGTCATGCAAAGTTGGTCACTAAAAATAAAAACACAACCCGTGAAATGCAATATATCCATTATATATTTAAAAAATGTTTAGTTAAATATATATATAGGATAAAATGTTCATCCAAAATAAATTAAATTAAAAAAAGACACAACCACAGACAGAGCACTAGAAACTGATTGTTTCACAATGACTAAGACAGGCACGGCCATTATTAAACGTAACTACTCATCTGCCCTTCTAGCAAAGCCACAGGCGAAGGAAGCTGTCCAGCAGGGCCCGTTTTGCTACTGCTGCCTCTTTCTACCACTGACCTGCGTTTGCTGGGTATAGAGACTGCTGCTGCAGAGTCCACCACCAAGCTTTCACTACCTCTGTTCTCACAGGCAGGTTCCACAAAGCCTAAGTCTACGCACGTCACTTTTCTCTCGGCAGTGGCAGGTGTAGGGTAGGACTGCCGACTCTTTTTCAGGTGGAGCGTTTTGCCCCGACGTCTAGGGACGATGCTGGAACAGGCTGCTGGGTCACAGGCGTTGCGGCCGGGCTCCACCACAGGACCGCCAGACAGGGGTCTGGCCTTGCTCGTCTTGGGCCGTAGGCTAGGTGTGGTGTTGGTGGCTGCGTGAGTGGCTTTGCTGCCCTCTCCATGTGACGTCTGCCGACGATGGGGTACTGCACTCTGGTGAATGGACGCAAAAGGAACGTTGCGATGGCCAGTTTTATTTCTTGGAACAACAGCATGGGCAGGGCAAGAAGAAGCAGGACCGCTGCCACCACTCCTCCCACCTCTGGCCACGTCGTTGAGAGGCAGCTCAGGGAAGCCCTCATCTAGCTGAGCTGCTAGAAACTGATCCAGAAACCCGTATTGCTTGACCAACTGAGGATTGGTGGCTGCAGTGGCTGCCAGCCTCCCTCGCATAATGTCCGCCAGTTTGGGCTGGTGCATTCTGGGCTCAGCATCTACCTCTTCCAGAGGGCAAACATTTGTTCTGTCTGGAGCCCCCTCCACTGTTGCACCTTCTGCTTTCTTGCTGCACCCTCCCTTGACTTTGTCTTTGCTCTTGCTGCGAAATGTCTTGCTCTTCTCCAGAGGGACAAAGTGGATCTTTTTGTGCTTGGCTTTGGCAGAGTGTGAGCGGCCAGCATTGGGGGAAGACCCAGTCCTCAGCTCTTGGCTAGGGGGTGGATTGGGCACAGAGCGCCTAGAGCTGGTGCTGGCTGAGGCTGAGGATCTGCTGCGAGCAACCTGGGATTCTTTGTTCACTGTAGGGGAAGCGCTTGCATTGGCACCCTCTGGTGATGGGAACTGGGGGGCGCTGGAAGGGAAAGAGTAGTTTGGAAGAGAAGAAAGGCTAAGGGTGAGGTTGGAGGAGGTGTTACCATTGTCCGTTGAGGAGTGGGGAGACGACACTGATTTGGGAGATATGACGTGGTCTGGATACTGGCAGTCACTCTGCAGCACTGATCCCCCCATACCCTCACCCTCCGCTGTTGCTCGCTTTAATTTAACCTCACCTGTCTCTGAACACACAGAAAACGTGGAGTTGTTGGACTGAGATCTAGGCAGATGCTGGATGCTAAAACGTTCTAGGGAAGGTGAAGCACCAGTCTCATGAGAGGATTTCACACACTTTGGGCTCCCTTGGGAGCTTTCTTGCACCGTTCTATTTCTACCATCCACTGGACTTCTCTGACTGTTGCTGCTGTCTGCCACACCCCTGGAACTACCCTCTGCCCCTTGAGGGCTGTTGGCGCTATCAGAGGGGCTGTTGACAAATGTGGGAGGAAGGTTTCTGCGCAGCTCCTCCTGCAGCAAGCGGTGAGTTTGCTGCATGGAGGCGTCACACTTGCCTAAAGGTTTGGTGACCATACGTTGAGGCGGAGACATCTCTGCCCCAATAACCTCTCTCTCCCGAATGCTTCTACAGCCATCGCCTTCACCCCTGACCTGGTTTTCCACAGTTCTGGCACGGTGACGAGAGATGGAGGCAGTGTAACTACCCAAAGTCTGCACACCACTGTCAATGGTGGAGGCAGCGGCGGTGGTAGTGGCGGCATGGTAGCTATGAGACATGGGGGCCAAGGCAATGCCAGTGTCAACCCCTGCGTTACTGCTCTCTGGGCAGAGTGCTATAGAAAAGCTGCAACTGCGTCCGGCTTTCTTGCCCCCTCTTGCCGATGAGGCTCGCCTGTTTCCACCACCACCACCATCACCTCTACCACCCTCACTGTTTCTCTGCCTTCCGCTCTCTTTGTCTCTTTGGTTCCTATCATTGCTGGCTACTGCACCAGAGAAAAACATGGGGTAGTCATGATGGAACCTCTCCAAGGGGCAAGACTCTCGTCGTGACATCACCGTCATCTCCGTCTCCTCACCCCGCAGGCTGCCGCTGCTGTTGTTGCTGATGCTACTGGTGGACATGGCGGTGGAGGGGAAACTCGGGACCGGCCCCGAGACGTGGAACACGTCGAATGCGTCCATGATGTTGACGATGCTGTAAGGCGAGCCTTGAACACCGGCCTGTCGCATGTCTGCCTCCCTGCCCCCTCCCTGAGCCTGACCTCCATGCTGGCTGCAGGAACGATCATTATTGTTGTTGTTATTGTTGACGTTAGCATTGGCGTCCAGGTCCCCACCTCCACCCTGATCGCTTTCCACTTCTTGGTACGGGGGTGGCAACTCTTGGGGCAGGATGTGGGAAGGTTTGGGGGGAGAGTAGGGGGGTGGGGGATCTTCGTAAGGCGGACACTCAATGTGCAGGAAGTTTGCAGGGATGTAGTGGTCTGCCTCGTCCTCATCCAGCCCTTGCTGTCTGGCCTGGATCTCGAAACCTGCGTATCAGGGCATTAACACTGATGACTACACTTCAGTCACATGAAAAATATGGATAAAACATACATGACATCAGCAGAACTTTTGGCTTGCGTTCTGTTTAAATCTAGTAGATCAGACATTTCTCTCTTCACAAATTTAATTGTTAAAATGTTTTCAATATTTTTAGATTTCTTTCTTATTCGCATGATTTACTCAGGTAAATTACAGAGATGGTTTTTTTTTGCTTTTTTTCAGTCCACATTTTTTAAAAACTATTCATTTTTGACAAACTTTACTATTGGGCAAGACCAGTGTCTGCTTTTGTAATGATGCATTTTGACATTTATTTTTGATTATTAATTTAACTAATGTGTACTGTATTACTTGTTATATTTATTTTCTAGTGTCTTTGCTGATTATTATTATTGTAATTGTTGATGTTGTTGTAGTTCTACTTCTTCTTTTTTTCTTCTTCTCTATTTATTTTCTGCCTGCCTACTTTCACATGACATCTAGCAAAATCCTGTGTAAAGAAAGATGACTCACGTCGCATTGCCAGCATAAGGCGCCTCTGTCGCAGACGATGAACCATGAAGAGGAGTAGTGCCAGAACCAATAGTGAGGTCACAGTACTGGCCACTAGCCGTAGAGACAGGTTGGCAATGCTCTCTTCATCTGTAGGAGGAATAACTACATCATTCAGAATGATTGCCCACAAACAAAATAACCAGACAGACCGACACACAGATCAACTGACCGACACACAGACCAACTGACCAACACACACAAATATAGATCTATATATCATGCTTTGGGTGCACTAACAAATGTTCATCATGTTGAACCATTGTCAACATTGGTTGGTGATACCCTCTTCATCTGTGCAGAGAGCTTTGATAATTCTTTTTGGGTGGAAACGTTTATGTGTTATAAATTTTCATTCTTTCATTTTATTCAATCAAAATAGTGATAGAAACTTACAAAATTGTAGAAAAAAAAGAACTATAACTATCAGTGTTCCTATATGGTTATCCAGTCAGTGTTAAGTTTTAAGCCTTTTCATATTATAAAATTACTCTTCAAGTAAGTGACAAGAAATCTTATCTAGACTGTAGTGCTATTATCACGACTTGCAATGGTCTGGAGTTAAAAAAGAGGAAATTGGCTGGGATCCAGGGGCCACCTAGGCGATGGTAGAGAGTGCAGGGGAATGCCTCCATGTGTTTTCCACGCCATTATCATCAACAGCCTCGCCACGCTGAACAATATGTCGCATCCATTTTACCGGTTACGATTTGGACTCACGCATGAGCAGCTCCATGTTTTCGTTCGACTTGAGGACACGCAGAAAACAATTTTTCATAGGAGGAAAATTGTTGTCAAACTTTTTTATTCCGAGAAAAACCATACTGTTTTCGGCGGAAATATTTTTTACAATACTGTCAATAGCGGAAATCCGCTGAACTGCGGAAAATTACAAGCCCTGTATTATTTGTAAAACTCTTGTGTGTGTACATGTATTTGTTATTTTGTATCAAGGTTAGACTTATATTGAAGAGTATTGAAGGGCTAGATTATAATTAAAGTTATAATAAAATGTGTATCGTTTTAAGTACAACACTACAATACAAGTACAACTCTCACTCCTTTCACACCACTTACCAGAAGAAGGGACCCCATCAATAGTGTTGTTGGTTTTGAATGGTGGTACGCCCATGTTTCCGTCTTTGCAGTCAAACTTGCAGCATGTGCGTGGAATGGATTTGGGGTTGAGGCAATCTAGTGGTGGGGAGCAGGCGGCAGTGTGACAGAGGATGGGATAGCCGTTGTCACACTGGCAGCTCTTGCAGGCATCGTTAAAGTCAGGGATGAAGTTCTGGCCATGCTGAATTGTCTGACCATCACTGTCCGTACATGGCTTGCTCCCAGCATCACCTGTAAGGTAGAGAAAGCAGTGTAACTCTAATATAAACTGTTCACAATGTAAAAAATACAATGAATTTAAACTTTTAAGGTTTAACATTCTCATTTAATGTAATTTCACTTTATATAACTATAAGCTCAAGGGATTACTGGATCTAACTAGTCATGCAAGGCACCAACTTGCTGTTTTGTGCGCATTGTCAAAAGTTGAGGACAACTGTTCACTCTGTATGTAAATTAATATTAATTATTTTGAGATTACTAACAAATATTTAATTTCCCATAATATTTTACACATTTTACACATAAATTTGTAATTTTGTGGTGGTGGCGGTGACTTTTGCTTATGATACCATTAGTAACAAAGCAATAATAAAAACAACCCTCCATTTCTCACTAGAAGTAGAACTAGAAGATAGATGATCTACATAGAATGTGAAAATATTCTAAGGACTTTCTCTTACTCCATTTTGCAACAACAACAGCAAACATCCAAACACTTGCAGGGAGGCAAACAGAAACGTCCATTGATTTTTATCTCTGACAAGAGTTTACCTAAACCACACACAAACACCGCAGCCACTCTCTAAGCACACAAGACCCTCCATTTCCCTCAAGGAGGTTATTAACAAGCCACTTTTAACCTCAGAGTGAAAGAGAGAGCGGTGATGGCTCAGAGCCTTCAGCTTAGGACAAGATCATACATTCAGACTTTCTGAGAAGCTCAGCTAGTCACTCACACAAACAAAAACATGGAAACTCATTACTTTACAACCTATCCACCCCCACATGAAAATAGTCTTGTTTTGATGTTCTGGATGACCAAATTGGCCTAGGGAGGTGAATGTATGTGATCTAATCAGAGCTAAAGGTCAATATAGTCCACCTTATCAATGGGCAAAATTGTTATCAATGAGACTGGAGAGGACCTAACCCTAGGAGAGTTCTGATAACAGCCATACAGAAACATGAATGCTGTCTCCCTTGGATGGTATACAGCATGAGGAAACAGGGACAGTATCCAGATAACATAAAGAAACATTGAATAGTATCTCAGTATCCCCTGAACTGAAGCAACCAGTGATAGAGGGAAGGAAGCTATCTTGTCTCAAAGTATCAAGGATGGCTGTCAACAAGCACTCTACAATCTTTACGCCCACATGTTAACTTTGCTGCACTGCTTGTTGACTGTGGTACACTCTCTGTGTCCACAAGCTGTCTGAAGAAGAACTTTGATTTTGACTATAGAAACAAGTCTGATGATAGTAGAAAGTATGTATGACATATCAGTATCACATAGTCATATCAATATTAAAAGTGAATAATAGTCTTACATACTGACATAGCATTAGGGATGAAAAACATAGGTTGTAGAATGTGAGAAAAAGAAAACAAAAAAAAATTCAAATCTTTAAATCAATTTAATGCTTTATACTATAGCGCAAAATCTACCACATCCCCAGAAATGGTAACAAGTTATAATTTATGCAAACTCTAAACTTTTTTTGTGATCATCTGGACTGAAGAGAAAAATCAAATTGTTTTTGTTTTCTTTTACTTTAATTTTACAACCTTTTTTAAAAGTTCAGAATGCTTCATAAGAAGAAGAAAACACTTGAATTTGATAAAACTTTTTACAGTATCCCGACCGACCCTAATTTTTTTTTGCATGACCCTAAACTGTTTTTGGGACCGTCTGGAAAAAACATTGAAAAAGTCCAAAAATATATGCACCCAAGTGGAAAAGGCTTTTACAAAAAAAAAAAAAAAAAAAAAAAAAAAGCCCACCATCTGACCCTATTTTGTTTTTCCTGTATTACCGTAAACAGACATATTATCTTTTTTTGGCCTTAAATTTCAATGCAGATTACATGGCTCTTTTACTGTTTTAGTTTTTGTGTGGGTGACTGCATAATTATTCAATTTATTGTAATAGAGAGAGAGAGAGAGAGAGAGAGAGAGAGAGAGAGAGAGAGAGAGAGAGAGAGAGAGAGAGAGAGAGAACATTATATTATAACTTGCATTTCACAATTTAGTATTGTGTGTATTTGTACTGAAAGTGTTGTCTTTCGGAATAACTGCTGCAGTATACTGCATAATTACCTCTAGGCTCTAATAGCCTACTGATAGTACTGTACTAGATCTATAATATATTATATAGAAAGCACAAAGGTAAATCCATCCTTCCACTGTTGCAGCCATGATCATTTATACAACTATACTCAGGCAAACATTTCTGACTGCCAAATAAAGTTCCCTGCCTAGACTTCAATATTTCTCACGGAATGAGTCAGTCAACCAAATTCTCATTTATGCACACTCCTCTCACACATCGACTAGACTCAAGTCTAGCCTTATCTCTGAATGAGAAAGGTAAAAAAAAATAAAAAATAAAATAAAATAAAATAAACAATCTCGAACATAGAAGAAGAAAGCAAAAGAAGAAAATAAAAGCCTGCATTAAAAAAAAAAATCTGACTGAAGGTATCGCTAATGCCAAGATTGGTCATCAATGATCATACTTTACCATCATGTCTGGTATTATTATGATGTTCCACAGGTTTAGCCTTACCATGGACACAAAATAAACTGGGAGAGATCACAAAAAGAAGCACGAAGTAAATCCGCTGTGTTTCAGCCATTGTCCGAACTACTGATCTATTCATTCTCCATCATTCACAATGTCCCCGAATCCTTTCTTGCCGCTTATCAACTACACAATTTCATGAGATTCGGAAAAAGTCAGCCTTCTCTTTGATCCGACATTACTGCACTGACGTCACGTTCTACCCCGAGATCCAACGAGATTGAAGATGGAGTTCTAGAGTACTCGCAGACCTAAGATTGTGATTGTTTTGCGCTAAAAAAGTTGTTTTGAACTGAATCACATTTGAAATCATAGCAAAATGAGTCTAAGTAAGGAACCAAGTGAAAATATTCTTGAGCGGGTTTTGAAGCAATTTCTCTTGATGCTTCAACGGCGTCCTATTGTTACGAAGTCTGTGGCTAGGTGAGCAGCAGACGACTCATGATTTGCTTCGGCTGAATTTTTTGTTATGGTTTGATAGTTGTTTTGAGTTGCCTAAACAAAGCACACAACAAAAATCTTTACAATGGCAAAAATATTGTATTTTAGTGGGTAGGCTATGATGCCATAAAGATGTTGATTTCTCTTTTATGATTATGGTTTGGTTTATTTGTATACAAACCAGTATGTAGAGGTCAAAGGTCACAAAAGCACAGTTAGTACAAGGGTCATGTTCCCCCTTTTATATATATATAGTCAGAGAAATATATATATATATATATATATATATATATATATATATATATATATATATATATATATATCAAGTCAGAGAAATACAGAATATATTATTATTAATTTTATAGACACATTTTATCAAGTTTTATAATGTCTGCCTGGGTTCATAAGTGCCTGTTGCACATTTTGTCAGAAGGCCCACATTTTTTTGTTATATATATTTGCAAATAACATTATAATCAACAGAATCCTGGGGATTTCCTGGGTGGGTTCACCCATATTAAGAAGTTAATGCAGTGTGTGTGTGTGTGCAAATCATCTGAATGATTCAACACCACCCCAACCTCCACTCACACCATCAAACTCTTTTCCCCACTGCACCTAATTTCCCAGTATGTTTGTTTTGTGCCTATATAAATTTTATATAAAAATATAGTATATAATTTATTTAATACTTTTAAAAATGTAATTTTCAGTGCCATTGTGTCTGGTTTGGGCACTGTCATATCACAGCTCATAGTGCCTGATCCTCGCCGTGGCAAAGGAAACAAAATCTTTTGGCCCAGCGTCTTGGCGTACACTTCCTTTGGGTAGTTTTTAATTATTATTAATTTAAATTCAGTCAGTCTTTTTTTTTTCTTCATGTATTCAGTCAATTTATTGAAATTGTGTTGGTTTCTTTTTCTTATTCTCTTTTTATTTTATTGGATAGGTAAACTTTGCAAAAATAAATATAATTAACAAACTGTTTTATGCTTTTATTGTTTTCTAACCTTAAAGTTGAAACTGGACAGGGTGTAAACGCTGTTTTATTATTATATGTAACTTACATGGAAAAAATTACATTGTTGTCAACATTAGAAGATGATGTAACACAGTGCATAGCTTTAAATATTTAGGAGCCATTGTATTAGACAATGGGTTTCGACAGGAACTCCTCTCCAGGATCTCACAAACAACTGCTGCCCAGACAAGGTTGAAGTCCATTTGGAGAGACAGGAACATCAGTCTACATTACAGCGTGATACTATTGCGCTCCCTTGTCATCTCCATCTTACTATACGCTTGCGAAACATGGACCCTTGCAGCAGATCTGCAGTGAAGAGTGCAAAGCATGGGCATGGGATGCTGCAGAAGACTTAGGGGCATTTCCTATGCCCGGTGCATCACCAGTGGCGGAATCCGGCAGGCCATCACGCAGGCCATTGGACAACGCGGTGTCATGCTTGCGGTGGTGGGGAAACGGAAACTCCGATGGTATGGCTGCGTCACCGGAGCATCTGGCCTTGTGAAGACCATCCTGCGAGGCACTGTGCAAGGAGGCAGAAGAGGAGGGAGACAGACAAAGAGGTGGGAGGACAACATTCGAGAGTGGACTGGTTTGCACTGAGCGAAGCCATGAAGGTTGCTGAGGACAGAGAAAGATTGAGTACTTTGATTAAATGATCATCTGTAGTGCCCCAACGACCTTCAAGTTATGGGATAGGATAGGATAGGTAACAGATAGTCATTGCTCAAACTGATCACTAAGCTTTTGAATTGTAGGCAGCTCTTTTTTGTTGTGTAAACACCTAACTGTGCCTGCTATACACATTTTTTGTTGCGGCGCCATTTTCAGAATCGTTCTTGATGCTATGAATAGGCATATAGACAAATAACATTATGGATTTATATCAAAACCGTTCTTTTGAAAGAGGTTATTTATTGGCCTACTTTTACTTTGATGGGTGGGCCAACACTCACTGTGAAAAAAGGTCTGGGATGCTAAAATGGGTGATTGCAGTGCCATGAAGTTTGATTCAAAAGAAAAAATAATTAACTTTTTCTATTTTAAAAAAAATCTTTTTTTAACATGATGATATCTAATATAATTTCTTTTTTTTAAATTTTTATTTTGTTTCTTTTTTTTCTCTTGACAGATTTTTAGTGAGCGGGCCATTGATTCACCATCTGTATGCCTTCATGGAGCAACAGTGGCCCAAGGGAAGTAAATCAGCCAGTCTTATGCGATTGCTGTTTGATCGTCTGATTTTCACCCCTCCCTACCTGCTAATCTTTTTATTCTACGTCGCCACTGTTGAGGTATGGCGGCATTCTCTTTTGGGTTTCTTCATAGTCCAGCAGGTGTTGCGTTGTATTGTGCTTGGTGTGTGTACCTAAATAAAATGTTACATTGCTTAGCACAACACCAGCTCAAGCGTGCATGTGAACATGACAAAGCGTGCAATAATGTAATATTATAATTCCGGATCAATGGATGTTATATATTCTCTTTTTTCTCCTAAATGATGATGATGATGATGATGATGATGATGATGCCCCCTTGTCAGACATGCCTACCCGAACGGAATTTCCGTATTTGTTCCGGAAATTTGAAAAAATCTGCAAGCGCTACGGAAAATACAGATACTTGTTTCATCAGTTCTGAAATTTAAAAAAACAACATTGGGGAAAAAAATCGAGCTCGTTGGCCTGTGGTAATGCACCGCGTGACTTTTGTTCAAAGACAACCAAACCTGGTTTAATGCTGCAATGCACAGTCGCAGAAGAGAAACGTGGCATCGAAGTTTCCGGTAGAGGCACTGAAGTTTGCCGAACCAGTTTTTGCGCAGTCGCAGTGAAGATCGGTGCTAGTAATACAGAATTCAAAACATGGCGTCCAAACGAATGGCTAAGCAAAGTGATTGTGAATCTGAATCTTCAAAAAAACGACGCAAGGGGCAAACATATCTTGCCTCGTATTCGGAAAACTGTCCTTTCGTTATTCGCGGCAGCACTTACTCAAAAGTACGATTTGTGCCAA
Organism: Oncomelania hupensis; assembly: GCA_036898135.1. Classification (NCBI taxonomy): domain Eukaryota; kingdom Metazoa; phylum Mollusca; class Gastropoda; order Littorinimorpha; family Pomatiopsidae; genus Oncomelania; species Oncomelania hupensis. The sequence goes on along the minus strand of CM072521.1, from coordinate 22,041,682 downwards.
CCAGTTTAGCATATCTGCCGGTGATATGAATGACATCAAGCGGCACGTAGAATGCCCACAGCATATCAAGAATTACGAGGCTTTGGAGAAGGAAAAGAAGATTGTGGCAGCAAATCAATCTATCACTGGATTCTTCGCATAATAACAAAAATGATGAGTGTAAAAACAATAAATAGTAAAAATAAATACGGAAATCGTAATAGTAATACTGAAATTTGAAAACGCTAATACTGAAACTTCAAATTGAGGGTAGGCATGCCTGCCTTGTATTATACCATTAAATCTCCATGTCCTTAAATCAGACTCAAAACTCTGCAATCTGTAACCAACATACTTCCTGTATTGCACACACTGTTGCAAAACAACAGAGATACATTCATCATCTGAGTTATCCATCAAACGTGTGGTATTAGTCAAAGCACTTTTGACTTTTTTACTGCCATAGTTGACTTTTGTTGAAATGTACGTGGATCGCCATTGTCAACTTTCATCGACCTCACATGGTCATATCAAACAGACAAAGCTTTCACAGGAGACAGTACTTGATAATCTGCGAGAAATACCTACAGCACAAACAGCATCTTTATCATGTGCTTGTAGACTTCGAGAAAGCATTTGACCGGGTCTGGCATACAGCTCTGTGGGCAACCATTAGAGTACAGCATCAGCCCTAATATTATTGAAGTCATCAAAAGCCTGTATAACAAGGCTACGAGTCCTTCATAACAGCGCCATCGGGTACTGGTTTAGAACAACAATCGTCGTGTGCCAAGGATGCCTACTCCCTTCAACACTTTTCAACATCTTCCTAAAGCGCATTATGTCCGATGCCCTTGCAGATCACGAAGGCTCAGTCATCTTAGGGGCTAGAGCGGTCTCCAACCTCCGTTTTGCGGATGACATTGATGGATTGGGTGGAGAGGAACAAGAACTTGAATTGTTGGTACATCGGCTTGGCACCATCTCCATAGCCTATGGAATGGAAATAAGTGCAGAGAAGACCAGAATGATGACCAACAACACCAATGGGATCAACACGGACATCAAAGTCCAAGGCCAATCCCTCCAAAACAGTGCACAGCTTCAAATATTTAGGAGCCATTGTATCAGACAATGGGTCCCGACAGGAAGTTTTCTCCAGGATCGCACAAACAACCGCTGCCCCGACAAGGTTGGAGCCCATTTGGAAAGATGGGACCATCAGTATACACTACTAGGTAAGGCTGCTGTGCTCCCTTGTCATCTCCATCTTCCTATATGCTTGCAAAACATGGATCCTCACAGCAGACCTACAACGAAAAATACAAAGCATGGAGATGAGGTGCTACAGAAGACTTTTGGGCATTTCCTATACCCAGCACATCACCAACAACGAAATCCGACAGACCATCACACAAGCCATTGGACAACACAATGACGTCCTCACATTGGTGAAGAAACTGAAACTCCGATGGTATGGCCACACCACCAGAGCATCAGGCCTTGCAAAGACCATTTTGCAAGGCACGGTGTAAGAGGCAGAAGAAGAGGGATATAGAAAAAGAGGTGGGAGGACAACATTCGAGAATGGACTGGCTTGACACTGAGCGAACCCCTTGGGGTCATGAGCAATCTTGTCACTGTAGATTGTTCTAACCTATAAAGAGAACAGTGAAAGCCCCAGTTGAAAACCTGTCTTGCCTTTGTAGGCATGACTAATTCACTGCGGCAACAGTTCCCCCCGTTGGAGTGCCGGGGGTTTCAGTATAAATAGTATCCCCACTTTCTGGAAATTTAGTGCTTTAAATTCCCACTGTCGCTGTCTTCATCATTTGCTCTTTCCCATTCCTGAACTGTCCTATCACTCTGCTATACTTTCTTCTTCTTCGCTAGATCAATGACCTACCTTTTTTCTTGAAAACTCTTCCTGGACAAGACTCCTTGTTTGTGTATGAGGTCTGTTGGATTAGCTTGGGAGTGTTGGACGCTTTCTGCCGGGTGGTCACTAGGGCTTCCTATGATTGTATTATTTCGCACTATAGGCATTTTATATGTATGTGTTTTTTTGATGATTTATAATGATGGTTGTATTCTATTTTGTTTTTGTAACCGGGGTGTTCGCGTAGTTGAGGTCAACCCTCAGCCGTCCCCCGCGTGGGATGTCTTTATTGTAAAGTGACTGGCCGGTGGAGGGCATTCAATTTTCCCACTAGGGTTGTTTCGGCAGATCTTTTATGCGGATCGGGGGTTGTCCGGTCCTGATTTGGCTCGGAAGAGTCCGCTGGACCTAAAGCAACAATAAATCAATCAATCAATCAATCGACACTGAGCGAAGCCATCAGGGTTGCTGAGGACAAAGAAAGATTGAGTGTGCTGGTTAAACTATCATCTGTGGTGCCCCAACAACTTTCGAGTTACGGGATAGAATAGTATTGGATAGTACTTGCTTTGAGTTTGATGCCATTTGAAATAACACATGAAATGGCAGCCTACAAGCAAGTCAACTTAATCCAGCTATACTGGATATATACATGCCTTTTTCCTATTTTTTTCATGGTAAAATCATCCATATGGATGCAAATAAAATCGCAGCATTTGTTAATTGAGCTCACAAAATTGCAGTTGCTTATCACCAGTTTGGAAATATTTTGTTTTTAACAAATTTTCAAAATCTAAGCTAAAAAAATATTTGGTGCTTGGGAACCATTCTTTGATGTAATATTTGGTGGTGAAAGAGTTAAATCCAGGTTTCCAACTGCAGTAATGAGTTAAACACTTATTAGAAACTCTGAAGCAAGTATGTCAGTCATGCATTTTAGTTTACCTTACTTTAAAATATTAATTGATGCTACATTTTCTTTCAGGGTGCCAGTGATCAGGCAGCCATCCAGAGGATCAAGGAGACATACTGGAAAATCCTAAAACTGAACTGGACAGTGTGGACCGTCGTCCAGTATATCAACGTCACCTATGTCCCACTCAAGGTTACAACTATTGCTGTCCATTACACAGTCTCTCTGACTGTCTGTTTGTCTTTCCCTACTCCCCCACCCCTCTCCTCTTTCTCTCTCTCTCTCTTTCTGTCACACAGTTGTAATGGAGCCAGATTGTTTGTACTTTACATTTCTCTATCGTACGTGTGTATGTTTGTTTCAGTTCCGGACATTGTTTGGCAACTTCTGTGCATTGATCTACATTGTCGTCGTGTCCGTCCTCAGGAGAAAGTCCACATCCTAGATTTTGACAGATTTTTTCAACCTGCTATAGAGAAAAATATATATGTGAGTGATGAGGGTATGCTATCAATAATTACTCACAGGAAACAACAATATGTATATACTTCGTATACCACAGGCAGGGAAACAAAGTAACACAAGCTGTGTATGTTTATTCATATTCCATATCCAGATATACTTTGAAAACACTCCTTGTACATTAGAAATTATAAGGAAAACAAAAAACTTTTAACATTCCAAATATTGGTGGTTAAAGAAATTCTTTTGAGGAAAAGGGTGTCATGTAAAATGCCACTCGGTCAAGACAGATCTAGGGGATGATGTGACCAAAAATCTTGATTTGTGGATTTTAATTTTGCTTGAATTACTAGCTTGACTAGTGTAAGAAAGGTCGGAATGCAGAAGAGTACAGAAAAAGTTGAAGGGAGGGAAGAATCAAAGAAACACGCTGGTTCCATTTCTCTTTTGTTTGTTTACTAGCAGCAACAGCAACCTGTAAATACAAAACAATGAGACATCAGTACATACCAAATACATTTTTTATTACTTTTTCTTTCGGGACAATAATTATCCACTCTGGTTGTTTTTTTCAGCCTTTCAATCTCTGCAGCCAGATCCTGCAGCGTAGGTTTCTACCCTTTAACCTCCCCCCCCCAAAAAAAAAATCATCAAAATCATCAGCACATTACCAAATCTGATTTTACTCTAACATAATCACTTTCATGTAGGTTAACGTCTAACATTAAACAGCTAAGTACAAAATCCAAAAATTCTCTCGCTGTCATCTATTTCTCTGAAACTACAAGTACATCACCAATGGGGCTCTGTTGTCTGCAGTGTGTTATGGTTCATGTCTTTCCTATGCCCCGAGGTTGCTGGTTCCGTTCTGTCGACGACGCCATTTGTAAGAAAGGTCGGAATGCAGAAGAGTATAGAAGAAGTTGAAAGGGTGAAGAGGAGTGAAGACTCATAGAGACACGCTGGTTCCATTTTTCTTTTATTTGTTCACAAGCAGCAACAAAAGCAACCTGTAAATACAGAACGATGAGACATAAATAAATACCAAATACATTGACATAAACCATTAAAAAAAAACACATTATAATTCGTCATCAGCAATCAAAAGGTCTACAATAAATCATCAAAATGCCACGCAATTAACATCGTACATACCTCATAATATGGAAGATATTTTCCCTCGAAGAAAAAAACTGATAATTAAAACTGAGCCTGTCTATACAGTATAATGTTTCTGGTACCGCAGGCTAGCTGTGGGATGATCAGAAAGAGAAGAAATAAGTTCTGGGACTTCAGGCTGAAAATGGGGCCGTATCCCTTACAAAGAAAACATCCACACCGAAATGTAGTCCTTAAAATAAAATTAACATTGCTCTTCTAATTATAAACTTGACTCTTATATCATAAATGATCAATATAACAACCCTACCAAATGGTATCAACACCTGGCATTTGATGGCCAAAATGTAATTCTTAACAATTTACTACTAAAATTACTACACCAGATTGTCCACGCAGTACAAAGGCTTGTCCAAAAGGCAAGAATTTGTCTATCAGCAGGTTAGGCCAGAGTGATGCCACTATCCACTAACAGGACTGAGAGTGGGAGAGAGAGAGAGAGAGAGAGAGAGAGAGAGAGAGAGAAAGAGAAAGAGAGAGAGACCTATAGACCTAACCACTTGGACTGGGCTACCTTTAGTACACATGCTTGAACCAATAATAAGGAAGAGGGAGAAAGCGTGCACTTTTCCACAGGTTACTAGTCATGGTCTCCATGAATATAGGTCCCAGAGTCAATACATAGCAAAAATGCTGAATATTAAAAGTAACCTAATGCTAGGAAAATATACCATGTTTGCATATGGATCTGGGCCCCACTCAGGTCGAGTGGACATGACGGTGCTGTCTCTTGTGCTGACGGAGGAGACTCTGATACTACCATCATGTTACTGTGTACCTCCACAGAGATTCGGTTAGCAGCCAGTGAGATCTCTTCCTGGTAGTTCTGTATCATTCCAAGGGGGGTCCTTGGCTGTAGTGTGACCGCCTCATCTGACGCGTTGATGACCTGCAAATAAAAACTGCTACCACGAGCCTCTGTGGCCCACCTTTGACCAAGGGCTCTACCATTAGGCTGCGAGTTGGCTCTCCTTTCTTGTGGTTGTCATCTCCTGTCCCCCTAATGCTGAGAATGGTCCTAGCTGGCACTTGCACCAGGGTCCTCCCGGCAACCCTGGCCACACCTTGCAGCCCCGCATCCTTTGGTACCTGCAGTGAGACCCCCCCAGTTTCCGCAGGACATTGGTACTGATGATGACATCAATATCAGGTTTGCATTCAGAGGCCTCCTTCCTCACAAGGACTCCTCTACCCTTTGCAACTCTCCCATTCACTTCGATATCAGCCTCCAAATGTCCCAGGTATGGGACGTCTAGTCCATTCGCAGCCGTGATCCCCAGAAACTCTGCTACTGAAGAGATAGTCTGGGATGGAAAATACCTGTTGTACTCCCCTGCTCCCATCATCGTCACCTGTGACCCTGTGTCGATAAGTGCAGACATCTCCTTCCCGGCAACCTTCACCATGCACATGGTCTTGGTCCATATAGCCAGCTTTCCAGTGGATTTGTGATTGGATCTCCTGCAGGTTGACACTCTACCGCCGCAGAAGACGTTTCGTTTCCCATCCTCCGCCCACTCCCCCTCCAGGCGACTTAGGACAATTCTGGATCATGTGACCAGGCTGCTTGCATCGGTGGCAGATGGGTTGTCCCTCATCCGTGAACTGTGCTTTCCATCTCTGACCTCTAGCACTGTCCTTTTCTCCCAGCACGGTCATTCGGGTCTCAAGGCTCTCAATATTCCTCACGACTTTCTCCAAGAGGTCGGCTTCCAAGGACCTGGCTGTTGCTGCCACTGTGTTCACCTGTGCTTCCGCTCGCTTGTCGTCATCTTCTTCCATTCACCCGATTGTGATGTCCCGTATGTCCAAGTAACTGAGCGTCGGCTTCTAAAAAACGGCTTCCCTCAGCTTCTTCCATAGGAGATTGTATGACAATTGCGAGGTAAACTGGTCCATTAGAAGGGCTTCCTCAAGTTGCCTCTGGTTCTCTTGGTTTTGCTTGCATACCAGGTTATCGAAGGCAACCTGCAATCGGTGCGAAAACCATCTTACTGGCTCACCGTCACATTGCCCGAGTGAATACATGTGGCTGAGAAGCTGGCCGATCGTCCTTCTGTAACAAGACAGGACAGGATAAAGATAAAAGAGTCTCTCATCCAGAGTCCAGTCCAAACAAGGAGTTCGATTTATCCCCTGCTATATGTTTATTTTTCCGAAGATGTTGGATAACATTAGTTGTAGAAAAGAAAGATGAAACCCTGAAACACACAACATAAAATCCACGCTCACTACCAATCTCCATTCTGTTTCATTCTCACTATTCTCAAAAATATATCTATCAATATTAATTCTATATTTATCACATTAATAACGGATTTAAAAAAATATAAACATTAATAGAACATAAATATAGGCTATATTACAAAAAGAGAATCCACAAAACAATTATTTTAAAAATGGCTACAGTGAACATGTGGATGCTCACTCATACTAAAGAAAATCCAATGACAATGAAAAGATATAATTATTGTCCCAATAAAAAAGGTAATTATATTTTACAATACAACATTAATAATAATAATAATAATAATCTACATGTATGTTCTTCACATAGATGAAAATAGTTTAAACTTATGACTTACCCTATTTGTGGAACAAGGGCTACACAATTCATAAAGAAGTCTTGCCTCTAAGGTTATCATAGCAAAAGTCAAAAAAAAATATCTCATTACAGAATATATATATCCTATTCAAAACTAGTGTTCAACTTTCTCCCAGCAATAAAAATAACCGGTTTATACAACTTAGTAATAAGAACAATACTCACAATATGATTAGAAGAATAAAAATACAACCAACAGAAATAACCAAGGTAGCTCAAAAGTTATCTTAGTCATACACTTTTTACTTCTCTCTTCCTCATCATCATCATCATCATCATCATCATCTCTCTCTCTCTCTCTCTCTCTCTCTCTCTCTCTCTCTCTCTCTCTCTCTCTCTCTCTCTCTCTCTCTCTCTCTCTCTCTCTCTACCACTAAGGCACATCAGACAAAATAAAGAAGAATAAAGGTAAATAACCTCGAACATACTACCAAACACAGTACCTAACTCATTAAAAATACTGCTTGTAACACTTCTGTCCCCATATGCAGGCTTTATTGCTTTGAGGACTTTAGTGGGATCATCCGGTACTTCTTAGGATGGCAACGGAGCTCCGCCCTGATGTGGTCCCCAATATTTGAGAAGATATCCAGTTTTTCCCTTGTGGACAGATTCCTGCCTTTCCACAACCCCTGAACATATTGCAGCCAACGGTCAACATGGGAACCAACACATTTTTTATTACTTTCTCTTTCGGGACAATAATTATCCACTCTGGTTGTTTTTTTCAGCCTTTCAATCTCTGCAGCCAGATCCTGCAGCGTAGGTTTCTACCCTTTAACCCCACCCCCCCCCCCCCCCCAAAAAAAAAATCAAAAAAAATCATCAAAATCATCAGCACATTACCCAAATCTGATTTTACTCTAACATAATCACTTTCATGTAGGTTAACGTCCAACATTAAACAGCTAAGTACAAAATCCAAAAATTCTCTCGCTGTCGTCTATTTCTCTGAAACTACAAGTACATCACCAATGGGGCTCTGTTGTCAGCAGCGTGTCATGATTCGTGTCTTTCCTATGCCCTGAGGTTGCTGGTTCTGTTCTGTCGACGACGCCATTTGTAAGAAAGGTCGGAATGCAGAAGAGCATAGAAGAAGTTGAAAGGGTGAAGGCCGGGGAGTTAAGACTCATAGAAACACACTGGTTCCGTTTTTCTTTTATTTGTTCACAAGCAGCAACAACCGCAACCTATAAATACAGAACGATGAGACATAAATACATACCAAATACATTAACATAAACCTTTTAAAAAACACATTATCATTCGTCATCAGCAAAAGGTCTATTCCTGAAATAGAGTTACAATAAAACATCAAAATGCCACGCAATTAACATCGTACATACCTCATAATATGGAAGATATTTTCCCTCCAAGAAAAAAAACTGATAATGAAAACTGAGCCTGTCTATACAGTACAGTAAAACCTCTGTTTTGAGACCCTCTCTTAAACGATTTCCTCCAACATACGACCGGAAAAAATTTCACCGATGCTTTGTACTATATACACGACCTCTCTTAAACGACTACCTCTAAAACGCGATTTGCGACCTTCAAATATTTTAATTTTACGACCTAGCATCTGAAAAATTCAGATTCCAAAGCAATACTATATTTATGCGCTTGAAGAAAACAGTTTCGTTTACAACTTTTAACAGCAGACGATGCATTAAAGCAGCTTGCAATACTCTAAGGAGCTGACGAGATTTAATAATAATGATAATAATGGACATTTATATAGCGCTATTACTTGTCTTTTTATAGACAAGCGCATAGCGCTTTACATGAAAGGAAAGAAACAAACATGAAACAAATAGAAATTATACAATGAGAAAAAAATAAAATAAAATAAAACCAAACACACAAAATCAAACAAAATACATAAAGCTAACTTTCTGCAAACAAGTCATCACAATCACAGCAAATCCACAAGCATAGCCAAAAGCAGAACAAATATGAGCTGCGGCTAGGGTCTATAGAATTAAGGATTTAGTCAGGATAGTAGAGTTTGAAGAGGTGAGATTTTAGAGCTTTCTTGAATGAGGGAGTGGTCTGCTTGTGTCTGATGTTGGCTGGAAGAGTGTTCCATTGTCTGGGTGCACAATAGGTGAATGCCCGTTCTCCGTACATTTTGGTGTTGGTTTTTTGAATGCAGAGTGTGCGAGAGTCAGAAGAAGAGCGAAGAGTGCGAGAAGGGACATAGACTGACAGCAGATCTGACAGATATGAAGGGCAGGTTCCAGAGAAGAAATTGTGGCACAGTACGGACAGTTTGTATTTAATGCGGGCCTCTATGGGTAGCCAATGAAGCTTACGGAGTAGTGGAGTGATGTGATCGCGCTTTTTTGCCCTAAAGACTAGCCTAGCAGCACAATTCTGGACTTTTTGAAGTTTGTCTATGAGATGACTCAGGCAGGAAGCCAGTAGGGCATTACAATAGTCTAGCCTAGACAAGACTAAAGCACAGACTAAGGTGATGGTTGCTTGAAGGGTTAAGTAGCAGCGAATGGAGCTGATCTGACGCAAGGCAGCATATGCTGATTTACAAACTTGTGCAATATGGAAATCAAGCGTCATATCACTCGACATAAAAAAGCCTAGATTTCTAGCCGACTGAGAGAAAGAGATTTCATGCTCTCCTACACTTACAGAGGTAGGCAAGGTGCAAGCTAAGGCAGTTCTGGTCTTTTTGAACAGGAGAACCTCTGTTTTATCATCATTGAGCTTTAACTTGTTTTGTTTCATCCAGGATCGGACATTAGAAATGCAATTCTGTACAGTCTGGACATTGGTATCGATTTGTACCGGAAGACTTGATTTTAAAAGCTGAGTATCATCAGCAAAAGCTTCAACAGTTACATCGTGTTTTTGAATCAGTTCGAGCAAAGGCTTTGTGTACAACACGAAGAGAATCGGTCCAAGAACTGACCCCTGCGGCACACCATAAGTCAAATTTTCCTTCTTTGAGAGCACCTCAGCAATGCTGACAGTTTGCGTACGACCTTGGAGATATGACTTGAACCAGGCCAAGGCATTCCCTGAAACTCCAAACTGCGACTCGAGAGTTTCGAACAGAATATTGTGGTCTACAGTGTCAAAGGCAGCCGATAGATCAAGAAGTGTTAGAAGAGATAAGTTGCCTTTGTCCAGAGCAAGCAGAATGTCACCTGTGATTTTGAGTAATGCTGTCTCGGTGCTATGAGAGGTGCGATAGGCTGACTGATGGGGACTGAGAAGAGAGTTGCTTTGCAAGTATGAGAGTAACTGCTTCAGTACCAACTTTTCTGTAACCTTGGACAAAAATGATAGATTAGATACTGGTCTGTAGTTTTTTAGTTCATTCTGATTTAGGCTGGGCTTTTTGAGCAGTGGCTTGACAACTGCCGTCTTGAAAGGTGCAGGAACAGTAGCGGTGGACAGAGACTCATTGACAATGTGTGTTATTGTTGGGAGAAGAGGGTCAAGGCAGTCAAGGAGGAGAGAAGTGGGAATGGGATCAAGAGAACAAGTGGTTGGTTTAGATTTTTTTATGACCTCCCTGACTTCATTAACAGAAACTGGTTCAAAATGGTCAAACCGTACATAATTCAAAACAGTTGGCAATGCATCTACATTTGTCTGCACACCAGCATCGTGATCAAGTTCATAGCGTATATCAGCGACTTTCTTGGTGAAAAAGTGACAAAAAACATCTGGTAAGTCACAAGGTGGGTGAGTGGTAGGTAGAGCGCTACTTTTTTCCTTGCCTCTGAGGCGGTCACAGACCGAGAAGAGTTGCTTGCTAATCTCACTGTTGGCCACTCGACCACTAAAGAAAGCAGACTTGGCCCTATGGACAATTTGCGTTACTCGTCGCTTGGCAGCAGTGTAAATTTGTTTGCCCACTGTGAGACCACTCTTCAACCATCTCCTCTCAGCCTGACGACGCTGCCTCTTGGCTTCACTGAGCTCATCTTCGACAGCACTGTACCATGGTTCTGACTTACCTACCCTAACCTTACACCTGTAGATAGGGGCATGCCTATCTAGTGCGTCCCTCAGTGTGGCCTCCAGCTGTTCCACAGAGGAACACAAAGCCGGACTCACTACCTCACCGAGGTCGCGCTTCAAGGCTTCGCGATCTACAGCTCGCAACTTGCGAACATCTCTGTAATGGGGAGAGGGCAAGGGGATAGCAACATTGAGGTCACTAACCACAGTATAGTGATCTGACGACAGTTCCTGTGTCACAAAAGTGTTTTGGACAATATTGTCATCAGGACGGTGAATTAACCAGTCAATGAGATGGCCACGCTTGTGGGTTAATTCAGAAACTGACTGTGTCAAAGAAAACATGTTAAGGTATTCAATCATCTGAGCCACACTTGATAAGTGAGGCTGATCATAATGAAAGTTAAAATCCCCAGTAATAACATACGTGCCAGATAGATTGTTACAATAGTTCAGCACATCATGAAAATCCTGCAGAAACATCGCATCTTTTAGTTTGTTTTTCTTGCTAGGATAAGTTCTGTATACCCCTAAAACATGAACAACGTGTTTGGCAATAGATAACGTTATTTGCACAAGCTCACATGATGAATGTGTGAAGGGGAACGTGGTGATGATGCCCATGTGGGCGGCAAGAGTGACTCTGTACACCACAGCCATACCGCCATAATTGTCACCACGGCAGAACGACCTGGCCGTGAACCCTGGGGGCGCCAGCTCGGCGCACTTGCCCTCGTCACCCCTTTCACGAAACCATGTCTCTTGAATGAACATCATATCAACGTTATTGTCTTTTATAAACTCACACACAGCAGTTCTCTTTTCATTACAAGACGATCCAAGAGACTGAGCATTAAATGATGCAATACGTAATTGTCTATCATTATGTGGAATTCAACGATTCAACGATTCAACGATTCAACGAAGTTTATTGGCCAAATTGACATAAAACATGCACATGGAATATGTTGCGATGTGGCAGTAACATTCATAAAACATACATGCAAACACACGTTTACCAGCTAATAAAATACTGATCAAGCGTGCACACATACACACGCAAACAGCAAATAGTAAAAATAAACAAGCGTGACGTCAGTTACCGCATTATGAATTTGACATTATAAGAAATTTAAAGCGAGAGCAGCCTCTGGAAAAAAAGAATATCTAAAGCGGTTTGTTCTGGTTTTGAGGGCTCTGAAGCGCCTGCCGGACGGGAGGAGCTCGAAAAGATGGCCGGCTGGGTGTGAGGGGTCAGCTGTGATGTTTCTAGCTCTACGGACCAAGCGCGTGTTGTAGATCGAGGCGACAGATGGAAGTTCGCACCCGATAACTCTGGACGCGTGTTTTACGATGCGCTCAAGTTGCACTTTCTCCTCATCAGTGGCACCACCAAACCAGGTAGTGATGCCAAAGCAGAGGATGCTTTCGATCACTGCGCGATAGAACTGCGTCAGGACTTTTGCAGGCAACCTGAACTTCTTGAGTTGTCTCAAGAAGTGCAGGCGCTGTTGGCACTTTTTGATGATGGGGGTGGTGTTGTTTCCCCATGACAAGTCGTTCGAAATGACTGTGCCTAAAAATTTGAACTCTTCGACTTGTTCAACACTTTCATCGTTGATCACAAGTGGTGAAAGTGGATCTTTAATTCTCCGAAAATCGACAATCATTTCTTTTGTTTTTGAAACGTTGAGCTCGAGGTTGTTCTCTGAGCACCAGTCAACCAACCGTTCGACCTCATCCCGATAGGCGGTCTCGTCGTCTTTGCTAATCAGGCCCTCAATGGTGGTGTCATCAGAAAATTTAATGACATGAACGGATGGAACATGTGACACACAATCATTTGTGAACAATGTAAAGAGAAGAGGGGAAAGGACACAACCCTGAGGTGCTCCAGTGTTCAAAACCCTGGAGTCAGACAACATCTTGCCCACCCTGACGACCTGGGGGCGATCCAGCAAAAAGTCTAAAAGCCAATGGCACACAGAAGGATGGACATTTAAAGTTAAAAGTTTATCAAACAGCTTGTGGGGTATGATGGTATTAAAAGCGGAACTAAAATCCACAAAGAGCAGTCTAGCGTACGTACGTGTCTGCTCCAGATGCTGCAGTACGTGGTGAAGGCCCAGAGCGACTGCGTCCTCCACTGACCTGTTTGCACTATAGGCGAATTGGAGTGGATCACGTAGGTGACCCGTGCATGACTTCAGGTAGGTGATGACGAGTCGCTCAAAGACCTTCATCACAACTGAGGTCAAGGCCACAGGCCTGTAATCATTCAGTTGGGACACCTTGGGCTTCTTGGGGATGGGTACAACAACTGAGGACTTGAAACATCGGGGGACAGTATGTTGTTGAAGGGAAATGTTAAAAATGTCTGTAAAGACGGGGGCCAGCTGGTCAGCGCAAGTGCGCAGGGCAGAGGTGGAGACTCCATCTGGACCTGGCGCCTTCCTCGTGTTCTGCTTCTGGAACAGGCGCCTCACCTCAGTTTCCTGAATGGTGAAAGGCGGGGTTAAAGAAGAAAAAGAAGGAATTGTTTGAGCACAAGAAATGCTGACAAGATTAGTTTTGTTCATACCACGACAAGAAAACAACGACTTACAAGAGTTTGTGGCACGGTTTGTGGGGGATAGAACGGGTATGGCAGACGACTTTGTGGAACAACCTGGAAATGGCCGGGCAGCCAGAGGCAGCCCCGAAAGGCAGCCTGGGAATGGCTGGGTAGACAGAGGCAGCCCCGAAGGACAGTCTGAGAACGGCTGGGTGGACGGAGGTGGAGGCAGACCCAAAGGACAGCCTGGGAACTGCTGTGTAGACGGAGGTGGAGGCAGCCCTGAAAGACAGCCTGGGAACGGCTGGGTAGATAGAGGTTGCCCCGAAGGACAGTCTGGCATCAGCTGGGTAGACAGAGGCAGCTCCGAAGAACAGCCTGGGAACGACTGGGTAGACGCAGGTGGAGGCAGCACCGAAGGACAGCCTGGAAACAGCTGGGTAGACAGAGGCAGCCCCGAAGGACAGCCTGGGAACGGTTGGGTAGGCGGAGGTGTAGGCATCCCCAAAAAACAGCCTGGGAACGGTTGGGTAGGAGGAGATGAAGGCAGCCCCGAAGAACAGCCTGGGAACGGTTGGGTAGGCGGAGATGAAGGCCGCCCAGAAGGACCGCCAGTAGGGCGTGCGGGACGCGAAGACGGTGGCAAGTTGTGCCACAAGCGGTGCAAGCGGCCAGCCCGAACACCACGCTGAGTGGGCGGTCGCTCGAGAATGCCCAGCTCCTGGATCACTCTATAGACGTCAGGCGGTATGCGCCGATTGACACACTTCTCACCAATGGAGCGCAAAAGTCCTGGATCCATTGTTGGACAAAGAGGTCACACAAGGCCACAAGGCCGAAGACTAGAATTAATTAAAACAACAACAAGTCTTCTTATGCTGCGTTTGTTTATGGCTGTGAGATTTTAAATCACAGCAAAGAGTACATTACTTTCTCTGGGTCACTGGGTCACTTCAATTATGTTAAAGAGCAATCTGATTCTTACAGATTGGGTGATTAAAATTCGCGTACGCCATACCACTGGCTCGGCACTAATCACTGATTGATTATGAATCAGTATCAATATGTATTATTCTCTATGTTGTCTTCTGCTAAATGTTGTGGTGCTTCGCGGAAATTCGGGATGTTGAGCCTTCTTATCAATAGGTCACAGACTGATTACACAGCGAGCCAGCCATCTTTCGACTTATCACTGTGTGTGCTACTAGGCCTACACAGCCGATATAGCCGTAGCATGCATTACTCGGTTCCAGCGCCAGCGTGTAGTGAAGAAAGGAAGGGGATGAAGAGGGTGGATGGCCATGGTTGGCGTGATGGTGGTAGCTCTGGCAAGTTATTTTTAGCTCCAGCTGGAGTACGTGGGAAAAAAATACAGTGCTTCATGTTCAGCATTCAAATTGTTGTACAGTTTTCTATAAAGACCAGACTAATGGCCAAAGTAAATAAATTTGTTTAAATCAAAGTACACCACTCTCTGCAGCACAATGAGACTAACAGGCTGGTACTACATTTGGCGTGCACAACACATTATAACCACAAAAAATCCAAGGAAATCAACAGCACACAAATTTTGCAGCCTGCTGGCGCGAACACGCTGTCCTATAGCAGGGGCCTGTTAAATCTTGCCGAAACCATGTCTTGTGTTCAAAGTGACATACTAAGAGAACATGCACGGGTGGGGAGATCATGCAAACAAACAGAAATAACTGCTTTCTTTCAAAAACAAATAAACTATTCAATGATTGAATAAAAATAATTACAACAATATTAATGGGGTTATCTTATCAATAGTTATAACTCCAAACATGCACTCAGCACTTACATACACTTTTAAACAACTATCATACCAACATTTATTTTTTATTTTGTAAATAATGAGGAACAGGGGTCGAATTCATGGCCCGTTAAATTATAGGCGATGGTTAACGTTACCAACATTGGTTTTGTAACCAACAATGGTATCGTTAACCATCGTTTAGCAGATCGCTATTCATGAGCGAGTGTCCACCCATTGGTACGTAACCAAGGCTATTTTTGGGCTGTGCGGGAATATCCGTAAGGGGGCATTATTCAAGCAGCTGTTTTCCTTAATCTTTCGTCAACAAAATATAAAAATGGCTGTGGCAATGGCAAAGAGAAAAGCTATCTTTTGGTACACTGAAACTAATGTTCTGCTTGAGAACGTTATAGAATTTAAACATATACTGATGGCAAGTTTATCAACTGATGTCACGAACCGCCTGAAAAACGACTGCTGGAAAAAAAATCGCCGAAAGAGTGACTGCAGTTGGTAGTGCGAACCGAACAGCCGAAGACGTGAGGGAGAAGTTTTATAACAATAAAAAAGACTATCGGAATCGTGCAGCCGCACGATTAAAGTCTGGCAATGGTGGCGTGATTAGCAAGCCTACCGACAGCATGCTGGATATCATAGTGAGCAAGGAGAGCGAGCTTTTTGTTGGGGTGAAAGGTGAAAAATCACTTTTGATCAATTTTGTAGTTTGTAATGTTACATTTTGGTTTTAGACTGAGGTGTCAATTTTTGCCGTTTCTGGGTAGTTTGGAACTTGAAATGTTGTCTTTATTTCGTAGGGTTGCATTACCCTACGAGTATAAACTATACAGATACACAATAAGATTACACATCACCAGTCAAAATCCAACAACAATATTTTAATAATAATAATAATATTAACCCGTTTTATTAATATGACAGATTAGTAAAGGTGCCAGAGGCATAAAAACGAAGAGTAAAAGTGGTGACAAAACGCCTTGCCGATCACACAGTTTCAGTCTGTCTACCGCGTTCGTTAACGTGATGATGTCATGCCGACGAAAACGAAATTTTGATACCGGTTCCACATCATCAAATTTGTCAAGTGGATTACTTCTGTCGTGAAATACTCTCTCTCTCCTCGGAGCTCGTCTCTGTCGAAGTTGCCACCAAACGATGGCCGCCATTTTTAACCAGTGTTCCATTGGTTATCGGGTGGTCCCCCCTCCGTTAAAATAACCATGGTTAGCAACCGTCGTTAACTCTGCTAAGGCCTCATGAATTTAAAATTTCCAACTTAACCAACGTCGTTAATTTTACCAACATTGATTAAGCCTTAACCAACGGTCATGAATACCATCCCAGGAAGATATTGACTGTATTGGTTGTGAGACAAAGTTTAATCTATATTTCTGAAAGATGGTAGATGTTCCCTATACTTAATGGTATGTGTACGTTTTGTATATGTATTTATTTTACTTAATTAATTTTCTAAATGTCTTTTTCGAAAATGTCCTACCTCCTTTTTAAGACCCCTCCAATTTAAGACCTCGTTTTAATGGCAACTTAAAGGTCAACATCATTGAAACATAAAACTGAGCACAAAATATCTACATAATAAAAGAAGTCACATGCCAAACAACTTTTTTCCGAAAAATACTGCCTTTTTAAAATATTTAATAAAATCTACTTCGAATAAACTTTTGCACCTTCGAAAAGCCCGCTCACGTGACCACATGGCTCGTGACGTCAACCCCTGTAGACAATAATGGAGTCCGATAGTGCCCCCTCTCTATCAAAACGCAGGAAAACGAAGAGCAGTGGCCTATATTGTGCCGTTGCGGGTTGTACAAACAAACAAGCGGATGGGTTAACATTGCATACGTTTCCAAAAAACGAAGAAGTGCGAAATAAGTGGGTGAGATTCGTGCAGGAAAAGCGTGTAAACTTCGGTCCGAAGTAAGCAATTTGCGCAAAACACTTCGCTGAAGACTGCTTCCCCCCAAGTGCCACTTTAATTAATGCGGAGCTTTGGGATGAAAACAATACAGACATTAAAGCCTGGTTCTGTTCCAACGATCCAAAGGCCGTGTGCCATTGCAACAATTAAAGCCTGGTTCTGTTCCAACGATCCAAAGGCCGTGTGCCATTGCAACAAGCGCCTCAACAACAGCAACAGTGATTCAAGTTACTAGTACTAGTAGTAGGCCTACTAGTACTGCTTCAACTTCAACTGTGAACTACAGTCACAGTGGCTACTACACATCCATCGTCTGCTATCAGTTTGCCGCGTGTCAGGAAAGTCAGAGGAGCTTTTATTTATTTATTTATTTATTTATTTATTTAATCGTTCTTATATAGCGCTTTTCCAGCTCAAGAGCTGCTCAAGGCGCTGGCCGATACAGGATCTAACTCAAGCCGCCCGAGACACCCACCCGCAGCTTTTCAGAAAAGGGAACGCAAGAGGGTATGTATTCACTGGTCTAGCTCGTATAATTATTTGTTTATTATTACAATTAGTACTCGGGGGTCGAATTCGTTTCTAACAGAAGAGAGCACTGCTGTAACACGACAGATCGAGTGAAGAAACACTGCTTGTCTCGCTTGTAACTTCTTCGCAATCGGCCATTGTATTCAGCTGCTGACGTCACTGCGAGGGGAGATCAGCGATAGCTGCGTTTTAGATTATTACTTCCCTTACTCTTAATTACAGGTAGGAAATCCCACTTTCAGTGATCGATATCTATTAAACGGTAAAGCTTTGCTTACCGAATTTTTTGCATCTGGTATTATTTAGTAAAGTTCTTTCAGCAGAAACTTTTTGACCGAGCACTGTGGTTGACCTTTAAAGGTCGTAAAACGGAGGTTTTACTGTATAATGTTTGTGGTACCGCTTGCTAGCTGTGGGATGATCAGAAAGAGAAGAAAGAAGTTCTGGGACTTCAGGCTGAAAATGGGGCCGTATCCCTTACTAGGAAAACCTCCAAACCAAAATATAGTCCTTGAAATAAAATTAACATCGCTCTTCTAACTATAAACTTTACTCTTACATCATAAACTATCAATATAACACCCCTACCTAATGGTATCAACACCTGGCATTTGATGACCAAAATGTCATTGTTAACCATTTAAAACTAAAAGTACTACACCAAATTGTCCACACAGTACAGAGGCTTGTCCAGAAGGCAAGAATTTGTCTATCAGCAGGCTAGGCCAGAGTGATGCCACTATCCACCAACAGGACTGGAGAGAGAGAGAGAGAGAGAGAGAGAGAGAGAGAGAGAGAGAGAGAGAGAGAGAGAGAGAGAGAGAGAGATAACCACTTGGGCTGGGCTACCTTCAGTACATGTTTGTACCAATAATAAGGAGAAAGAGACAGAGTGCATTTTTCCACAGGTTATACTAGGATGTATTATTCAGAGACTATTGCAATGAAGAATCTGAAGTTCTTCAAAATGTGTAATTTTTTTGTGGTGAAATTTTAGAAATGTTGGAAAATGTATAAAACCTATTAATATTATACAAAGACTAAACTTATTTTCAAGTTAAGAAAGTGGTAATTGCGTGTAGTTTTTGGTGCTCTTACAAACATTTTTTTTAGCAAAATGACTTAATGTGTCTGTAAACTGATTCAGTTCAAGCAGTTCAGAAGGTCTAGTAATTAGATATTTCAAATATGTAAGCACCCATTTCTTTTTTTCTTAAATGAAGCTGTGCAGTATTTATGGGGCATGTAATATTTTGTTTACGTTTTTGCGAATTTCAAACATACAGGTTCATTGGAGTACAGTTTTGGTTTTAGATGTATGTGTATTGCCTACACAGAACTGGTCTGATTAATCATGTTGTGATGTGAATTTATTTGCATGATTATTTGAAATGTGATTAGTTGTGTTGTACTTGCACTATAGGCAGCTGTGTGTTATATGCAGTAATACATGTAAAATTTAATGTTGATAAATGTTGAGATTTTTTCTTCGATGTGGCAACGTCCGGGTGGCAGCTAACGGCAAAAAATTATTTCATGTGAGCTGCCAGCCCTGCCCTGTTTCCTTTGCTCATTCTTGGAATGAACGTACGAAGCTGTGATGAAGTTTACATGTATGTGCCTGTAACAAATGTATTGGGCCTATTCTCATTCACAGACTAAGGTAACCTGCGCCTTTGTCTCGAACGCCAGTTTCCATCCTAATCAAAATTGATTCATTATAGTTTTAGATGGGAGCTGAAATGCATCAGTGTTGAATTGTTCAAGGATTCTTCCTCCTCTCATTATTGTAATATTTATTTTTCTTTTCTTTATTTGCGTTATTCTGTGCCTTCTATAGTATAAATGCAGTTGTTATCAGACTAATAATCATGAAATTAGTGTTGAAGGATTGTGTTGTTTTGCAGTGACTGTATTTTTGATCTAGAACATGATAAAATGTAGTAGATTTGCCAGTTTTTCGATTCCTGTTATTTTACATAACATTGCCAGTGAATGAATTATGCTGTATATGTATTGGTGAAACTAACAGTTGATGTCATATTTTGCGTGATTCATGTTGTGAGAAAGGAGAAATGTGAATGGGACAGATAGCTTTACGATTTAAGAAAGAGACCAAATCTATTAACAAAAACGGCGTGTTCAGAATAAGTTAAATAGTGACTGTATTCAAATTATACTGTGTGAATAGTACAGACTGATGTGAATGTTTGTGGTCTGTTATCAAGGCTAGCAATGTATAATAATGTAAACAGTGTTCATTTTAAACAATATTTGATTCTTCATATTAATTATGTTGAATTCTAGGGCTTGGTGTATATGTTTTATTTACAATCATTTACAGAAAGTGTTTGTAAACTAAACTAAGCAGACAAAATAAAACTGATGTTGAAAACTATTTATTTGACTTTTTAATATCAGTCAACATACAATTGATGTCAACATAAAAATGTTGGAATTTTTATATCGGTCAACATACAATAAGATGTTGACATAAAAATGTTGATTTGAAGTCAACATACAATTGATGTGAACTTAAAAATGTTGATTTGAATTTTTATTTCAGTCAACAATTGATGTCGGCATAAAAATGTTGATTTGAATGTTTATATCGGTGAACATACAATTAATGTCAACAAAAAAATGTTGATTGGAATTTTTATATCGGTAAACATACAATTGATGTCGACATGTTTCCAAAAAACCAACCAACAATTTTTCATTATTTTGTTTCTCGTCTATTTCAAAGTATTTCCAGACAAGTCTCCAATAAAAACGTGAACCCTTTTGTTTCTGGGAAAGGATTTATTGTTCATTGTTAAAATCTGCAAAATTGCAGAAATTATAAAACAAAAACACAAACTAAGACACTCGTATAAGGCAGTTATACTATAATAACTGCCATAAAACATCGCATTAACTATTCAATTGTTGCTTTCTTTTAAGATTACAACACACCTCTTATATTGCTGCAAACAATTTCACTGAACGTTGAAGTTGCAAAGTGGAAAAAAGTATTCAGTCAAAAAGGTATCAGAATTCTGGTAGTTGATTCGCAAGACAAGGGTAACATAAAACTGCCAGTGATTGTTCAGCGAAAATGTCAAAAATACTTTCTGCTGAACACAGATTTTGCTTGGTCCATTTTCACTGCAAATCAAAATTGCTTCTCAAATGATGAATTCATTTTTTTTAAATGTAAAGCAAGCATCATAACAATATCTGATCAGCATCGATGTCAAGTTATTTGACATTTCTAGAATACAGAAGAGCACAAAGCAAGTTGTGACGTTCAACATAATTATAAAGCCTCTAGTAGTTATTACTCTAACCACACTGCCAAAGCCTCTCAAACTCATAACGAAAACAAAATACAAGTATGGTTAGTCATTGACAAACATTTGAACACTTTTGAGAACACAATCAAGCAAAAAAAATCCCTTAAAAAACTATGTATGGTGTGAAGACTTGGATTTCCCAGAAACTAAACAATATTGATACCAAATCGACGCAAAAACTACACATACACCACTTTAACATACACCCCAACACTGTTCTTTCCTTTGCTGTTCTGGCATGCAGGTGAATGCATGCGAGATAAACCAATCTAGGAGAATTTAGGTTATCTTTCCGTTTTCAAGGACGCAAGACAATCAAAAATCTAATGTTATATTAGTTAGGCTACCTATGTTACCGAAGTTTTGGTTTTTAGCACAAGGTGAAAAACCAAATCAGGACAGGTTAACCTACATCATCTAATACTCTGTTTTTAACACAAGTGTTGCATAAAATCAGTTTTGTTTGCCTAAATGACAAAACCGCTTAGTGTAATCTGTAATGTCCAGAACCTTGCATACAAAATTAAAAGTACAAGAGACAGTCAAAGTAAAAACTTCAACATTCAAGTATAATTAAAGACACACACACACACAAAAGAAATAAATACGAAAACAGATAAAAAGATTGATACATGACCATATCTGAGATCCTAAAACAATATCAAAGCATAGCTAACTCAAAATTCCAGCCACGTCGGAGATTCAACAACAGTACACTCCTGCATTTATTCACAAGATAATTTGCTTTACACTATACACACAAATAAACCACACTGACAATACTGTGCAGCCGTACTCACACTCTCTCTCCATATCACGTACTGCAATGCTTTTCTGTGGACAGCTTCAAAAGTCTCAATAGTAACTGAGACCGACTTAAAAAACTTCAAAACACACACCACTACCACACAGTGTCATCATATCATCGCATTTACTTTGAAAATAAAAACAAAATCAAAACCAAAAAGTGACATACTGTTACACAAACGAGCGTTGTGGCCAAGTGGGCTAAGGCGGGACTAACTTGCCTTGTCCACAGGCCAGAAACCAATGGCGCCCGACAGGTGTGGTTCGATCTAGCATCTGGGCGTTATGTTTCTCCGAATATTATTTACTTTCGACTCGGGCAACGTCTCGGGGGTTTTCTCCGGGTACTCCGGTTTGCTCCCCCAGCAAAATTTCAAAATCAACAACTAATGTTAGGTAGGTTGGGTTTGGGCGCGCCACAGGCTGCGACTACGCTTTCCCCAGGGAAGGTGGCCCAGAATTTCCCTATGGAAAAGGGACAATAAGGTAAATAAAATAAAAATAAAAATAAATAAATAAAAATAAAGACGTGGTGAAAATTTAAAGGATTTGCACAAAAAAGATCACTATGTACATGGAGTTAAAAAACAGTCATTCATATTATCAGTACCGAGGTTTTAGTTTTTGTACTGCATTCATTCGATTCACTACTACCGTTACCAATAAGTACAAAGACATTCACACACATGACGAACAAATAAGTAGTCCTGGCAAATTTGTGTATACCATGCAGACAACCTGCAGTGGAACATCAAACTCAAAGCCAAATTTTAAAAATCTGATAAGAAATCAACAAAAACAAAATACATAAAATACAAAATATAATAAAATATATGAAACAAACGAAATATATGAAAAAAATTAAAATGTATGATCATAAAAATAAATATCGGTTTCAAATCAGACTACTTGTTAGAAAGAGCTAATCTGGTCCCTTGTAATAAAACCTGCACTAGATACATGAAGAAAACTCTGTGCTTATATAAAAGAGGTAGGGATTAAGTTATGCCCAATGTTAAACCCTCACCTCTCCAAATACTACTGAATGAAATTCAGAAATACCTGTGGTCATTCTCCCTGGTTTTATTGCACAAACAATAAATTCTACCAGGGAAAATAAAAACTACAATAAGGTAAAAGTAGGGAAAAGAGTTCCACTGCAGTGAAAGACAATCAATCTCTTCAATTGTGACAAAGGAAATTGTGGTTTAATCAATAAAAATGCAATTACGAGGTGTTCTCAATTGGATTTATCAATGTCCTGTTCACGTTATGTACAGCAACACACACACACTGTCCTCTTTGCTATGGAATCAATGGTAACATTCGTAGACTTCGTGATTATGCTAAGATAAGGCCAAATATTAACTCTTGACCTACAGCCTCAAAGAATTTTTCTTTTTTTTAGATCTTCTGCCAGCCAGAATCAAAGGTCCGCCAGAATTTTCCGTATGATGTGAGTAACCCCCACAACTCCTCTAATCCCGTGCCCCTCTTCAAATCAACTCCTAAACGCTGTTCTGAAACACCGTGTTGTCAAAAATAGAAAATGCAAATCAAAATTGTATGACCATTAATAATCTGAATTTGATGAAGATTTCACTAGTTTTACTTTACCGAGCTCAGCATTTTTTAAAAATATTTATTTATATGGTACTGTTTTACTTCATAAATAACAAAATGTTTAAACCGGACAACATTAATTTTCCAATCCTAATAAAATTAGTTACCTACTTAACAACAATATGGATCATAAATTGTAAAATAATAATACAATGCAATAAATTGCAATTCACAACGATGTGGGAAAAAGATACTGCAAAACAGACAATGTAATTTCCATGCTTTTGGATTAATAAAGTAATATCTTATCTTATCTTATCTTAAACTTATCAGTTGAAAATGATAAGAGACTAAAAACAGAGTATTTATCTGAACACCTCAGTGTACCTCAATTGCGAACAACAAAGAACTGAACAGTAAAAAAAAATCTCACTATCTCATTTTTCTAGGATTAAAAAAACAACAAATAAATAAAATAAAATAAAACACACAAAAACGTCTACGAGGAGTAAATATTTCAAATTATTTACAAAGTTGAAGAAAAAGGAAACACATTTAAATTTGCAACACAGTACATGTTTATCATTTGATTGGAGTTTTTGAAAAAAAAGTAGAGAAACGATCATGATGAATGATCACAGAGACCAGAGTATTTCAATGAACACATATAAAGGACACAACAGACGTACGGTTATGATTCTACCACAAAAGAAAAAAGACTGAATGTTCAGCCAGACCAACTTGCATGCAAACCCTCACTCATACTGCTGTTTTCTTTCTCAAATAAATATTTTTAAAATGATTGAAACCGTTATGCATTGAACTCGTGCTGAGAGCGAGAACATCTCCCTCTGTGGCAAGAAAGATAAACGCAATCATTATCAATACTAAAAAAACACAAAAAAATCATTCCTGACTTAAACCTCTCTCTCCTCTTTTATAATCTTCTTTTGCACACAAAATGATACGCATAATAGACAAACCAATGATAAAGCTTTGATAAAATGGAATAATAGAATGTTCAGTCAGCGATATCACTCCATGTACCCCACACCCCTCTTCGCAAGATGTGATCTGCTCCTCCCCAAGACTATACAAGCTTAATAAATTAGGCTTATACATGTACAGGCTAAAACAATGTACACCCAGCTAAAGGCTAAGATCACTGCTGTAAAGCGTTGGCCACGGTCGGGGAAGGTCGACGTCTGCGCTTGCAGCTGAGGCTTGGACTGCGACTCAGGCTCCGGAAGCGTGACCTTGACCCTGACCTTGAGCGTGACCTTGAGGAGTATTCGCTGCTGGAGGAGGAAGGAGGGGTGGGCCTGTAGTATGGTACAGGGCGCTTGCGTGCGCTGCACACAAATAATACCACTATCAGCAATATCACACATTTCTTGGTAAGTTACAGTAAAAATCCAACACAAACAAGCTATTCATCTGAATCAACTACTCAACAGACCTCCTAATTTCAAGTTAACATGGTAGTTACAGTAAAAATCTAAACAAACAAACTATTCAACTGAATCAACTATACTCAACAGACCTCATTTCAAGTTAACATGGTGACATTTTTATATAACAGCAATAGCACTTCAGCTGTGGTAATTACCTTTCTTACACCTCTTCAAACACTAACAAGACATCTCTTTAAGAATTTACTTTTTCTCAGTTTACACAGTAATGAGAGTGAGAAAAGATGGAAAAGAGTAGCTGCAGTCAGCAGTAATATTATAAATGGGTCCTAATTCCCTTTTCACCGATAATATGGACTACAACAACTTGACTTACCTGAATCAACTATTTCATGTTGTATCAAAGGAAACAGAAAACTCTTATTATTTAAAACCTTATAATTTCCTTTCAAAGAAAACCATCAACATAAACGTCAACCACTAAGGCAAAGAAATTATCAAGTGTAAAATTAAGCATCTGCAATATTAATCATACGGTAAACTGAACACAAAATCCACGCAAGCACCAAAATACCAACAAACCATGCAAGCAAGCTAGATCTTGGACAAGTGGGTCAATAACTAGGTACATGTCAATGTTATTAAATATTACATCAGTTTTCTGAGCAGTATTGTTGCAAGTATTACAAGCGTTTTATGCAATTTTGATGCGTTACGTGATGTGCTTGTGTCTGTGATTTTGAATGTGCCATGTTTGTGGGGGAGATAGATGACTGTTGGGAGGTAAGTTAAGAGGCCTCATTCAAGTTAAGATCTATATTTTGGGGTTACTATGCACTATTACTTAAGGGTATCAGGCAGGACGCTATTTTACAAAGTGGAAAGTGGATTTAGCACTAAAGCAGGTTCTCTTGCTGTTAGTTGCACGCTGAAGTTACTTCAACCATAATTGAAGTTCCGATAGTACCATTAGCATTTTCATTCCTTTAACCAGTTGGAAGATGAAGGAAGAGGGGGAGAGGGAGTCGAGGGGGAGGCTGTGTTAGTAGAAGGGGGAAAGGTGGAGGGGGCTGTGTTAGCACACACTTAACAATGCCACAACCAGCCTTTTGGAATTTCCTCATCATAGACCATCGCTAAGCTGTGTTAAAATTGTCTAATGTTAAAGAAGCACTCAGCAACATTCATTAGCAGGCAAGAACTGTCAAAACTGTTAACGCAGAACCAACGCTGGAGGCAAAGGGTGGCAGGCAATACCATGAGCAGTGGCTAGTATCGGGTCCTGCGTCGTCGAGAAGATGAATAATACGGCGACCTCGATCGGGAACGGGTCCAGGACCGAGATCTAGATCTCGACCTGGTTCGGGATCGTCGGCTGCGGGAATAGGACCGGGATCGTCGGCTGCATACCTTAGTTGTCCGGATCCTGGATCTAGACCTGGATCTACAGCCACACCGAAACAAAAGAAAACAACACAAAAATAAACCAAAGCTCAAAGCAAAATAAGAACCACAGACACAACAAAAATGAGGTAAATCCAAATACGCCCCTAGTTCATAACTGCAAATCAAAACAATAGTGAACTGCAACAAAAATGAAATAATACATCTAAAAATAAAATGTACACATTTAATTACAAAAGCTAGAAAATATACTAAAGACGGTGACATCCCAATAATATTGAATCAGTGACTACAATATGAAAATCATACAGAACACAATGGACTATAGAGAGACACCAGTAAAAATACAATAAACATACTAAACTGAACAGAACAAGCCTGCCCTTAAGTGAACAGGGTTTAAATCTGAAAATCAAGCTTACCAAAAACAAAAGAGGAGGCAGACATAAGAAGTGTGAATGTATATGTATTATTACTATACAGGCATCAATTGAACAAAATGTCTGTACTGTTTTAGCCCCTCCTCCCTCCCATCGAAAAATACAAAATATTTAACATTAAAAAAAATATTTTGTTTATTCAAACAAAGTTTTAGAATGTTAAACTGAATAAAAATCATGGCTTATTCACAAAACAAGACAACAATGGCACAACATATATCTGTGCAAAACAAACAAAATTCACTGAAAAACAGACACTGATGTAAAATAAGTAAATTAAAAGATAAATTATTTAACACTTCAAAATAAATAATAATATAAAATAACATAAAATCACCTAAACAACAACAGGAATTGACACAAAACACAAAGAAAAGTTGCACTTGTACAACATACAAAAATATAGCACACAGATTTTACACTCAACACCAAACAGTAGAGAGATTTAAGCAAAATCCCTTTCAAGTCCTGTTTTCAATACACTCATTCACGGAATTCTCGCAAATCACACTGCAAGATCAGCTAGCATGACTTTGACCTTGCGGTGACCTGGGTCAAGGTCAGACATTCACCTGGTAATGCGGCGCTTGTCCAGATGACTGGGTGAGCCGCGGCGGCGACGGATAGAAGGGCTGCGAGATGTTCTGCTACGGCTGCGGCTGTAGCTGCGACTTCGGCTGCGACTGTATGACTTGGAGCGAGAGTGGCCTCTCCTGCAATACAAGGTTTAGTTCAGTCAAAACCTTCTTTCTTAAACTTACCATCTGCAGACAAACTCTTGCCGTATTCAAATAAATCAAATATAAACTAGAAGGGCAAAGCCCATATGACTAACGGTCCTTATGAAATTCGCAATATTTAACATGAAAATGAGTGTCCAGAAAATAGAAAATAAAATGGTGCATTAAAATGCAAAGTAATACCGACTTTCATCTTTCTACACTCTTGACCTTGAGATGACATTGACCTACGGCTCCAAATACACTCATGTACTATGAAATAAAGTACAGCAAAAGTTATATTATGCAAACAAACAAAAACAAAACAAAAATCAGTGATCTTTGGATGACCTTGACCTTAGGTGATCTCTCATGCATATTTGATCAAATAACCAAATGTTGTTGCATACAATGGGTAAAAAAAAACCCAGCCATTTCACTGTGCGATTCCCTAGTTTTAAACTGTTTTTTGAAAGGCCTAAAATGACCTTGACCTTCAACATAAATTATATGAAAGATCAATCTATCATTTCTAAATACAAGTTTGGACTTCATAGCTCTCATAGTTTAGGGTCAAGGTCACTTCAAAGTACTTATACAAACTGACTTTGGATAGTTCCAGTGACTTTGACCTTGGAGTGAAGTGGACCACATTTGAATAATACGTGTTTCTCATTGATATCTATCATGCACCAAAGAATCCTAAGTTCAATATTAATAACCTAGGGAAAAAAATTACCTTTAACTTTTAAAATGAAGTCATTCATTCACTGATCATTTATGAGGGGTCTCATGGGTATACACCATCTTACCAAGTTTGGTTGTAATAGTTGAAATAGGTTCTGAGTACCTAGCCACTTTAAAGTTTTTGCACAGAAAGAAAACGGACAGACAGGCGGACGGACTTTTTTAAAATATATAATTGTTGGACTATTTAGGACTCATCTCGCACAGATTTGCAAAAATCTTGAAATTCTTTGGGGGGAGTAGACTCCAGTATGGAAATAGGAAATAAACAAAAAGGAGGAAATTATCGCGGGGGAGGCTCGGGTCCAGGAGCAAAGCACCAGATGGAGGTCATGGGGCAAGCGCCCCCAGAAGCTGAGTAATTATTTTACATTTTCCACAACTAAAATTTGCACTGCGAGACACCACAACTTTACAAAACTGCACTTCAAGGTCTAATAATTTCTCACCAATGTGTTCAGCTTTAACTCTTAGCGTCCTATAGCGCGGTAATGCGCGCCTCGCCCGTAATCCTGAAGTGCGGTAATGCGCGCCTCGTTAGTGCACCTTTTAGTCATGAAATCACAGGAAATAGGAACTCTCTAGTGCGTGAGAGAAGGTTTAGTCAACTTCCGGAAAGGTTCCCGTGTGTTTTCCGCTATCGTTTTCGCAAGTTTGACATGGTTTTGTGTACTTTTTTAACGATTTTGTTAGAGGTTTGAGTTTGCTAAATTTTCGGCCATGATGGCAGGGGATACCTCCGACAGTAATAGTGAGTTTGGTAACCTTATTGATGAGCTTATTGCTGAAAGAGCACAAGGACTTGGTGTAGATAACCAGAGTGAGTTTTCTTGTCTGTGTTGACTGTCTGTGCACACATTCACATGCAATCCACACTGTCTTGTTGTTTTATTAACATAGTCCATAAAATACCTGTAATTATGAATTAATTACAAGATTCCAACAGGTAAAAATAGTACTAAAGTCAAAATGGTTCTTTGGGTACATAGAATAACCATTTTGTAAACATATCCTAAAATATGAAGTTAATGTGACAATAAATAATTTTTTTGCAATTTTTTCAAATTTATAACCCAATTTATTGCAATAAGCTTGAAATCCTTACAGGATATAGGCGCAAATGTACAGAAAACCTTATAGGACGCTAAGAGTTAACTATAAATTGACACACTGATTCACCAGCTATTTATCTGTATGCAGTATAAATCTCCTTGATGTCACTAAACCATACCTTCAGAAGAATTACCATTCAGAAACTATCTTTAAAAACGGTTACCTCACAACAGCTGCATTGGACTGATGATCACCGAAGATGAGAAATGCAGAGGTGCCAACCCCCTAATCTTCTTGTCAGTATTTCCGGACCTGTTTGCCAGTATTTTTTAACACTTGTCAGTATTTTTTTTCTTGCAAGATCCAGCCTATGACACTATAAAGTAACAACAGGCTTCCCTCTGAAACGGCAGGCTATTTTCAGTTCTCTAAAATCACGATGAAAATCAGCTTGTTGAACACCACACTTGTTTTACTCTAAAATCACCATGAACATCAGCTTGTTGAACACAGCAACGTTCAGTGAGTGCAGGAGTACTATTATGAGACCAGAAACTGGTACAGAAGCACCGCTGGCAAAGATAAACGATCGGCAACTTCTCCTCCGTATTTTTATAAAAGCTACCTATTTAATTCACTTCGCTGGAATTAAATACGGTCAATCCGTACTGGTTGACACCTCTGGAAATGATGAATTTATGAACATAAAGATGCTGAATCTCTCTAACTCCAAGATGTTCATGGGCTCCACAAGGAACATTGAAACTGTGACATTGTTAGCGCTATTGAAACCTCAATATAACTGTCTCTCTGGGAAGAGTGGGAGAAAAGAAATAATCTCTCAAAAACAGTGATCACTGGCTGGATGGAAAAAAAAAAGCAAGTAGATGCTAGTTTACTTTGCAAATGCGTCGTCTGCTGTTGGAACAAGTAGTGTTTATCATGATCATGTTTACGCAGGTGTGCCTGATGTTAGATTTGTTGTGGATG
This sequence comes from Oncomelania hupensis, assembly GCA_036898135.1. Taxonomy (NCBI): domain Eukaryota; kingdom Metazoa; phylum Mollusca; class Gastropoda; order Littorinimorpha; family Pomatiopsidae; genus Oncomelania; species Oncomelania hupensis. The sequence continues at coordinate 22,011,383 of CM072521.1, read as the reverse complement.
AGGAAATGTGATTTGGATGCAAACAAGATGATAATGAAGATTATGTCTGCAAAACATTCAGAATCCCTTTGGTCCGTATTTCAGCTTATCACAACACCAGTCACAGTACGCCTAACTAGCCAACTTGATTTGGGAGATCAATCGGAACATGGTGTGTTTTTGTGTGTGTGTGTCTGCCTGTCGTCAACCAGATCTAGGTCTTCACTCTCTCCTCAAGTCCACCAAAATGCCATTTGTTTTTCACTCTTGAGTCAATTTCGGCCGCAACGGTCTTATTGCCTTTCGTATTTTGTTGATACATGTTGACCAAAATAGCGCAAGGTCTCAAAACTCCACGAGCCCTAATATCGAAAGAAAGTGCTCGAAAATCTTCCTCCGTTTCCGGAACAACCAGAAAACCACTTGCTCTGCTGTTTGTGACTGCATTCTTATCATCCTCGGGTTCTCCTTGGAAAATTTCCTACAAACTACACTCAGTCCAAATAAGAATATGCCAAATAAGAATAAACTACAGTATAGCCCACTTCCGCTATGGAACCTGTAATGCTGCCGCATGTATCATACCCACTCCACACTCCAAATTTTATCAACGGCTTTAGACTGATCTAAAAAATGACCCCGAGTTCATTAAAAAGGCGTTTCTCATGCCTGTAGACTCACACTGCTATGTATGCGAGTCAAAAGTCTAGTAATTTATTGTTAAATAATATGAAATGTCGGTCAAAGCCATGCAAATTCTTGAAACAACCATACAACACACCTCTTTTCAGGGCTTCTGGATTTCCGTGACCTGGAGTGAGACCTTGACATTGACCTCTTCTTGCTGGCCTCTGACAGGTTGAGGTTGCGCGCAGGCTGAGCGACCCTAGGGGGTGTGGGTGACCTGGCCTTGGCTTCTGGCCTCTTCTCCGCCGGCTTGGATCTGCCGTTGGTATGGCTGTGGTTAGCGGGCGAAACCTTGTGCATGGGGGAATAGCTCAGGCTGCGACTGCGTTCCCGAGCTTTGTTCTGCTGTGGGGATGCTGCCTGTCCGTTCCTCTTCTTGGGCCTGAAATGATAAATTTGACAGGGTTTTGAACAATCAAAACTGGTGCCTTGAACCCAGGTCTTGAGAAAGCACACCCTACAGAAGCTTTTTTTGGTACTTTCAGATTTATCTAGAAATACTCTTTAAAAAAAAGTCATGAATCTTTATTCTTAGTATTAATGAGCAAAGCCTATAGTACAGTTTTCAAGTTTATAGAATGACAAATAGGACCCCATGTCCAAGCCAAGTTAACATGTCCAATTCCGATCTCAGAAAATCAGGACTCATTGATATCTTTGTAAAAAAAGATTCACATCAACAAAGCAATCCAAGTATTGCATCACTTGTGTTGAAAGGCACCAAAAAAGTGCACCAGCATTTTCAAAGTTGAGCTCTCATACACCTTGAATATATGTGAAAACTGTTTAGAGCGTCACATTTGTGTACACTATTACAAAACTTTGCACCCATCGTCATACTCATAACAATGTGACATTTTGCAGTATGCACAACCCTTGATACATCAGTGTATATTACTGGTGGTGATATTGAGTTCTGCAATGCTGAGCGTGTCTTTTGGCACAGAGATGTGCACTATACTGGTAGACGTTGGATTGTATTGCAGCCACGAGTTACAACCATGTCAACAGGCAGCGTCTTCTTACTTTGCCGAGTCGCTGTCAGAAGAAGAGTCATGACGTTTGGCTGGCGGAGAAGCCTTGCGAGCGACTGGTCTTTTTCTGTCACAGACCTCTGACGCTGGCGACTTCTTCTCCTCTGGTCTGTCTTCTGACGCACTGTGCACAAAACCCCACAAACATTGTAAAGGCGAGGAACATTCCACATCTTCCTTCTTAAACATCATGCAAACAGACACTAGCAATACATAATTATAATTTCAATGTATGTATTTATGCTTTTGTCCACATAGAACTTTCACAGAACAATGCAACTTTAAGATACTTCAAGAAATGTCCTACACCTTTAAAACAAGTGCACATCCTAGTCAAAATAAAATATGGATTGGATAGTGTGTTTTGGATAGTGTGTACACATAGCAAACTTGTGTCACTTTGCCTATTCAGTGTGAAAGATCAGGCTCATTTAGGTTAGGGTGGTAGGGTCATGATCAGGAGAACAATCAAGGGGAGAAGTAACATTTTCAGAGGCAGAGGAATAAAAACATATGTCGCAAGAACAGATAAACAAAGCACCTGTTGCTGTCAGCATCAGAATCCGAGGTGGATGACGAGTCACGCCGGCTCCTCTTCTTCGACTTCTCTTCACTCCTGGAACATCGTAACAACAAATACAATGTTATTACAATAAGAAATTAACATTTCTTTATTACTACAATAAAAATTTTCAAGATAAAAATAGTTAAATACTGTATAAAACAATGGGGCAGAAACAAAACGTAACAAAAACAAAATTTGAAGATGGTGTCAAAAGCTTCAATGAAGGCCATCAATGATTGAATAAGATTGAATAATGATAATCAAGTCCACTCACCTTCAAGTACATTAATTTTAAATTTCTTCCATGGACCCTGTTATTTGCCCAAGTTTAATTTTAAAAAATATCAACTTTATTCAAGGATTTGATATATTCCCATCTGTCCCTACATGTAAGTTGTTTGAACCTGTTCTCTTTGTACTTCCCTCTCTTCAATATATTTTCTTCATATGGGACTGGAAAAAGATTTTTTCTTTTTTGCTTAGTTTTTTTGTTTTGGGTTGTGTGGGGGGAAGGGGGGGAGGAAAGGAATATCGATCTATGAAACTAAAAAATAATTAAAACCACTCAATAGTTCACCAAAACATCTCTAACACTCAACATGAAACAAGAAAAGGACTTATTTGATGATAACAGTAACCATATACTGACCTCTTGCTGTGCTTCTTCTTTCCTTTCTTGTGCTTCCTTGACTCAGACCTGCCAAAACACAGCACACAGTCAGACACAACGCTAACAGCACAACAACACACCAAGCATTTACCTACCTATAACAATTCACCAGGAGACTTCGACCTAAATTTAGTTCAACGCTTAAGCTGGAGATATTTGCTCAATTATTCTACACACACTGGTCACAGAGTACAAAAATGAAAAACAAAAACACAAAATACAAGGTAAGGTGCTGTCAAATATGTGGCACACTGGCCTCAGTTATAGGCAGTTGGGTCAGAACAACATACCGGAGTACATGTGGACCTTGAATAATAACAGTGTATCACTGGGAAAGGGTGCTGAATATTAACAGTGAAGCAACCGATTACTACAATTATGCATTAGACTGAACACTGTGCCCCACAATTGTAGAGCACCATACCTCATTATAACATAAAAAGAAAAAAGAAAAACGAACTTGAATAAAAAAATATATATTTGATCATTTCTATTGTCTGAAATATAAGTACAATACACCAATTGGCTTGTCAAATAAAAAAACATATAGGGTATAATTTTTGAATCATTAATGCAAGCATGCCCCGAGTTAAACAAAAGTTTCAAACTGCATAGAAATTCAATATCAATAGAAACTTTTTTTTTTTTTTGGTTTTTGTTCGTTTTCTGGCTGGCTTGAATTGCAAAACGGACAGGCAGGCAATGTTAGTATAAGATCAAGGCAGATCTAAAATGTGTGCCAAGCAGGAAAAGTATACACGCATACACTGGCCATTTTCTGCACACATGAAATGATCTGTAGCCAAACAGTCAAAAGCAGACAGAAATGATTCCCACCCGCAAGGAACGTTTTTCCTGCACACTTGTCATGATCTTTTCATTTACAATTCTTGTTAAAAAATTCAACACAACATAACAAATCTTTCTTGAAAGAATGAGGAGAAAACCCCATATTTCTGGACCGTGATGCTAAGAAATGCCTATAGACCACAGGCTTTATAAAACTTCTTAGTTTCTTAAGGTTTTGTGCACATACTGTTCTCAAGACAGATTTTAGGCAGACTGTGCCAATCTACCCTTTTGTGCATGGATCAATATGTCCAAACTAGGCAGAATGCTTGCTGTCTGTGGTCTGTTGTTGGACAGAGAAGTTATCGGATCACTGTGCCCTATCAGTACGACTTATAAAACCATATCAATTCTGTCTGGGTTTGTCTGCTTTAAAAACATTCTCTCCCAAAGCCCTCTGGGGATAGGTAGCATAACCATATGAAATCAGGTTCACGCACAAAGACACACGCACAACAAAAGGACTTTCAAAATGTATAATATTTGATGGATTACCTAGAGGCAAACTACGACCTGGTTTCCAAAGGAAATCATAAGCAGAGCTCTCTCGTGACTACGATTACCAATACTATATACCTGGACTCCGCAAATCTAAAGTTTGGGCATTGACAAGACTGCAATTTTGAAAGTGGACCTCATATACATAAAACAATTGGAGCACTATATGCACTTAGGAATGCAGTTTAACGTACAATAAATGATGAGGATGGAAATGGAGTCCCGATAACGTAAGGCTTACATCACCCATTGAGGCTCAAAGAGGAGAATTGTTCAAGCCGAAATGGTCCTTATAAACACTGAAGAATAATATAGAGCACAGGCAGTTTTCTCTGACTAGCAGTAGCACCATTATAGCTGCTGTTTAGGATGAAAACAACTGGCTTTATCAAGTGAATAAAACAGGGAAAATGTCAACTTTACAAAGAATTCATTAGTAAATACATTTCTTTTCAAAGGTGTACAAGTAGGAAAACCTGCACTCAAACAAGAATTTTATCTCAGGACATATAAACCTAACAAATGGAGGACAGGCTTGAGGGCTATAACTGCAGGACAAATGCACGGTCATCTAAAATTAAAATACATATATATTTGTCAGCTACAATTTTACGCTCCCAAATATTTCAATATTTTAATTTTGTTTGTGTGTGTGCGTGTGTTTTTGTTCTTTTTCTAAGTCACTGAACAGCTGCATAAATGACACCCTTCAGTTTTCAGCACCAGTGAAGACCAGTTTAGCAACTGTCATATTAGGAAACTACACGATATAACAAGGAGTCAGTCAGCAAAAGGTGCCCTGCTACCTTTTAGTCAGGCTTACCTGAGCGCTCGATCGTCAATCAATCAACTTTGGGTGTGTGGCAAGTGAAAGATCACAACAAGTGGTATGAGTCAGTGGTATGTTTTTTTAAAAAAACACAACTTCCGTGCACATCATACAAGGACAAGGCCACAAATCGCTGGCTACATTCAAACACATGCACACTCATAGCAAAGATGTTTACAGAAACAAAACTTTAAAAAACTATTCCAATTACTTTTTATATTCAAACTTAATTTTTCACATTAACGTGAGCATTAATGTCTGCAGCATATAAGGTTATACTCCTCATATATATATATATGTATATATATTTTAATTTTCGCACTACTCCTGCAGAAAATACAAATAATTTCATTTTCGAATTTGATAAGCTTTCAAAACTGAATTGGTCCTCTTAAATGATCAAAACATCTTTGCGGACTGCTCAGCCACACACATATGACAAGTCAAAATGACAGGCCAGGGAAAGATTTTTCTACGGTAATGAAATATCTGGCTGTTAAAATAGCTGAAATCAACAATACATCTGAGTTATATCCGTTATGTTAGCGAACATGCTGTTAGCAAAGCGCAAGACATTCCTCCAGCCTGCCTTCCCCCTGAAGACACTCCTACATAGTTTCATGTATTCTTATTCACATTTGTGTTACATCTTTGGTAACAATTTTAACTGAATTATCTATCAGTCATAATTTGGTACCGTCTCTTTTCACCATGCTTAAACGTTTATAAGATTTAGAAAGTTGCAAGACAATAGCTGAATATTATTTTGACTTTTTTAAAATTCAATTTCTTAATGAGTGTATAACCAGATAGGGTGATAACTGAAGGGACAAACCAACTGAAGGAATGCGCATGCTTACGAATACTGTTACCGCCTATAGACTTAGTCAATACTGAATAGTGACTATTAAGTGCAGAATTTGATTAATTCTTTTTTTTTGTTTTTATATGTATATATAATACACAAAATTACTGTTATAGACATTGCACTATAAGTAAGAACTCTATCCCAGCTACAAAGACCCTACACAACATTATCTAAGTGTTAAAGAAACCCAGAAGCAACGGATACACGCAATAATGATGAGCAAAAGAGCATGGCAAGATTCTTAATACAAAAGACAAAAAAAAAACAGTTCTTAAAGTATCAAGCCATGTTTTACCCAGTGATGTAGTAGTACAGCATGCCTATAATAAGTGAAAATCAGCGGCAACAAGAGTTTATTAATTGTATTAATTTAACCACAAAATTTACTTCAGAATGAAAATATGGCATAAAAGACACTGTCAAAATGAAAATAGGACACATATTAAACAAACGACAGTATGATTATCATCATTCTAACACTCACATTGTACACATTTCCATGTAAAAGTCTGGCAAACGAAGTCCATGGTAAGAGTGCATAGCAAGTTCAAATCTGTCATATTTCTGTGTAATGCCTGCATGGGAGATGTCTTCTTGCATGGCAAAATGTACACTGTATGTCTGTGTCAATAAGCGAATTGTGCCCTGAGAATGACAGAGCAAAGAAAAAGAGATAGAAAGTTTAACCAAGAAAAGAGGAGGATATTAAAGAACAGACAGTTTCACAAAGAAAAGTGTCCAGGGTGAAAGAGGAATCCACAGCCATATCAAGAGAGATTCAACATGTTTGATCACAAAACTACTGGGTTTAAAATGTGAACAAACAAAAATGTACAGTATATATATTTAACAGTATAAAATTATATCTATTCTACTGCCCAAAATAAATAAATAAATAAATAAAAATAAAAAAATAAATAAAACCTAGCTAAATTTTACTGCAATTATAACAATATGGCTTAACCGCTTTAAACAAAAAATTGGAAGAGCAGACTGACCTTGGAGGGAAAAACACACGTATAAATGTTAAACCTATGGAATATATAATTTATCTATACAAACTCTGGTTATTCCATGAGAAAAATCAACATTAGCTTCGTAACACAACAAAAGGTAAGATTTTTAACTGTGGGAAAAAATAAGTGTTTGGTATTATATTTATCAATATAAAACAATAGGCTTTTAAAACAAAAAGTAAGCTATGGAAAAAGGAAGCCTTTTTTATACAAGAGGTGAACATTTGGGCGGAGTGGCAGTACAGGATGGTTCTGAGGTGGCAATGGAATGAAGTAATGAAAGGCAGACAATGGGATATGATACTGTCTTCTCCATTTTAGTTCAGACAATACTAAAAGCCCGAATGAAAGACCAAGGCAGAAAAACCATACTAGGTTGAAATTCAAGACTACACCATAGTGAAGTATCAAATATATATAAATATATTTTGTAAAATCTTTATTTTAATCTGCAAAAAGCATTCAACATCCAAATGTCAGTTTTAACATACATATATTAAGATTCTGCTTTGTATGTACACATAACAAAATAAATCATTACAACATATTGTCAACTTAAAGGGCAAAAATAACATTTGTGTTTTCCCCAAAAGACGTGGAAAAAAAAATTGAAAATTGTAAAGGCACAAGATGAACATAAAATTGTAACATAAAAGGGAACTATTTTTTTTAAACTATTCATAGATAAGGGTAAAAAACCAAACAAATCAAGGTGAACCCTCTATGTCCATCTCTTGCACCCACCCCCACCTCCCCTCCCCCCCCCCCAAAAAAAAAAATAAATAAATAAATAACCAAATAAATTTATTTTTTAAAAAAACAAACAGTGGATGAATGTGTAGGCAAGGAGAATAACAAATTTAAAAACAAAAAAAAAAACAACAAAAAAAACGACTTAGTAAAACTGTCTTAAGAGTAGTCATTGCAGATCAAACTAACACATAAATACTGAGGGAAGAATAGAGGTAGTAGGATGGGAAGGATAACTGCAAAAAGAAATAACCACCCAAAATGCTGGTTAAACATAACTGGAAACTAAAATCCAATATTCAACGCACAACACAGTTACAAGTACCTTTCTTTTGACTGCCAAACATGCTTCAACACAACTAAGGTGGGTGGTTAATTTATCAAGAAACCCAAAAAAGAAAGTAGAAATTTTAAAAAAAAAATAAAGAAAGAAAAAAGGGGCAAGAACCTTGTCCACAATAGATTTTACAAAATAATAATTGAAGAATAATTCAATAAATAAATATAAAGAGTAAAGAGTGGTCAATTAAAAGAAAACACAACAGTCCATGTTACCTTATAAGCTCTGACAGCTAAAAAAGACTGCTCAAAAACGAATGTTTAGTCAAATGTAGCCAGGTTGGAAGCAGTCACAGCTAATAACATGGTATTAGAACTCACTATAGTACAACACCACAACTAAATAACCGCAGTTGTTAGGTTTAAAGTGCAATGTACAACTACTACACACTAAGTCACAATACAGAACAAAGAGAGCACCAGAAGAAAGAAACAGAATATTCTGGAAAGTTTTGTCCACAGACAAAAATGAACAATTTCTAAAACAATGCATGACACAAGGGGCCATTATAATCTGAGTATCTCAACCAAAATACAACCTAACATGCTAAACTTACTAAAAACTAGGTAGCGATATCTGAAACATTTTAACAACACAAAACAGACACATCATTTGAAAAAGGTTATTTGCAATGACGTTCTTTTTTTTTTTGTTGTTGTTGTTTTTAAAGTAGAATACTGTACAACTGATATGGATGGGCCAAAATGATGTGCAAGTTACGAGTCCTAATGTACAATTCTAACTAAATGTATTCCTTTGTTATTAATGTCTGTAAAATGTTATTTATTTCTCTTATTATTTTTGTTTTCAAATAAATTCTATGATTACTAAACTTATAAGGCATATACTATCTTCAGGTAAAACCATATTCCCCAAATCAAATCTTCACAACTCCTGACCTTCACCTCCAATAAACCGAGTACTCCTCCCTCCCCCACCCTTTAATCCCCCCCCCCCCCCCCCATCCATGGGCCCAGTATATATAACAGCATAAGAAAGAGAACAAAAATCAGTCAGCATGAGGGCTAGGAAAGGTGAAAAAAAGAAAAAAAAAGAAAACAAAACATTGTTAACATAAAATACACTTTATTATTGGAGAATAATATCATACTGATACATATGCAGAAGATACGCCAGTGAATTGATATTACACAACTGCTGCTACACCTTTGGAGCATTTGCTAAGAAAGTCTGACATGGCAGAGACAAAATATGATGCTGACATAGCATTTAAATCATCACGTATTAAGAAAATGGAGAAGTAATTCTTGTATATAGAACCTTATTTCTGTCTGTTTCTGTGCAAACCATTGTCAGATTTTCTCAAACCAGCTGCCAGCAAACTATCATCAATATAAAATAGATATAACATTTCTGTCCTCATTTTGAAAAGAAATTACGCAACTGAATGAATGGCTTTAAAACTATGTACATACACCACACTGGAAAGCAATAATAAATGAGTTACGTACAAGCTGATCTACCACTGCTGCCTCTAAAGCAACGGTCTATAACAGAAAACATGCATCAACGCACATTTATTCCCCTCTCTAGTTCTCTCTCTTTCATACACACACATCCATATTGATGTTCTCTCTTCAGTCCTCAAAGGTTCTCATTTAAAAAAAATAATAAAAGGAATATTATGCAATCCGTTTTTAAACAAGCACACACACACATGCGGAGCGAACACGCACATGCTCACATGTGTGCACTCCTCAAGTTCTCTCATAAGCACACACATTCTCTTTCATCTTCCATCTCCTCTCACTGGAAACAATGAAATTACAAACATGCACACACACGCACACACAAATACACACGCACACTCACTTTCCTACTCTGATCTCATTTACTTTCACAAACATTAACATTCTCTCCCATTTACACAAACAGTGAGAAGGTTAGAAACAAGGCCACCCTACAAAACAGCAACAGCACTGCTACCGAAAAAAAAAGCTGTCAAGCAAAAAGTGGAGCAAACGAGCAACCAGACACACTACTACCTAGAAACCTATTCCCCTCTGTGCCCACCAAAACCAAAGCTAAATTACACAAATGGCATATGCATTAACATTTACAATAAGTTCTCTGGGAAGGACATTACGGATATATATTTTCACCAGCCTCCATAAAACTGTCTTTAAAAAAAAGTAACATGCATGTATCAAATGTGATATCAGTGCATTTGATTCTCATTTCAAATACTCATCTCATTACAAGTCATTTGCAATCAATTACAAACATACCAATCTTCATGTGATTCAAAATAAAGTCAGAAGTTTATATATGGGTCTAACAATAATTGTTTTTGTTATTTTTTCTGACAGCATTTCTTTCGGAACAAAAATATAAACAATCGGTTAACCTGATTACTACTATCATTAAAGTTGAACTATAACTGTGTAAGAAAATGTTCAAGAACAACTCTACAGTACACTGTGATAAAACATTCCTAAAATCTTCAACAAAGCCACATGTCACTTTAAAATGGTTTATGTATGTCGTAACACTTTATAAATGTTCTATTTATGCTTGTAAGGAATTGTGTGCACATTTCAAACAAAATCTGTTCAGTTATTTAAATGCTAGTAAATGAATCAACAAAAATAAGGTGACCAACCACAAATAATTGTGCAGTGCACGACAAAAAAAATTAGCATACATTTTACATTTAAATGAAATCAAACAAAAGAAAAACTGAAGTGTCAACAGCAACTAAAGCAAACACAATTTGCACGACTAGGAAGGGCAACCAAAAACAAAACAAAATCATAACAAGAGCAACTGAAATAATGAAACCTACATGCATTTAGAAAAGAAAAGAAAAAATCCCTACTCCAACCCTCCCAAAATCAAATTTTACAATTAACATATCTGGAAAAAAATTAACCAATAATTTTTTTTTTATAAAAATATTGTCATTTCAAATGTTTCAATAATAAACAAATTATAATTTCAAAAAAACATAAGAAATCTCTAACCTAGCTGAATTACATTTTCAAATATCCTATATCTCAAATGCTGAATGTGTAATAACTTTTTACAAACTGATAAGAAATCCAGTTACTTTATTATATGACCAACATGCAAGTAAAAATCACACACAGTATAAACTTGGGAGGCACTGTAGCCTGAGTGAGGGGTAGAGAGAAGCTGGGTAGACAAAGACGGAGGAAAAAAAATGGTAAAGAAACAAATGCGACAGAGAACGATGGGGGCACATACAATTGGCATCCGTATTACTGAGTGCTGAAATGGAACCAGAAAAACAGAAACAAGAGTCATAATAAATCACACCTCAAAAAGCAAGCTTTGTAAACTTCTTTGTACACATGACCCACTTTTTAAAAAGAAACAACAAAGGAAATAAAAATAAAAGGTATAGCAACTGGTGAAAAAGTAAAAAAGGCTCAGAATTTGAAAGGTAAAACAGCATCAACAATAACAGGATTTTTTTTTTTTAAATCAATACGTATCTAATCTGTAAACAGAGAAAAACATAGCAACTTGTATTTTCTGGCAAACTTTCAAATCTTCACGAATTTTGTCAAATATATCTCACTCGTAAGTCCAAAGAATACCACTTCATGTAGACTGTAACAGAGAGCTTCAAAGCAAATTTAAATGAATACAAAATTAATTTAAGTCTTGAATAGTTTTTGTAGTGGTAGTTCAGCTTTAATGATAACTGAAAGTTGCATCCTTTTTGGAGGGAGAATAAAATCCCTAATTTGGTGGTGGTAAAGTTCAGCTTTAATGATAACTGAAAGGAAGTTCATTCTTTCAGTTTTGTTTTATACATAATGTTTAACACAACAACTGTTACTTATGAGTTTGCCAATGTTAGTACTATTGCCCTGTGTTTCTCTGCTGGTAAACCAATCCATACAGTTCTACAACAACACAACGAGAAATGTGAACACCAAAACCCTACAACTCTTTGTTCAAATAAGCCAGTGAAGAGATACACAGATCAATGCAAAGCTGAAAATTGTTATGCTAGAGAATAATGATAAAACTGAGTTATAAATAATTAATTATCCCAGCCGATCCTTGGCATGAATGTTAAACTGCGAACATTAGGTCAGTCACATTTGAAATCAAGCATGCATTATTTTGGGTTTTGGCATGGATCTAGTCCACCACCAATGAAAGCCATTCATCAAAGGGCCAAAATGATTAAAATTGAAAGGCCAATTTGAACACAATCTGAATAAGTGAGCAAGAAAAGACTAAGGAATAAGTAAACTGGACAGACAAGAAGCAGAACAGGATACAAAGAACAAGTGTCAGCTTGGAACAAGAGCAAACTAAAAGACCAAAGTATACCCGCTTTGATTTTAAAGTTTGACAATTACTCCACCCTTTAAATCTACGTGCCCTAACATTTTAGGAAACAAAATTCTAATAAAATGAAAATAAATAAATAGAACCACACGCATTCGATTTTGAAAAGTCCTTTAAAGTTGAAAGAAAGAATATTGCTGAGCTCTTTCCAAAATATGGATCCCATCATGCCTTTCCCCCTCTGATGTTGCCCCATCTTACAAAATAAATCTTAAAGCTTACCAGACAAAATGTCAGCTTAAAAGAAAAAATGCAATCTTCCTAAATCAAAAGTTTTGATATTAGTCCAACTTAGAAATGGGGGAAAAAAAAGAAACTTTTATGTCTTATAGTCTATATCAATTACTTACAGTTAAATTTGCAAAATAAAAAGACTACTAGGAATGTCGAGACTTTACAGGTTAATGCCTCATGGTTGCAATTCTCTGTTCTTCACCCTCTCCATAGCCCTAACCCCCAAAACTAATGCACTCTTTAAGAAGGCAAAAAAAGGAAAGTAGTTTAAAAAAAAAAGAAGAAATAAGGGCTACAATGGGATTTTAATAAATGTCAAAGCACAACCCACAACCAAAGGGACAAGGAAGAGAAAAAATAAATACAGAATCTGAGGTACTTTGTTTTTCTTTTAAAAATAAACCATGCAAGCTATACACAAACAGGCACGCAATATACAGACAAAATATCATTCAAATGCCTTTTGTTGCTCAGACTTCAAAGTTTGTTTTGACTAAATGTACAACCTTGATGGCAGACTGGTCAAAAGATAGACCAGAAAATGCACAATATTGGATGAGGTTTAAAAATAAAAGAGACAGAGATAGAGAGAGAGAGCGCAAAAAGACAGAAAAAGACAGAGCTGCATGTGATGTAAACATTAAAATACACACAAACAAAAAACGATTTCATTCTGAACAAGAAAATGGAATCTTTGTCATCCAAATTATTTTGACGAAAAGGTCAGTCAAGATCAAGAAAACTTCACCTACCGACTATGTCTATGCTTCTTGCGCTTCCGCCTCTTCTCTCTGCGTTCTGGAGAGCTGCTGTCACCACTGAACAAAAAAAGAAAACGAAAATGTACATTTTAACAAATTGGGGTTTGTCTCAAAAGGTAAAAGTTACACAGACTCTATAATAGTGTAATAAACAAGGTATGGATATATCATGACAGAGGAGAGAAAGAAAATGAATGTGTGCATCGGTTCCACCTAATGTAAATGTTTGACACAACTAGTGAGAAAGGTTTCATAATGCCATTAATAATAAGAAAGACTGTATAATGTGCGATGCAAGTATGATTATGTGCTCACAAATGTTCTTACCTCCTTTTCTCATCCTTGTAATGTTTGCTTTGTAAAACAAAGAACATCACATCAGAATACAATTCAAGCAAGGCTACTATGGTAAACGTTACAGAGGAGTGCACAACACTACTTTTTCATACAGGTTTTCCCCCCTTTTTCAAAATATTTTCAACATTATTATACAAGAATTGTCATATACACGATATGTCCAACATTTTGTCTTAGGATGTAAAGCACGACTTATTGCTGCTGCTAGAACAACAATATGAAGGGACGGTTCGTGGATTGTCATATACAGTATTGTTAACCAAAATATACAATAAACTGCCAATAAAGATAACTAACATGACAAGATACCAACACATAAGATATGAAGAAAATAATGAACACACAAACATTTCATCCTAGATTGTTTTCCATTCAAATCCAGTAAATTTCTTCAGGAAAAACAAAGAATCTGATGGCTTGTCTACATAGGTTTCAACTACAGAGTGTGGCTTGTGGCTGTGAATGAACATAAATAGCAAGTGCCTTAAAGGTCTGTTGAAACATTAAAATTACACATAAGCCTCATACTAACTTTAAAAATAATTTAGGTTTGAAGTCACAAAATGCATAACATATTGAAATATACCGAGACTTCTTTTTCTTCTTCTTCACCGGTGGTTCCTCTTCTGGTTCTTCCTCCTCAGACTCCGAGCTCTGAACAATCCTGAACAAAAGAAAGGCGCATATCAAACTTTGTGAAATACGTGTTAACGTAATGAACTAATGGACAACATGCAACTCCTCCAAAGACCCTGCTATGTGCTTGCAACAGTGCCAGTCCAGATTCATAAACTTCACACTTGCAACAAATTCACTATCGTAATATGACCATCCAAATTTAAAACGTATCTGAACGTGAAGAAATGATGTTAGAAAGATAAGGGCTGTGGTCAGATATATAAACTAAACTTTCACAAGCGGCATTAAAATTTCCACCTCTAGAAACTGGTGAAAACCTTGTAATGATTGTGAAGTCATAAAACTGAGTTTTTAGCACTAATATCTTGCACTGCATAATTATATGACTATGCAAGATAGTTTTCGACAATGTGTGACCTGAATTGGAAAATACTTAGTTAGTTAGTCATTCTTTATAGGGTCCAGCGGACTGCAAAGAGCCAAATCAGGACTACAATTTGGTTGAAAGAGGACTTATCCCCGATCTGTACAAAAGATCTGCTGAAACAACACTAATGCAAACACCAAAGGCACTCCACTCCACCAACCGGTCACTGTACAATAATAATAATAATAATAATAATAATTTATTTTGTATAGCGCAATTCAAACATAAAATGCTTCACAAAGCGCTTGATCACACGCAGCCACACACAGATACAAACGCATAATAAATCTATTCTGCATTTAAAAAACAAGACAACATGTAAACCTAGTGAAGGTAACAAACCAACAAATAAAAGTATAAAATCAGTCAATCAATCAATACAATAAAGGCATCCCATGTAGGGGACCATAAGACTGTACTCTAATTTCTTGAACCCCCACTTACAAAAACAAAATAGAATATAAACATCACTGTAAAATATTAACAAAACATATACATGTAAAATACCTACATTGCTAAATAATACCATAGAAAGCCCTAGTTACCATTTGGCCGAAAGCATCCAATACCCCAAGCTGACCCAATACACAAATTAGGAGTTTTGGGAGAGTTTACAAGAAAAAATGTAGGTGACTGGTCTAGCGTAGAAAAAAGTAATTGATATAACAGATTAAGAATGATAAAGAACAAATGAGAATGACAGAAACAGTGGGAATTTAAAGCACTAAATTTCCATAAAGTGGGTATTCTATTTATACAGAAAACTCCGGCACCCCAACATGCGATGGTAAGATACGCGTTAGACCTGTGACTATGAGTATGACCAAATAAACGCTGCTAATTTCATTTAGTGATTTGTCACTAAAGTGATTTTAAGCTATCAAATAAGAAGTGAAATTAAAAGTACCAGTTCCACAAATGAACTTCAGCCTGTAAAAAATAATAGCACCTCATCTTCGTGGTACTTACGCATATTTCTTGGTGGCCATGGCTTGTGCTTTGGCAGCCTCTTCCTTGGCCTTGCGATTGGGGTCAAAGGCGCTGCCATCCACATAATCGGTCAGACCAAATGCTTCACGCAACCGCTGGTTCTTTTCCTGGTTGGCCTCTGCTAGCTGGTGAGTCTCCTTAGCTCTGAAACACAAACAAAATGAAATATATGAATGGCCGGTGTAAAACATTACACTGAATAAGAATCTAATATAAAACTACACTAACCCAAAGAACAACTGGTTGCAGGATAAGGGTGTCATACTCTTGAGAAGTCTGAGTATTGACAAAAGATTGTAATAGGATCAAAATCTTGTAAAGAATTATGCTGATTCAATGATGGTAGGGTATTCACTGATCTCCACAGATTTGAATGTGCCCTGTGTCCTCTCTTTACCTCCATATAATTACAACTAATACAGCCTGAAGCAA
Organism: Oncomelania hupensis; assembly: GCA_036898135.1. Classification (NCBI taxonomy): domain Eukaryota; kingdom Metazoa; phylum Mollusca; class Gastropoda; order Littorinimorpha; family Pomatiopsidae; genus Oncomelania; species Oncomelania hupensis. The sequence goes on along the minus strand of CM072521.1, from coordinate 21,995,108 downwards.
ACAGTGACAAGGACCTCAACGGTTGCGATCATCAGCTGCAATCTACACAGTGACTAGTAACTGAGTTACCCCTAGTACTAAGAACAAAGGCTTCAGACTCTCAAAGGCAAAGCATATTGATAACTAAAGGAAATGAAAAGTTTCAAAAAGTACATTCAGCCACAAAATCAAATTGCACTCATCCAATAAAATCTCTTCACACAAGGACAGACAGGATTAAACTAAATAAATAAATAAAACATGAAAACACAAAATACAAAAATAACACAAAGCTGGGCCTAAAATATATTATAGCAATTATGCTTACAGGTAAACTCTGTAGCAACCCAGAAACTGCACTGGAACTGTAGAACACTCTTGTGAAAATACACCACCACATCTCACTTGTTTTGTGCTTGGTGTAATAGGAGCTACATTTCCCTTCTTTGCTTCACTGATACACCCATACTGCTCAAGCCTGTCTGTAACTTGCCCACTAGTCGGAGCATTTCCCCATTTATGAACTTCTCTGTGCAGATGTCCTCCATTCTCAATGCCTTGCTGCTCCTTCAAACTCTCATTTCCAGATTGGCAACAGTGCGCGTCAGCATGCCTCTCTGTTGCTAAGGAATTGTGCCCCTCTCTCTGATTCTGTTCTTTTAGCGCTAAACTGTTTACACTTTTGGGCTGCTTGGGCTGATCACTACATATTGTACTGCACGATTGCACTGCCTTACAATTGGGTATATAATTTTCTACCACCTGTGCATTTTTGGCCTGTTTTGCTTTATTAGAATCGCTGCTCTTTTCTTCTGCATACACTTCTTTTATCCTCAGACCTTCTGTACATGCTTCTTCTTTCTTCACAGATACTTTAGCATGTGCTTGTTCCCAGAAGAAGTCAAAGATGGTCGTCGTACGAGGTACAAGAGGCCTGTGATTGGCGTAACAAGCACTACAGTAAGGCTGGAGACGGTGATGAGAACAAGGTGCTGAATGAAAACCGCAAGAAGAGGAGAAGAACTGTTCAGAAAGACTCGTGTTGCCATAATGAGAGGGAAACTTACGCGCACAACAATAAAGATCTGATTGACTTGGCTTCCAACCAAATGTATGTCCATCTGAATTTGGAACACTGTGCAATCTGTGTGCAACAGAAAGGTTGCTTTCGTTGAGTATAGCTGTTTTTGAATTGCTTGGTAAATGCAGCCGTGTGCACAGTGCAGATGAGTTGTCCAGCTGGCCAAATTCAGGGGTTGTTGCTGCATTGCTTCTCAGATGTTCATGCACGTTCAGTTGCCCAGGTGCACAACTGCAGGTGCAGCAGGAGCTTGCACCTGTAGATGTACTAAAGCGAGTATACCGTTGAATTTCTCGCAGAATGAGAGAACCCTGGCAGGCTGAAGCTTTTTGGAGACTGTCCTTGGTCATGTTGTTTCTGTAACTGTAGCGTGGTCTTGATTTGGCTCTTTGCAGTCCGCTGGACCCTATAAATAATGACTAAGTAAAGTAAGTAACTGTAGCTATTGCGTATCTTTTCAATATTCACTCCTGGTTACCATTGCCTTGTCAATCTCTTAAAACACTATCTTTACCCACACACGCATCATTTTCTTGACAGTCTTGGGCCACTAAAATGTTCACAATGCAAAATGCACAACAAACTAGTCATACCATTTCAGAAAACCAAATTAAAAAAAAAATATTTTATACAGGCCACTAAAAAGTCCAGTTACAACTTTGATACAAGTTCAATCAGCAATGAATTTTCACCAGATAAAAAGACTCCTTTTATGTCTTAAGTCTCAAATTCTCAGTGCCAATGACAAAGTTTAGAACTTTTAGACAAACCATCTCCTAAAACATACAACCACGAAATGTGAAAGATCTGGTCTTCTTTTACATTATAAAAGTATCAGCTTCCACAGAAACCAACCCCACCATGACTACACACATTGCGTTGTGAGCTCCATTCAACACACACTAAGACCTCATAGATGCAAATCCACTTCGCCAAGCCACTCCCCTCACCAACCTGATTGGCTGTACAATGCTGCCAATCAATAATGCTGCTGGCTGTGATTTCCCATCATGGCAGCCCCAGTGCTGGAATAGGAGCAAAACAGGAAGCGAGTGTGACGTGAATGAGAAGACGACACGAAGAAATGCCAGGTAGTGTAGTTGAGTAAATAAATAATGAAACAACAGGAGGAGCTGGAAGGGAAGAGAGAAAGAGAGAGAGAGAGAGAGGGGGGGGGGGGAGGGAGAGAAAAAAAAGAAAAGGAGGGAGGGAAGGAGAGAGAGAGAGGAAGAGAGAGACTTGAAACTTTTTAAAAAATTAGGGATACAGATTTTAGACTAATTAATAAGTCTAATCTTCCAAACTGCTTAACAAATTAACATAATTAGAAACTTTAACATTTAAAGATAGAGCGACAGAAAGAGAGAGAGGGGGGGGGAGAGGTAGAAAGAGGAAGATGGATGAGAGAGAGTGAGAGAGAGAGAGAGAGAGAGAGAGAGAGAGAGAGAGAGAGAGAGAGAGAGGTTTGAAGAATAAGAAAGAAAATAAAAATAAGAAAGAAAGAACAGTCTGCTCAGCTGATGAGATTACATGCAGAGTACTGTAATTGCCAACGTCCATTAGAATAAGTCTGAGCTTCCTGATCAACCTGTAAAGCTAATCCGACAAAATCAATCCGTTAAAACCAAGGCAATCAAGCCAACCTGAACCGAGTTATTCAATTTAAACCAATCTTGTATTGAAGAACAAAAGGAGATGAGAAGGAGGAGGACCAAAGAAGTATGAAGAGATGGAGCAGCAGCAGTAATAGAAGAAGATATATTTATTTATTTCATACGTATTCACAGCCCGACATCCCTATCTACTCCCATACCTGTATACCCGTTTCCATTCCTTACCCCCTCTATTTATGAGATTATCATGCTCATCACTCTTTCCCTCAAACCCACCCACCACTCCTTTTTCTTTTTCTCTAAAATTAAAACTCAAAGACCTCCTGCTGCGCTGACCAGCTATCTCTATCAAAATCGATCTTACGCATGTGTGTGTGTGTTCCCTTACCGCTCAAAAACATGCAGCCAATAAATTAGCATGCGAAGAACAAAAGGCAATCAAGACTCCCGTGATGCAGATTAAAGCACCCTCACTCGCTCTTGGAACAGGCAGCCTGACGGCCACTCAAGTGCCACCCCAAATTGAACGCGGCAATCTCATTTGGGGCGCGCGACAGCAATTTCAGCCTGCATGACATGGAGTGAATGCCGCTATACAAGTGTTCATCATCATTACCACAGCTTATGGACATTGCGAGGCCTACTTTATGCAGTCCTGATGTCTGCTACTGATACTTGACCTCCCTGTCAAGTGCCCACTGAGTGAGCATCCCAATACTCTCCAGCTGAAAAGTCTGGGGGATGACAACCATTGTCTCGCCAATTTTTCAACCTTTGTTGTTTTATTTTTGGTGTGCGTTTGTATACTAGTTTCGAACAAAATAATTATCTGCAACTGATAAACAGATTGCTATCCAAAAGTCAAGTTACAGTTTATATGTTAACAAAGTACGCATCGCAAAGTATCATCAAAGAGAAGTGAATGCTGGTGGTACTCTAGAGGTTATGAACTGAATATTTATCTTCCATTAGGCCCAGAACCCTTTTTCCTCACTATTTGTTGTTGCTCTATAGGCCATCTTGATTGTATTTTGTGAGAAGTGCCCATAATGATGAGTCTCATGGTAAGTGTCTGGCAAGCATAACCCTGACCTACGCCTGATGCCAAGGCTGAATATTCATCGCATCCGCTGCCTGATGTCCAGATTTGATGTACTGCCCAAATAGCACCTTGCTTATGTCACCTGGGACTACAGCGGCATTTGTTTTATCACTCTGGCTATAAGTCTGACCTATGTGTTGTTCTTACATATACATATATACATCACACTTCCAAGCTCAAAGAGTTTCTCACAGTGTATAATGTCTGAGGTCCAGCATGCACAGTTATAATAGTTTGCCAAATTCAGAATCAAAGTTTAACGCTGGACAAAAAAAAAAGACAATGATGATGATGATAATGACAAATATGAAGATGATAACGACGACAACGACGATGATTTTTCTTTTAAATTTATGGTATATATGTGGATAGGAGTGTATAAGGTGTGTTTGTATGGATAAGAAATAATAATTTTTACAGAGATATTAATAATTTTTTTATGTAAGTGTTAGTTTTTAATAATTGTTTGTTTTGCATGCTTTTATCATTGTATTGAAATGCGGCACAAATACATGTATATAATTCCTTTGATGGTAATAAAGATTTGTTAAAACTGAATTATGATAATTATCACCACGGCAATGATGTGTAATAGTTGCAAAAAAAAAAAAAAAAAAAGGGTCTTCACAAACAACTCACAAGTCCAAAGCTGATCATATGTCCCGTGTCCACGGTCTGCTGCCGAGTCAGACCCACACGCCAGACATTTCAGCACCACAGAGCTAAGCTTCGGCAGCTCTTGGATTAATTAGGCTGGTCCCCGGTTGATTAATTTGATGGGATAATAAAGGGCCCTCTGGTCGCTGGCGTGCAAAAATGACAAGACGTCACGGGAAGCCTCCATCTACTACCAGCTACCTACCTCCAGGCCATGTGATTGAACTGATGCCCTCTGCCATCGCTACCGTGTTGAGGGTCAGACCCGTATTGATCTCACCCTTCAATCTTTGTCACTGAAATTGGAGACTGCTGTATGCTTTAAGAGATTTCCTTCTAAAAAAAAAAAAGAAGATGAAACTGCCCTGGTGAGACTGAGCTATATTTTGTATATTGCAGGGGAAAAATAGTATTTAGTGTAATGAAAATGGGCAAGAATGTGGTGTTAATACTATAATAGTCATTCATATTAGATCCCCTAGTTGTTGACTAGCTAATATGTTTGCATAACCACATAATTAATTATGATTGATTCTGAACAAACTGTTTAAATACCTATGAATGACAGATGATGATGATAATAATAATGATGATGATGACAGTGATAATGACGATGATGATGATGTTGATGATGATGATGATCGTGATGACAACAATGATTTTTTTTTTCTGGAGTATCCACATAGTACATTGCCTAAAATTCACTAAAAGCATTTGCCTGTGGCTCTAAGAAGCAAATCACATACCAGAACCAGCCAACATTGGCAATTACACTCGAACATTTAATTTCGGTTTGACAGATTAACTTTTAGGTAGTCGTTTTAGTAATATACATGAAATGTATCTCCAGTCAACGTCTAAGTACGCATGTTAGTAAAATAAATGAAACATACTAGCAATAAGAAATTAACTGCAAATTCTCTTCAGCCAAGTTGTCACTTTAATTGCCTTCATCTGAAATCACTCTAAAATAGATTCTTGTGCAAAGCAGTTAAAACATCATTTAGGGATGGACAGGGGTGATCAATACAAGAGGACTACAATGTGGGTTCAAATCTTCCGTGCCCAGTGCATTGACACGAGATGGTCAGTCAGCTGTGACTGAGCTGTCTGTCTTCATTCACAAAGTACCGTTTGACACTGCAGCAGTGACATCTGACCATGTTACACTACACATCCCAAGTAAATGTTTCCTCTTCAAGGTACAACCCTTCAAAGTGATAAACAACCCTTCAAAGTGATCAGCTTTTTTTTCAGAGAGTCCTTGGGACTCTCTGGTGCAAAATTTCAAGAGTCCCCTTACAAAATTTGAGAGTCCCCTTACAATTCCTACATTTACCTTGATTTTGATTACCAACATCACGGACACACAAATACGCCTCAAAGTCAAACAAAGCTTAGTTTTCAATGCAACTTTATTGAAAATTATGAATAGAAATTAAAACAAGCAACACAACAAAAGGAATACTGTTCTGATAAATGTTACAAAGGAATCCATCATTGACTAGAGGAACCTTAAAATAACATAAAATGACCATAGAACAAACATGAAATGGTCATACGACAATTTACATACATCATTCTGCATGTACTGACAAATTGTCTCTGTAAAAGCAGTTAGTGTTACAGGGGACTAAGTCGATGACCAGAAGAAAAAAAAAAGAGACAAAAAAATCTGTTCAACTGCGTATTACAGACAAGATCATCATTGCCTAGTCTAGGGAGAACTGAAAATGATGATTCAACATTCAACGATTGCATCGTCTTCCACATTTCTGTGGGTTATCGTGTTCCGTAGCCATGTGTCAAGCGACATGTTTCAGATTTTTGGAAGCAAACAAAAAGGCTGCGCATGCGTGTCAGCGCGGTCAGTGGGTAGGGGAGATCACCGCGCTTACTCGGCTTGGGTGCACGATAGCTCAGAGGTGCCAGGATACATAACAGCAGTAAAAAATAAAACGTTGCGTCCCTTGTGACGCACCTTTTTTTTTTTCATGCGTCCTTTTTCAGTTTTTGTGCGTCTCTGACGCACACATGTGCGTTTTGGGAAACACTGGTGATAACTGAAAGCAATATTACTTACTTGGTGCAATATTGTCTTTCAATTTACCTGCCATTTTAGTCACTCCCAATACTTATCCTAGTTCATACACTGACATTGTTGCTCTAAACGATTAAAATTCATTAACACATAAATAGTATAGTGTAGTATAGTATAGTATAGTATAGTATAGTATAGTATAGTATAGTATAGTATAGTATAGCATAGCATAGCACAGCTGGCTTAGTAGGTTGTCAGCCTTTAGCCCTAGTGTGGTGGATGTGAAGGAATCTCTACACAAGTCACTAAACCTAATAAATATTTGTTCAGTCTATTCTTAAATGAATTATTTTGTGGTACCAACTGTGACAACCTCTTCTAAATGTTAATAATTCTGTAAGTAAAAAAATACAAACTACTATGAACATTTTTCTTCTGTTACGTTGAAACGCGAACGAAAGTATGTCGGAAGCGTGTACGATAGATCTAATCGTTTCGTTTTGCAAAGTATTCAATAATGGAGTTTATTTACCTTTGATTTGAGTTTGCATTGTTGTTAGGAGAGGCTTTGTATAACGTTGATAATTTTCGTTAGTCGATATCGTTGTAGAATTTTCTGGATCTATTTGTTTACTATCGATCGAAGTTTCTTGATGGTCGTAGATAATGGAGAACATTCTTTTGGCAGGAAGAGAGAAGTATGACGTAAGTCAGTGATGACGATCTTTAATTCTGATTGGTTGGTTGTAATACGTCATTTTCTAGAACAACCTGTCGTCATCTCGAAGGAGAAAAAAAATTATAAATTCGATGCTCGTGTGTTTTGTGAGGTCGTCATCTTCATCCATTAGACGGCCTCAATCATCAGGTTGATTACTCTGCCGTACTGAACTGGGTTTGCGTAGGGAAAAAAAAAAAAAAAACTATTTATAGTTGTGGCACTCGTGACTTAAAGGAGTCAAGAGTATCAGCTGTCACTGTTGTTTTGGGCAGCTCGTTCCAGTCCTTGATGGTGTTGGGAAGGAAAGAGAACTGGCGGTATTTGGTTCTACATTGAATTTGGGTGAGCTGTTGGGGGTGGCTTCTTCGCTGACGTGGAGGGGCTGGGACTAATTTGCTGGTATCGACGACTGCCTCGTTGTTGAGTATTTTACGTAGCATGGCAAGTCTAGCGACCTTTCTGCGGTGTTGGAGAGAGGGCCATTGCAGTTTGTCGATCATCTTGGAGACACTGGAAGTGTTGTGGTACCGGTTGACGACAAAACGTGCTGCTCTTCTCTGGACTGCCTCTAATTTGTCGATGTTAGCCTCTGTGTGGGGATCCCATACCGTGCAGGCATATTCCAGTATGGGGCGGACGAAGGTCTTGTAAGCAGTCTCCCTGAGGTGGGTGGCGCTGACTTTGAGGTTGCGCCGGAGGAAGCCAAGGGTCTTGTTGGCTTTAGCACAGATGTTAATGATGTGCTTATCCCAGCTGAGATCTTGACAGATGGTAACACCTAGATACTTGGCAGAGGTGACAGTTTCCAGTGTGTGATCATGTAATTGGTAGTCCGTTGGTTTGATGGTCCGCTTTCTAGTGATGGGGAGGGTGGTACATTTGTCGGGGTGGAAGGCCATGTCCCAGCTCTGTTCCCACTCTTCCAGTCGGCGTAGGTCTTCTTGGAGCTGGTTTTGGTCATGGTCTGTGGAGTTCAGGCGGTAGACAGCTGTGTTGTCAGCAAAAAGGCAGGTCGGAGAAGAGAGTTGTTCTGGGAGGTCATTAATATACACCAAGAAAAGTGCTGGGCCCAGAACAGAGCCTTGAGGGACCCCAGATCTCACTCTGGCCTGGCCTGATGCTGCACCGTTGACTACTACCACCTGTTGCCTGTCATGTAAAAATGCTCCAATCCATCTATTGATTTTGCCCTGGATACCATAGTGGTGCAGCTTGTGCAGCAGGAGGCTATGATTAACGCGGTCAAAGGCTTTGGCAAAGTCCATAATGATGACGTCAGCTTGGTTGCCTCCCTCCATAGTGGTAAACAGCTCTTCTGTGAAATTCAGAAGCTGGGTTTCGCATGACCTTGCTTTGCGAAAACCATGTTGTTCTGGACGTAGGATGTTATTGTTATCAAGATGGCTCATCACGGCGCTAACAACTATATGCTCGAATATCTTGCAGGGGATGCTTGTCAGGGAAACAGGTCTGTAATTGGCAGGATCATAATGTTCACCCTTCTTAAATATTGGGGCTACGTTGGCATGTCTCCAGTCTGATGGTACGTGGCCGGTGTCGAGTGATGACTGATAAATGATGGTTAATATTGGGGCGACCTCTTCTGCAAGTTCTTTCAGTATACGTGGGCTGATGTTGTCAGGGCCACACGACTTGTAGGGATTAAGATTGTGTAATATTTTACGGATACCATCTTCTGATATAGTGAGGCTGGTGAGCGTGGATCTGAGAGTCATATCAGGCATCGGGCACTTGGCATGGAACTCATCATCTGTGTACTCTCTCCCTTCACTGAAGACGGACTTAAACTGCTCATTCAGCACTTCCGCTTGGGCCTTTGGGTCGGTTATGAGCTGTCCGTTAACTTTCAGAGGGGAGACACCCGATTTGGAGGAGCGCTGGTGCTTGATGAAGGTCCAAAATCGCTTGAATGAGTGGGACCCTTCTGCTGTCTCCGAATCTCCTGTGATGGCCTTGTTGATGTACTCCCAGTACGATCTGCGAATCTTGCGCTGGATCTGGCGCCTAAGTTGGGAGGATGCTTTCCTTAGTTCTACAGTTCCCTGTTTCTTCATCATCTTGTAGACACGCTGTCGTCGCTTAATAAGCTTGCGGATGTCAGGTGTGCTCCATGGTTTGCTGGTGTTGGTGCGTGCTACCTTGTGCGGGATGTTGGTCTTAACAGCTTCTAAAAGAGTGTCCTTGAACTTGGTCCACATCTCGTCAGTGGTGAGGGTCTCTTTTTCGCTGGTTAATACTGGGTGAAAGTTTCTCATAGATGTTTTAAGAGCTTCCCAGTTAGCTTTGTCATAGAGGGGGATCAGGCGGGGAATCTGTTTAGAGGTGGTTGTTGAGTTGAGTTGAGCGATTGTATGCAGTTGTTGATGTATGCTGAATAAAAGTGGAAAACTTCATACATCGACTTTGTGACTTGTATGCTGTTTGGACGGGCTGCGTGGATAAACGAATCTGAGTTACACAACTATCAGGAATTCAAGCATCGGGGCTGAATCAGATACTGATAGAAAAACACCAACATCAAACTGAGTGTAACATCTTCATTAACTTAACCTCTTGATCTCAAGTTCTAACATATGATTTACTTTATAAATGTAAGTGGATTTGGGGTGTATAATTGTATACACTTCTATCATGTCACCTTTTAGATTCTGTATTCCAGGCTAGGAAGCTGAAGACGCCTTCATCTCTCCTCATAGCTGAGGTCCTTAAGCCCTAGCATGCATCAATAGTAAAGTTTATATGTACAGCTTCCATTTCGCGAATATGTTTTGTTTTTTTTTACCTTCACCTGACGCTGCATTTTACTTTGCATAACTGATGATGCGGATCCTCCAGGACCCATGCGTTTAATAGATCCCTAAACATGTTTATTCTTCAACCGATGATACAGGTCTTCCATGACCCATATGTTTGACAGAGTCCTCTAGTTGTTTATTCTGCAAATGATGACGCGGATCTTTCACGACTCATAATCTATAACAACAGGACTAGTGTGTCATATTAAGCATTTCCAAGTTGTTTCTGACAAAAATGGCAGCCCAATGAGAGTGTGTGACTCACTTCTTCTTCTTTTCTTGGGTGGAGCAGCCACAATCAAAACGTTGAATCATTTGCTGCTGTAGGTTGTTACTAGGTGGCTGCCGTGTTTTCCATGATGTGTGTGTGGGGAGGTGTGCTGGTACACACACATACACATGCAAAATCTAGAATAATCTGAAGCTACTTGCTGTAGGCACAACTATTTATGGGGTGGAGCTGCTGGACTTGGCGTATGCATTCCAGCCACAGCAAGCTAAGGCCTGAGTACCAGCCCTAGCATAGCCTAATGACAGCAAGGTCAGGGTCACTGGCTTCTTCGGTGGAGAGGGCATTCTAGTCCCTGATAGAACGGGGGAAGAAGGAGAACTTCCTGAAGTCTGTCCTGTACTGGATCAGTCAGAACTGCCGGTCATGAGCTCTGCGGCTTGCTGTCATACCTGGACTTGTCCATTTCTGATTTTCCTCAGCATGCACAATCTGGCTTTCTTTCATCAGGACTTGAGAGTGGACCATACCAGACAGTCGATCATGGCATTCACATTACAGATGCTGTTGTAGCAGTTCAGAATGCGGTTCAAGCATGTCTGTATTTAGGACTCATCTTGCACAGATAAAAAATGGAATACGGCAAGCGTTAGTCTGCAGTAGCAATGCCAGATGGCAAGCTGTTCAAATGGTGGCATTAAAATGCAAAGTAATTCTTGGCTTTGATCTTTCTATTCTCTTGATCTTGAGATGACATTGACCTCTGGCTCCAAATACACTCATGTATCAAATAAAGTACACCAAAAGCGGACAATTTCTTATTTGATATCATTGTTGGCATCTTGCACAGATTTGCAAAAACCTTGACTTTTTTTTGGGGGGGGGTGAGGGGGGGGTTGGAGGTGGGTATGTGGGTGAGGGGTGAGTACAAAGACTCGCATTGCTATGCGTGTGAGTCAAAGAGTGACATTTTGTGAACAATTGTGATTTTTTTAAACTAACATTTTGTTTTCCCTATGCCCTTAGTTTGATAGTCATTGTTTATAGGGTCCAGTGTACAGCAAAGGTCCGAATCAGGACCAAAGCTTGGTTGAAAGAGGGTTCACCTCTGATCTGTATAAAAAATCTGCTGAACAAGCCTGATGGTGACACTGAAGGCACTCAACCAGCCGGTCACCTTACAATAAAGGCACCCCATGCAGAGGATGCTCAGGCTGTCTCTAATTTATTGAACCCCCATTTACAAAAACAAAATAGAATACAAACATCATTGGAAAATTTTAACAAAACACTTACATATAAAACACCTACATTGCTAAATAATAATACCATAGCAGGGGTGAGATTTAACCCAGGAGACTAACTAGCCCGCCGGGCTAGCTAGTAAGTAAAGTGAGGTAGCCCGCATGATTTTTAGGCAGCCCGACAATTACAATCGTTCACATATAAAACACAAATTTTGACAATACACGTAATTTGTAGCGGGTGTCTTTTTCACAAACAAAGCAGACAGCGCGCTTGGCGCGAAAGGGAAGTAGGCAAAGGGAAATAACGCTCGCGTATGCTTCATACTCGTAGCAGACGAACAGTGACCTAAAACCGCCCTCGCTTCGAACCGAGCTTCTAAAAGTCTGCAAGTATTATCATATTTTTTTAGGTCGCCAGGCGGGCTGGCTCAATTATAAAGTGAGGTCGCCCGAGCCGGTTTTAAGTCGCCTCGGGCGACCGGGCAACCGCTAAATCTCACTCCTGCCATAGAAAGCCAACGTGAAAGCATCCCATATCCCCAAGCTGACCCAACAGATCCCATACACAAATTAGGAGCTTTGGTGGAGTTTTCAAAAAAAAAAGGTATGTGACTGATTTAGCGAAGAAGATAGTAGATTAATATAACAGATTAGGAACGAGAAAGAACAAATAAGAATGACAGGAACAGTGGGAATTTTAAAGCACTAAATTTCCACAATTTATACAGAAAACCTTGGCACCCCAACAGGGGAACCCTGTGACCTTGACGTGAAGCCATTCATTCACTTCATTTATGAGGTCTCACCATCTTACCAAGTTTGGTTGTGATAGTTGAAATAGGTTCTGAGTACCTAGCCACTTTAAAGTTTTGGCACAGACAGACAGCAAACAGCGGACGGACGTTTTCTTTCGATGTCATTTTGGGACAATTTAGGCCTTATCTAGCTCATCTCACTTAGCAAAAATCTGGAAATTTTGTCTATTTTGTCATTTTGTACATAGTTGTAAATAGTTCTTACTTTTACTGTTCTGTCTTTTGGTGTATCGTAACAAAAGCGATGTTTGATCGAGTGCATGTATGTTATGTATTGACTATGTAAAGCGCGGTGAGTCTGGTCGTAGGCTGGAGTACCCGCTATATAAAAACCCGTTATTATTATTAAAAAAGGTTCTTTTGGGGTGAGTACATAGACTCACATTACTACATGTATGCATGTGAGTCAAAAAGAAATTACAGACACTTTGGATTCTTGCTAATACCAGTGACCTAAAAACAGCAGTTACGATGCTGAAAAGTGTGACCTGCATCAGAAAGTACTTCAAACAAACCCATTCAACCATAATACTCTCCAGCTCCACTCTTGCCCATTGTTATTTCTACCTGGCTGTCAGGCTAGCTCAAATTAGCTAGAGAAAAAAAAAAAGCTCACCCAATTTACCAACCCATCATCCAGCAATGAAAAAAAAGAGAAAGCGAGGCAGGGCAGGAATTTAATCAGAGAGGTGCAGCACTGGGACGGGACCATGAATTAATGATGTGTCGGTGGCAGGCAGGCGTTGCGTCGCCCCACACACAACCACCGCAGGAAATTGACCTCTGCCGCTTGCACCCTCTAGCACCGCTAAGTGTCCTCACTTTTCTCATGCTCTAGCAACTTGTTGTATAGGCAAAGACAAATAAGAATCCCGGAAGACTGAGAGAAAAAAACCAACCCCAAAACAATCAATAACCATTGCATCTATTACACCAAATCCCTGTCCAGTGTTTAGAAGATGGAGAAGTAAAACTTTGCTTGGCGGGATAAAACTGAAGGTATCTTATAAAGGCTGTAAGCATTCGTGAGCCCTCGGAAGGTTGTGCCGAGGTAAAACGGCCGTAAATGTAGACAATCTTGGGCTTCCTGAGAAAACTCGTTCAATGTGCTAAGGTGTTGACATCTTTCAGAGTTGCATGGAAAATGCCAGGAAAAGTAGATCAGTGACATTGGAAGGACGCTGGCTAGGTTAGGTTACCTTATTGCCAATTACAGTTGCAACTTCTGCTACACACAGACTTTGAGATATCTCTAGCTAACTGATGCTAAGATATGAAACAAAGTCAGTTCTGGAAATAATCCCTACTGTAGTTTAGCGGTATATTACTAAGAAAGAAAAGGGTAAGATCAAAAGAAAGTTTGGGAGAAGGGGATGTATGAAAGGGTAAGGGTAGAGAAAGACCAAAATTTACAAGAAGAAGAAGAAGAAGACTGCAAAAGACAGTTTGCCAACTCCAGTGGCCCACTTCGCTGCGTTATCAGTGTGAAGGGGTAGAGAAAGAATTGTTGGGATTCACGCAAGAAAACAACAAAAGCCGGGTAATTCGATGCGGAGGGAACACCAACGTCTCCTTTCATCTTACTCTAGAAGACAACATCTCACCAAAGTGATTCACATCGTTCTTCTTTCAGGGAAAATGTCAGAGGATTACTTTGATCTCAGATAACATGGACTAGGAAAAACACAACAACAACAAAAAAAAAGGCGAACCACCAAGAAAACGATGAACGATAAAAACAGACAAGAATGGCTAAGCGGCAACAGGACTGTGAATTCAATCACACTCAAAACAAGGAAGAAAGGAAGTGGGGATTGTCAGCTCGTTAGCAGCAAATCTGAGAATCAATAAACCCCTGAAGCATCACCATATTCCGCTCAAAAATCTAGTTCGGCTGGTGTCGTCTTTCAGGTTTCTGCACTTTAACTTGTTGCACGTTCAGGTTAATTCAAGTTAATTATCACTTCCAAAACAACAAACTCCTGCCGAAGCGCAAACATAACGACAAAACTTCTCCATTTGTTTAGAAATAAAAGGCAATGCATGTTCACAATCTGAATGAAAATACAAAGAAATGATGCCCAGCATCGCCATGAAAATATAAAATACATGACTTCTTGAGAATAAGTGTCTCATCAACAGAGTCAATCTGCTAATACCAATAATATCCACAACACTAAAAACAAACCTTTCTTCGGTTAATTATTATCAGAAAAAAAAAGCAGAAAAAACAATCCACTTTTTTTTTTTTTAAAACGAAAAAAAAAAGGAATATTACCTCTTTGGGTTGGCATTACAATAATATTCAGGAAATAAAGGCACTTTTTGCTATTTCTTTACATTAGCACAAAGATAGGACCTTCACTTTCAGAAAAAATAGAAAATTTAATGTAAGAACTAGAAGGGCAAATCCCACATGACTCACATGCTCCTTATATAACGTGTAATATTTAACATAAAAATGGGCGCCCAGAAAAAACAAAATGAAATGGTGGCATTAAAATGCAAAGTAATATCGACTCTGATCTTTCTATGCTCTTGACTTTGACCTTTGGCTCCAAATACACTCATGTACTATCAAAATAAGTACAGCAAAAGATGTATTACGCGAAAAAAAAAACTGTGACAAAGAGATCACCTTGACCTTTAGTGACCTTGACCTTGGCATGACCTTGACTCTCATGTGATCTCTCATGCATGTCTGATCAAATAACCCAACATTGTTGAATACTTTGGGTTAAATAAACGTCCATTGCACTGTACAATTTCCAATTTTTTTATGTTTTTGCAAGGCCTAAAATGACCTTGACATTCAAGATCAACGCAAAAAAGAAACACATATGAAAGATCAATCTATCATCTATCATACAACAAGTTTGAACTTTAAATCTCTCATAGTTTATGGTCAAGGTCACTTCAAAGTACTAACCGACTTTGGACAGCTCCAGTGACCTTGACCTTGGAGTGAGGTTGACCAAAGTTGTACAGTTTGTGTGTCTTATTGATATCTATCATCCATTAAAGAATCATAAGTTCAATATTAATAATTTTAAAAAATTTCTTTTTAGGGATATTTAGTGAACAATTTTCTTTTGTTGACTAACATTTGTTGACCATGTGTCCTTGACCTTGAAGTGAAGTGATTCATTTACAGATAATTTATTAGGTCTCATGGGTATACACCATCTTACTAAGTTCATTTGTGATAGTTGAAATCGGTTCTGAGTACTTAGCCCCTTTAAAGTTTTTGCACAGACGGGAGAATGGCGGACGGATGGGCATGTCATTTTTGGACTATTTAGGACTCGTCTCGCACAGATTTGCAACAATCTGGAAATTTGGTTTTTATTTGGGTGGGGTGAGTACACAGATTCAAATTGCTATGCATGTGAGTCAAAAACGGTACAGAGTGTGGCAAGGACTAGGGGAAGGGAGGGAGAGGAAAAGGGAGAAAATTCGTAAAACTCTTTTTTCCGCTCAAGAGATCATGGCAGACTGCCTGAAATAATGTCGGTGAAGAACACCGCATTGCTCTTAGCCTCCAGTATCTTGAAAAAAGCTCATCATCGATGCAACTCTTGTTTTCAAAAGTGTTGTCACAAAGGTTTTGTTATCATTCTCCTTTTGCAACTGAACTGCATTCTCTTCATAATACAAACCGGTCTTTGAAAACAAAAACCACCACCACAGTTCTTTGTGAGGTTTGGCCATCTTACATAATAGCCACATTCCTGTTTACAATGCACTGAAAGAAGTTTAGGGTTTATACTTTTAATCCTGACAAATGTTGATCCTGGCTGACTGGAAGAAGGGCTATAAATTATTCAGACAGCAGGGACTTGTCAGCGAGCGACATCAGGGTGCCATTAGGTAGGCAGGATCATCCTCTGACGGGGAGACTAAGCAGCGTCAGAACTGTATTGTGTCCCAGCGCCACTTGTTGTTTTTTCCCACCTATCACATGCTCAGTGCCAAGCAGGTTGGGGAGGAAAGGGTTTGCAGAGGCTTGTAAACAGACTTAGGACAGGTTAGAACTACAAGGAAACAGGTTTGCCAAACCAAGACAATAAATGTGGTAAAAGGTTTGTTTCTGAACAGTGGATAACCACGTAGAAGATTGTGAAACCGCCAGTTTCTACAAAGCTCTAAGCACAGGTGCCTCCAGATTATCCAAACAGTGCTATGCAACCAACGTAAGGCCGATTTTTATTCAAAATATCATGACAGGGGTGGAAAAACAGTCATTAGCCCTGAAAAGCTATTCCGGGCTATGCTATTGCAGCTCACAGGAATTGCAACTAAAGGTCCCGACCTATTTCTCACTACATGCCCACACCCAGTCCAACTTCCATTGATTAGAATCAATAACAGCTGTCAAACATTACATGAACCCTGATGGCCTGATGTGTCAATGTGCATGCAATGGCACCTTCATGTCAGACGGCCATATACACACCACACAGGAGTCGTTTTATTATAAGTTACAACCCCCCCACCCCAACGCTCATCTCCTCTCTCTCTCTCCCTACCCCCCCCCCCCCACCTCTCTCTCTCTCCAACCCCTTTTGTTAACACTTCCCCCAACTTCCCTCTCAATCCCAAAGTGAAAAGATGTTTCAATGAACGCCGAAACACTTAAAAAGAACAAGAAAAAATATCCTATCTAAAAAGAGACAAGAGAAAAAGCGAGTACAGAACTGGCTTCATGGCCAAGCACAATGACACAGAGCTGGTAAATTAGTGGAAGGATAAAGGGAGTAGGGAGCGCAGTGTTATGGGTAAGGGTGCAACAAACGATGTGGGATGAAGATGTTCCAAAAAAGTTTAAATTATGCAAGCAAACTATGATTCTATGACTCACTTCAAGCCTTTTTGGCTAATCTTGTCCCTATTTAAGTGAAACCACTGACCACCATCAATTGCTTGCAATTCAAGTTCTTTTTTTTTTTTTTTTTGGGGGGGGGTGGAGGGGGTAAGGGGTGGGAGTGGGGGTGTAAAGAAAACCTTTAATAAGATAATAGCATTATGTCCTATGGATCTGCCTTACAGCTAGTCCTTAATAAACAATTCAGAACAAACAAAAATAATTAACAATTACAATAATAACTAACAAATACCTTAACTATGGTACAACAACAACAAAAAAAAAAGCACTAAGCATATGAATTAATGCATTTTAATACACATACTCCAAACCTTCTCCCACTCCCCATCCATCTCCTTTTACCTCCGCACACAGGCACGCGTGCGCGCAAACACACACACAGTTGTGTAAATTCATGCATTCTCAGAAACTTAAATTGTCGCAGAAAAGAAGAAAAGATGAGCCACTGAGGCATAACAACAACAAAACAAAAACCAAACCAAAAACATCAATGCGAACTGAGCCTGGTAGAAAAAAAGCTACAAGAGCCCAAATGATCAAAGCTTTCAGGAAATGAACAGTTAATACAAAGAGAATCTTTAATACCTTTTTAAGTAAGAGTTTCTTACATCTTCTTGAATCAAGAGGGGGGGGGGAAAGATATGTCTAAAAGCAAGCAACCTCCCCAAAATGGGTCCAGTACAACCAGCAGCTCAGTCTGAGTGTGTTGCTGCACCCTGCGTCCCTAGGTCGAGAGTGGTTCTGGATAACACACACACACACACAAATCCTCATAGAGGCTGCTACCCCCTAGAGGTCCGCGTCGTTATTTTCTCTGATTGGCTTGATAGACGGAACGGGATAAGTGAATTTGGCCGCTTTAGTCATGCTCCAGCACTGAAGGCTAACTTGATTTCTGGACTTTCACAAATATTTGCGGTGGGAATGAAGCTTTCTGGGCAGACATAGCCTCCGGACAACGGGGCTAATAGACCAAGTGCCTTATACAGACACTGCCGTCTCACAGTGCCACATCTCAGATATGGGTAGGTGAGGCCCTTTTTTTTTTCTTTTTTAAACAAAATGAAAGGAGAGAGGAAAGGGTGGAGAGAAAGAGAGAGGGAAAGAGATATAAAAAGAGAGATAAAGAAAGAGAGAGAGAGTGCGATAGGCTGACAATAATTATACAGATCATACATCATCAATGCAGGTGTATTTGAGAGCATATTACATACAACGCATAATTCCATTCTAAAAGTTCCAGTTATGCCTTTTTTTGCTGCAGTTTATTATCCCTTTTTATCGGGAAACTCTGGGCCCCCTCCCCCCGTGGAAGGTGTAGTTGCAGCTAGTGGCGCGCCCAAACCCTACCTACCTAACATTATTTGTGAATTTTTGAAATTTTTGCTGGGGGAGCAAACCGGAGTACCGTACACTACATTAAAGAATAAACGAGTTGAAACTAAACCCGAATAAATTTTTTTTTAATTAGGTAAAATCTTATATTGTAAGTACAAAAAAATAAAGAAGTGTTTCAATAATCTGAACAGAAAAGAAGAAGAAGAAGAAGAAGAAGAAGAAGAAGAAGAAGAAGAAGAAGAAGAAGAAGAAGAAGAAGAAGAAGAAGAAGAAGAAGTTCATTTCCAAATAAGCAGGGTCTCCCTGTAGCAAGTCAAACAGAAGTTAGGGTGTCAATGGAGAGGTTCCGGAAGTGGTCCCACTCCAATGGCCTCAAGACTTCCTCCAGGACCTGTAGTGAGGAAAACTCCACCCTTGCGCCTCGCCACAATGACTGTCACCAGGGCGAGCTGTCTTGTCGCCACCCACTCTCTCCTCACCCTATCCACATTTCCTCCCCCTCTCCTCCCGCCCCCTTCTCCACTCCTATACTTAGCCACCATACCCTACCCTAGGCACTCCTTAGCTTAAGCCTGACCATTTGCATTGACCTGATGGTGTGAGAGCGTTATTTATGGGTCTTGACATAACAAGATTGTGTTTTTCCCCCCAATATAAAGAGGATATTCTCAGCTAAGATACTTTACTTTCTACTGCGGTTTAGTCATACTCCAGCACGTTTTGCTGCAGTTCATGTACTAAGGTGACGTTTTCAGTAATAATGTTTAGTTGCGGGATTCATGCGTCAGATGATGTTCTCAGTGACAGCATATTTCTCACGATATCTGGGAGTGATGGAGAAAGGTAGTGTTCTCAGAAATAACAGATATTAAGTTATTCTAGAAGTTAACAACGGGAAATAATTCTAGTATCTATTATCACACACTTGCTGGGCATTATTAAAATGCACTCTTATTCGATTGCGACTATCCATGTTAGTTAACAAATTACACAACCAATATGGAATGAGAAGAGAAGAGAATTGAGAGAGCGAGAGATAACGGAGAAGAGCGTGCACGTGTGTGTGGATGTGTGTGTCTATTTGATTTGATAATTCTGTTTCTACTATATTCCAGTCAGTATTAATCCTAGTCTTGTATGAGTGTGTCATCAAGTGGATGGTTGCGCGTAGGTGTGGTTGGCTTTGTTATTGTGTTTAGTATAAATATGTGTGCCAACATCAAAGTGTATTCCTCGTGCTTGTCACCTGGCGAAATAAAGTTCTGTTATCTGTAATCAGTTGAAATTTTAAGCACAAATGCACAAGCAAAGTCTAACCAAACAAACCACTCATACACATAGACTTTAAGCATGCAAACCTTGTTCAACATCCTGTTACTAACAATCAGAATCATCAATACAAATCGTCATTTGCTAATGAACCGTTGATAAAACATTACCTTCCAGTTTCATAAGGATGAGCACAAGAGTGATACGGAGTTTTACAGTTTGTTTAATTAATGTGTAAAATAGGTATGATGTCTGCATGATAGATTAGTTTCATTATTTATGTTACATTAAACTACTTACGTTACTCTGATGAATAAAAACGTGTATAACAACAATGTGGATTAAGGAAGGCGTACCGAGTAGAATAGAGGTCTGGAGGTTGGCAAAGAACAAAACATACACTCTATGGTGGACTCAACACCTCCCCAGCACATAGGGCGGATGATTGGAAGTGTGGAGATGCAGAAAGGAACGAGAAGGGGGAAAAAAAAGTTTGGATGGACTCCACACATCCCAATGAAAAACGGACAGAAGCTGCCCGATCGTGGAGGCCGATGTGCATCATTTCCTATGATGGATTTCCTGTCGCTGGGCTGATGAGGTGGAAAAATGGGAGTTGACACTAATATTGTTGGGAGTCATTCTCGATAAACAGGGAGGGCGGCAATGACATGTTTGCTGACACACGCTCAGTGTGATACGAACTTTGGTCAGCCATCTTCAATCAATATTAACCATCCCCCTCTTCCCATCCAACCACTTTTTTCTTTCTCCCCCACCCCTGTCCCCTTCCAGCTCATTTCCTCACACCACCCCCTCCTTTTTTTTCCAGACCTAATTTTCTTTTTTTATCCCAGCCCTCTTTTTCACTTAATCCACCTCATGCATGGGTCGGTCCAAGTGTTGAGATAACCTCAAAACAATGGCCAATGCAACAGCAATTTCTATCCAGCATCTAATTAGTAGGGAATATAATATTATAATAATAATAACAATACAGCTTTGCCATAAACGTAGATCAGTCTTATTTGTGTGATGCCTATACTTTCTTACCTTGACATTTCATTTGTTATACTGCTGATAGTTCTTCCTCTGTCTCCATGACGCTCATACTACTGCAATCTATCATGATTAATATTTTAAGCTTCTTTGTTATATCTTATTGCCATTTTCTTTCAAATGTACAATCCACAGAAAATGTTTTAATTTATTTTCCATTTCTCTTCCTCTCTGTCTAATGTAGTTTACCAGGAAAAATACTTGTGTTTCCTCTGGTCATTTATGTTTTGTTCCAAATGCAGACTCCATAGAAATTTCTTTCTTTTTTCTTCAGTTTACTCTCTGCTCTGCTGCAGTTTTTTCACGACAAATATTCTGTACTTTCTCTACCATTTAGTTTTTTTTTCTTCCAAGAGCAGAATCCATAGAGCGTTCGTCTCCCTTCTCCATTCTCTCAAAGCTCATGATTTTACTGCAGTTTACCACAACTACTTCTATTTTGTTGTCCTTCCAAAACCCAAAAAGCAACATATAAAACATGGAAGTCCAGTTCTACTTTGTTGGACCTGTTTTTAACCTCAATGTTATTCTCATAGATGTTTAAAGGTACTCACATTGGTCGGCCGAACTCATCTTTGTCAAGCTGCGAGTCTGGAATATCCTCCTTGCACATCAACATGTGCCTGAAGAGATCCACCTTGGTCGTTATCTCTTCTGGTGAAAACCTGTAACATGGCCGACAATGAAAACATTATCACACTTTGTGAAACAATTTGAAATAACCCTTTGTGGACTCGACTTGATTTCAGCTTTACAAAGACCACTCCAAACTTCTGATGTTAATATTTTTAAAAGGAACATTACAATTGTTTGCACTGCATTATACTGCTTTGTTCTGTCCTGCATTAAAGAAGAACAAGAAGAAAAAGAAGCCCAACAACAACAATTGTGAAGAAGAAAGCCGAGCTAGCTGCAATAACTATCGATCAGAATTACCAGATAAATGCTTGTTGTGAAAATGTCATCAATCAGCATCAACAAATTTGGATATTCCGACCTTCTCACCCACAGAAAGAAGCAGATGTAGGGGGCAATGGGTAGGGGGGGGGGAAAGGGATGGGAAACGGGGGAGTGGGTTAGGAGGTTGAAATTGGGGATATGGGTGTGCAAGAACTTCATCCTTTTCTCCACACAGAAAGAGGACTTTAATTTCGTTTTATTTATATAGTGAGTCACTTCAGAATGCAAGGATAGTCCCCTCCCCAACCAACTCTTCCCCGGGCCCCTCCTCCAAGGAATGGGGATAGGATTGGGTTTGAGATGGTGTTGGAGGGGGGGGGGGGGGTGAAATATAAAAATACTAAGAAATTCATTTTTCTTTCACTAATAGAATTAGAAGGGTTTGAAAAGGAGACAGTGATATGACAGCAGTGAAATGGGCGAGGGTTGGGGAGAATACTTTGAGAGTGCAAAGATCTTTCAAATGTTCACCCATCGTAAGGGATTCGAGAGTTGGAGGAAGATTGGGGGAAAGGAGGATTGGGAGAAGGCTGGAGATGGAAGTGGGGCAGGGTGTGCTTGAGAGAACAACACAAAGCCTACAAAATGGAGACTGATCGCAAGAGAATAGCTGACGACCGGTGAATGCGCTTAGAAGACAATTTCTTTCCACTGGCCTGAGTGAGAAACCACAGTAAGTGGGAAAAGTACAAGATGAGGTAAAAAGGCTGTCGTTGGTGGCACGTTAATGGTGCTGCTACTTAACCCCTTGTGTCTGTTCATTATTTTGCAAGTGTATAGTTCAATTTTAAAGGCGGCAGGGCAGGTGTTTGGGAGTATGTTACAGTTACAAATGATGCAGTTTTGATTTTAAATGTAAAAGAAGTGTTTCTCCTTCAGCTGGATTGAGTAAGCTTATTCACACTTCTCGCTGTAAACACTTTACGTAATATTACAAACGAAACCCCTCACACATATGTACAGAAACAAAAATGCAGACGCACACACGCATAACCACACAAACAGGCATTCATGCAAACACACACCCAAATACTCTCTTTATATCCCTAGCTCTCTGAAATACACTCACACTGATGCACACACCTCTAGAGGGCTTTTCTAAACTATTAAGGCAATTACCTCCCTTCAAACCAACAACTACACCAGGCAAAAAAACACAAACAGCTAATCTCACTGAAAGAATGATCAAGCCTTGGGTCTTATAAAATCATTGGCGACTCATTGCCCCTTCTCTCACTAATCGCTGTATCGCATGACTCCAGACACCCTCAGTTAATTCATCTGTAGGTGTTCAAAGAGCGTCTGATCTGCCAATAAAACAGGCTTGAGGAAATGTGCCATGCTGATCTTGACAGCTCCATAATCAATGACTGGCAATCAAAAACCAATTTAAATCGCAGAAAAAGAGGAATTCTTGCTGAGCATGGAAAACAACAATCAACGGAAAACAACCCATCAAGGTAAAGAAAAAAAACTTCTGCATGAACGGACAGAAGAAACTTCCTTCAAACAGCTGAAATAATGTGGTTGAAAAACACATGTACTGGCATCAGCTTTGAGGCTAACAACTTTATAACACTGGCATTAGATGCTACGTTACACCCACAGATTCATTTAATCAAGTAATCTAGAAAAATCCATAACAATCAAAATAATGGGATTACACAATTCAGATTCTGCAGCTGAAACTAATTCCATGATCAATGAGTTACACATTGTGTGTGAGCATCAGTGCCAGCATGTGCATCTCTCTCTCTCTCTCTCTCTCTCTCTCTCTCTCTCTCTCTCTCTCTCTCTCTCTCTCTCTCTCTGTTTTTGTGTGTATGTTTGTGTGCTTAAGTGTGCCTACATGCATGCGTTTGGAAGGATTTTTATAAAACTGGCAACTAACTTTTCTACAACTGAATGATTTATCAAAACAGTTGAAATATTTCTAAATGTATGTCCAAACATACATCAAAAAGATACACACAAAAAACTACAAATTTTGCTAAGAGATTTAAATATAGTACGATAATATTTACTAAATTCATTTAAATAGCAAACCTAGCAAAACTCGTAAAAGAGAAAGAAAAAAGTTGAAAAAAGTTGTATATACACAAAATAATATTAGCTGCAACAAAAAAAAGATACGAAACAAGAATACATTCAACATTTTTAACTACTTAAAGAAGAACAAAATGAAGAAGATGTAGAACATCAAAACTAAAACTTAATTCTCAAAACAACACTTTCCATGCACTCAACTTCTTTGTTTTCTTTCTCTAAATGGAGTGGCAAAATACATTTCCATTCCACAGACACTAAGACATCATTTCAACAGTTTGAAAACACATGGAAAATGGCTCTGATCCTCCCACTAAATGAGAAAATGGAGTTACAAAGCTGTCAAATTAGTTTTACACCAAACAAAGTAATTCTCAGGAAACATGCATCACAGTGTTTCTGAAACAATAACCGACATTGTTGGCAAAAGAAGAACAAGCCAAGAAAACAAAACATGAAAACTTTTAAATGTTGTGCTAAACCTCAAACAACAACTGTGGAAACAAAAACACTTGAAAGCAAAACTAAAAGGGGTGGGCAATGGGGGAGTGAGCTGAGAGAGAAACAAGTTTGTCAGAGAAACAAGTTTTATTCAAATTCTTCGGGCCTCCAGCCCCTACAAATAAAGGTCAATTATAATATTACTCGCACATACAAAACAAATAGTTTGCAGATAATGTTTTCATCAGGCAAAGACTCATTCATCCACACTCTCTTCTTTGGTAGTTTTCAGATTAGCACAACACTATCATAAAATTCCCTTCTGATTTTTAACGCATTAAGTGTAAATACACACAATCTCCTACTTTGAAAGGTACATGCTTTTTGTAAGAGATTAACACAAGACTGTACAGGAAAAGTCAAGTACTTTGCTGGGACTGCATCATACAAGGGACAATGAAGTAGAAAATGATCTTCATTTTCCACAACATGCACAAAGTGTGTTGCTGTTATTAACAAAAGTTAATTTGAAAAATGATGCATTTAATGGCAGTAAACCAAGTCAAAGTTTAATTACACAGCCCTGCCTAAAACATTTAATGTTAACAAATTAATTTAAACAACTCCAGTGCTTCATCAACATTAAGATCTAATAACGTTACAGCTCTGTCACACATGTTCTGAATAGCATCAGACTGAAAACTTTCCCAAAAATTAGCTTCTTCATTCTTCTTCAATATTGTCTTATTAGTTATTAATCCATTTCAAACCCCCAAATTGAGCAATGTCACCAAACTGTTTACAGAGTGTAAGTGAAACAGAGAAATGTGGCGAATCAATGAACAATTCAACCTGCAATGAGTGTACAAAGCTGGTTACAAATAAATCACTAGACAACATAAAAATAGTTAATCACGATACCACCACTTGCAGACACAAAAGTTAACGAATAATCAAATTCAAATTCAAATAAACCATTTACAATAACACAATCAAAACATAGAACATAAATCCAATAACTGTCTACCAAATGCTTTCACTTCCTTATTTCCCAAACGCCTCAAAAATACTTCCTTCATATTTTTACTTTCATCAAAACCTTTCCATGCAGCATCTACCACCTCAAAAGGCAAAACATTGTTACACCTCGTTCTCGCATTCAAATCTCCACAAATGATGAAAGAAATGTCTTCAAACCTCTCACACAAATCAACTAAACATTGCTCCAAAACTTCAATGATGCCGTTCGTTTACTCCAATTTCAAAAATGATGCCATAATTGATCCAGGTGTCCTTGTTCGTAGAGAGAGAGAGAGAGAGAGAGAGAGAGAGAGAGAGAGAGAGAGAGAGAGAGAGAGAGAGAGAGAGAGAGAGAGAGAGAGAGAGAGAGACAGAGAGAGACAGAGAGAGAGAGAGACAGAGACAGAGAGAGAGACAGAGAGAGAGAGAGAGAGAGAGAGAGACAGAGAGAGAGAGAGAGACAGAGAGAGAGACACACAGAGAGAGAGACAGAGACAGAGAGAGACAGAGAGAGAGACAGAGACAGAGAGAGAGAGAGACAGAGAGAGAGACAGAGAGAGAGAGAGAGAGAGACAGAGAGAGAGAGAGAGAGACAGAGAGAGACAGAGAGAGAGAGACAGAGACAGAGAGAGAGAGAGAGACAGAGAGAGAGACAGAGAGACAGAGAGAGAGAGAGAGAGGGAGAGAGAGAGAGATGCATACAAATTAAAAGACAATTCTGGGTTCTTGGTGATTTGCAGATTCATCCAGAAAATAATAAGGACAAAGAATGACTTCACCTCTTCCACCACCCTTGTCTCTTCGCCACACCATTTTAGTGTGTTTGCCATTTGCAAAAATACCCCACTACCCTCTCCCTCCCTCCCCACAAACACATCTCTTTCTAACTGATTTTGTAATTCACTCACACTTATTCACTCACACCCACACGCCAATTGCCCTTTCTCATTCTCCATGCCCTCCCCTCAACCCCCAACTCTCACTCTCTTAACACAACTCATTATCTTACATCATACTAATCTCATGTTTCAACCAAAAGCTACTCCCCCAAACACTTAGCTATTTTTACATTATACTTTATAGACAGTTCTCAACCCAACCTCCACTCTTCCAGTATTCTAAAAGAAGAAGAAGAAGAAGATTCTGTCCACATTTGTGAGGAAAATTTGTTGTTCAGTTTTTGTGTATCCAAATGTTAATAACCCTTCACACTGATTAGTTTTATTAATTATCTGACGCAACGAAACTGACAAAACTGTGCATTCGTGTCATCGAATGATAACATTGTGTCCTACAAAATCAGCATTCATATTTCTCTCAAATATGGGTGACCAAATAGTGACATATGCTGCATAGGTGCTAAAGCCAGAATTTAAAACTCGCCCGCCTGACTAGCAACGCAACCAACGGCAGTGGTCTGCTAGAACGTTCACTAGCCCATTAGAAACATTCACACAAAATGAAAGTGAAATTTGGCTGGGCTTGATTGAAAGGCAGTGCATAATTCAGTTCAATTTTATTGAAGTAATGTTCAGTTATCTGAGTTATGCAAAAAGAAGGGTAGAGAGAAAACAAAGATCAAACTATCAGGTAAGTGAGCTACAAGGTGCAGGTCATCCTAGTGAATCTTTACGTGCATTTGGCGAATGAGCAGCCCTGCCTCTTTCTCTGTGGTCAACGAGTGGATGCACTACGCTGTCAATGACTGTTACAGTCTATAGTGCCTAATCAGGAACAGGCTGCTCCTCCCTCCTGTCAGCTTCATTTCTCTTCAGCCGTGCTGGGACAAGACAGGGGGAGAATAGCAACAAGCCACTCCAGACAGGCAGAAAGGAGAATGAACAGGGCAAAAAGAGCTGGCAAAGCCAACGAATCCCCCTCTCAGCATCCACACAACCATGAACCAATCAATAAGTTATGAGACCAGACAGCTTGCCCAGCCAGCACAAGTTACACAGATACTCTTAAGAAAGAAAGTGAAAGGGAGGTTAACAGAACAGAGAGAGATGGAAATTCGAACTGAAGCAAGAGCAAAAACTGAGAAAGAAGGGTCGAGAAAAAAAAAATTGAAATGAACTATGAAGAACAAAAAGATTTTTTTTTTAATAATGCTGATGCTGCTTCCAAGGATTATATTATTATGTATGATGATGACTCCAGATAAATTAACGATAAATACGACAGAATGACAATGTCAATGATGCTGCTTCTGCTGATGACAGTGGTGGTAGTGATACTGTCAACAATTTGTATTTGAGGAGACGCTGCCTGTGCTAGTTTTAAATGAGTCGACAATAGTCAATACAGTCAATCTTCTAATGATTTTTAAAAAGGTGCACAGCAGATCAGCCACATTAATAAATGTTTCTGTTTTTTTTTTGTTGTTGCATCAATTTTTATTCATCAGATTAACATAAGTTGTACTATATAAATGTTTCATGAAGTATGTACTAATGTAACATTATCTTTTTGGCAGTTAACAACAATGTCTAAAAGAGTTCCATATTATTAAAATAATAGCAAAGGAAAACAACTGTTTGCCTCAGATTAATAATAATAATAATAATAATAATAATAATAATAATAATAATAATAATTATAATAATGAAATTGAAAAATGAATATTATTAAAAATATTAAAAAGCTGTAAGCATACAAAAAGGAAAAAAATTTCGTGTGCAGAAAAAAACCTCAACATTTTAAAATAAAATTAAAGCTTTGTAAAGTAAAACATTTACAGTTCTTAAAAAAAAAATTAAATATGGATTAAAACAGTCATAAAAATCACAAGTTTGTACACTTTGCAGAGAAATTTGACAAAGAAATAAAATTTAAAATAAAAAACAAAGAAAAGAAGCAAGCAAAGAAGGAAAGATATCAAGATAGAAACAAAGATCTATACAACTAAAACTACTAAAAGCATAAAGCATTAAAGGACAAGAATGAAAAATCTATGGCCTCATTTTTTTTAATTTATATTTGTTCATGAGGCAAAAAAATTATCATAAAGAATTACAATAAATCTGCAATCTGCATGAAAATAAGTTAATTACGCCACCACACCTCATCAGCCATCCCAGAGCAAGGTCCTCCTGAAAATAATACTCAACAGGTTGAAACCACAAGCTGAACAAATCATAGCTGAAGGACAAGCAGGATTCAGGGCAGGGTGAAGTACCTCTGAACAGATTTTCAACCTCAGAATAATCTGCAAGAAATACCTACAGCACCAACAACATCATGTGTTTGTTACATTGTAGACTAGTTCAAGAAAGCGTTTTTCCATACCGAGTCTGGCATGCAGCTCTGTGGGCAACCATGAGAGCGTACAACATTAGTCTTAAAATTATTGAAGTCATCAAAAGCATGTATGACAAGGCTACCAGTGCAGTCCTGCACAAAAACGCCATCAGGAACTGGTTCAGAACAACAATCGGCGTGCGTCAAGGATGCCTACTCTCTCCAACACTCTTCAACATTTTCCTAGAGCGCATCCTGTCAGATTCCTAAGTTGCAGATCACGAAGGCACAGTCAGCATAGGGGGTAAAGCAATCTCCAACCACCATTTTGCGGAAGAAATTGATGGATTGGCTGAATAGGAACAAGAACAGCTGGTACAGACGCTTGACACCACCTCCAGAGCCTATGAAATGGAAATAAGTGCAAAGACCAAAATGATGACCAACAACACCCATGGCATCAAAATGGACATCAAAGTCCAAGGCCAATCCCTCAACACGGTGCATAGTTTCAAATATTTAGGTGCCATTGTATCAGACAATGGGTCCAGACAGGAAGTCCTCTCCAGGATCACACAAACAACTGCCGACCTGACAAGGTTAAAGCCCATTTGGAAAGACAGGACCCTCATTCTACATTCCAAGGCAAGGCTGCTGCACTCCCTTGTCATCTCCATCTTCCTATACTCTTGTGAAACGTGGACCCTCACATCAGATCTACAACTAAGAACACAAAGCATGGAGATGAGGTGCTACAGAAGACTGTCACTTCTGGGCATTTCTTATAACCAGCAAATCACCAACGACGAAGTCCGACAGACCATCACACAAGCCATTGCACAACACGATGACATGCTCACAGTAGTGAAGAGACGGAAACTCTGATGGTATGGCAACGTCAGCAGAGCATCAGGCCTTGCAAAGACCATCCTGCAAGGCACGGTGCAAGGAGGCAGAAGAAGGGGGAGACAAAAAAAGAAGTGGGAGGACAACATTCGAGAATGGGCTGGCTTGACAGTGAGCGAGGCCATAAGGGTTGCTGAGGACAGAGAAGGTTAAACAATCATCTGTGGTGCCCCAGACCTTAGAGTTGTAGATAGGATAGGAATTAAAATAAACATGACCCATTTCTAAATATGTAATAATCAAATAAAATAAAAGAAAGTTAAGATCATTTCAAGCAGCATGGAGCCTAGGATAAACCTGAACATGATCCCCCTTGGATAAATCTGATATTTTTCAATAAAAGTAAAAAAGATAAGTGGTATTGGAATATAAACTGACTTTACATTCTTCATTGTAAATGCTTTCAAATGCGGAAATAGCAGCATAGCTAACATCACAAATCATGCAGTGTTACTTGCACGCTTTCAGTTTATCCACCACTGAAATTAACAGCAAATGTGATATTACTATGTGCATAGAGCTGTTAGGTATATATATATGTGTGTGCTATATTAACTTGCCTGCAATAAATAAATACATAAATAAATAAGTTTACAATGAAACATACCCTTGGTCTTCCATCAACTCCTGCATTTCAGCACATTTGAGCTCCACTCGTCGCTTGCGGTCATGCTGGAGGATTTCTTGATTGGGTTGTCTGTTCATCTGTTTGTCCAGGCGTGCAATTTCTTCTTCTGTCTTGTAGTCTACTCTGTCTTTTGTTCGTTTTACTGCCGACAAGTTCCTCTGAACATAACCATTGGTTCCGCTACCTCGGGCCGTGTTCAGCCCTATGCCGTTATACATCTTGTCTTACTTGAAATGATCTGCGAAAGAACAAAAATCTACATTTAACTTGATATATTTTCAAAATTTTAAAGACTTCTAACACTTTCTGATACTGGATAGTCAGTAAAACTAAAACCTATAGTACTTTGTACCTTTCTTCTTTTGTTTTTTGTTTTTTTTAAATAAAGGATCTCTCTTACGAGTTAAGTTATTTTTTATTTTAACTCATCTTCATACTGTGGGTTTGAAACAAACCAGACAAATTGAAATAAACATAAACTGATAGAGGTCCCAGTTTTAAATTTAAAAAATAATAAGGGTATTTTTTTGTTTTAATACCTTTAAATGCAATGGTTACTAATGCTATGAAGGTTGAAAATGTTTACAACAGTCGCAGTGTGGCATATAGACATCGAATCTTCAGCTTTATTTTATGTCATTGATGAGGGTAGGTAGATCTATAAATGTGTATTTAACAATTATATCACTATCAGATGCCTCTTTACTTAAAAAGTTTAATTAAATAGGGCAGGTAGGCACGGTGGTCTAATGTGGCCTAAGTTGGCCTCTTTACTTTAAAAGTTTAATTAAATCGGCACGGAGGCACGGTGGTCTAATGGTAGTGCTTCGGCTTGCGGATCGGAAGGTCCCGTTGTGTTGTGTCCTTGGGAAAGACACTTTACTCCTGTTTTCCTACTCCTTCGGATGAGAGTATAAACCAAGGTCTAGTCTGTGTGTCGCATACATTCCATCATAAGGGACTTTAAAGATCCTGACGCTCATGTCCTAGACGGGTGAGTGCCGGTAACAAGAACACACCCAGCATGCACTTGGTCCTTCCCCCCCCAACCCTGGCTGTCCAGGATTGTGCTCAGTTGTCCGAGCGTCAGACCATGCGCCCAAAGGCTGCGGGTGGGCGTCTCGGACAGTTTGAGTTAGATCCTGTATCGGCCAGCGCTTTGAGCAGTTCTTGAAGTTGGTAAAGCGCTATATAAAAAAGTCTTTAAATAAAAATAAATAAATAGTATACTATACTGCTCCTGAGTACCTGACGGGATCATTTCACAAACTAATGACGTTTGAAGCCACTAAATCTAGGTTAAAGTCGCATCCTTCGTCATTGGGCATGTAGAATTAGAAGATCCCAACACATCACACGATTATTCAAAGCATGAATGCCATGATCAAAATCGATAACAAGGCACATGGCGGCGACCTATCCAAATTATTACTTGATGTTTAAACTATGAAAATAATATATTGTATAGATCCCTCTTGCACCTTTGCGTCTTCCGGCCCAGGTAAAAATGCAAGAAGAGATTCTGATTTATAAACTTTGATCCACGATTAACGGGAAAGAAACAAAACGGTGTGCATTATTTTGTTTTGGTCTTAGATAAATCTATTATTATAGAATCATAGATCTACGTACGCAGTGACAACGATCAAACATCACCTCACAAGACAATCTAGCCAAATTTCACATAAATATATCCTTGAAATACAACGAAAGAATGTTTCACAGTGTTACTATTCATTTAAAATAATGAAGAAGCCATTAAATCTTTCGCAAAATTATGAAATTATTTACTTACATTCGTTTACAATCAAAGACCGTAATTTATTCCATTTCCTCTGCGCATGCAGCCGGAAGTGAATTTTTCGAAAATTCGACGATTTCGGAATTATGCACTTTGTTGGTAAAGGGAGAAAACTCAGCGATAAAAAATGAAACAAAAAGTACGCGTGCATATATTTTTTTATTTTATAGTTCCTTCAGATGTCAGATAAACCGTAGATTATCTTCGTTTTCTGTTCCATGCTTGAAAAACAAAAATGCTTGGTTACTGCATGATCAGTAATTAAATGTGTATTCATAGGCATGTTCCTCATCAGATTTTGTAATATTTGTGCAATTCAAAACTTAGATATAGCTTAGTAAAGAAGATTTTTTTTTAAATATGTACCTCTGGTACACATAAGAAAAGATTTTATTTCAGTGTAAACTGAAATGAAAACAATGAACAAAAACTGTCTCTGTAATAACACAATTTTATTTGTTTACAGAAAATGACAAATCACATTACATATTTATGTAATAACATCAAACAACTGAAACAGACATTTTTACAAAAAGCCAAAATGAGCTGAACACTACATTTTGACAAAACTGAAGGTTTACACTCCAAACCACAGTACGTAATACAGCCTACAAAAATTATACTTCTACAGTTAACCTTCAGTCAAATATACGTAGATCATCAATTTTATTTTCAAATAAAAATTTAAAAAAATAAAAAGAACATAGGCATGCAGTTATAAATATTGCGGCAACTAAATACACAATAAACCCAAACCCCATTGTAACATACATTCAATATTGTATCACACAAGGACATCCACACTTTCTTCGTATCTATCTTCAATTTTTTTAAGATAGCAAAAAGTATCTCGCTTCTGTACAAAAGCACTGCAGGGGAAAGACAGTTACAATGTGGTTTAATAAATTACTCTTGGTCTTTTTTTTTTGTTGAGGGGGAGGGGAGGGGGGTGGAGGGAGGGAGAGAGAAAACAAACATTGAAAAAAGGACAAGCATTTTACAGCTTAACCAATTGTCATGAACCTTCATCGCTCTTCTTTTTTTTGTTGGTTAAATCAACACAGTGTAAGTATATGAACACACGAGACTTGTGGTATGATTTTATCTTTCAAAGTGGTTCATGAATAAGAAGAGTTCTATAAACTGAAATGTTTAATGACTATTGAACATTTGGTTGCCGATTTCCTACTTGCATCACAACAAACATGCACAGGACCTCTCTCACACTACAGCAAACACACATACACAATCAAATGCAAAGAAAGCATGAGAGGGAAAGACTGACTTTTACATTACATTACATGATTATTGCTTTAGGTCCAGCGGACTCTTCCGAGCCAAATCAGGACCGGACAACCCCTGATCTGCATAAAAGATCTGCTGAAACAACCCTAGTGGTAAAACTGAAAGCTCTTTACCAGCCAGTCACTTTACAATAAAGACATCCCACGCAAGGGACGCTGAGGCTGTACTCTAATTTATCAAACCCCCGTTTAAAAAAACAAAATAGAATACAAACATCATTATTGATTGATTGATTTATTGTTGCTTTAGGTCCAGCGGACTCTTCCGAGCCAAATCAGGACCGGACAACCCCCGATCCGCATAAAAGATCTGCCGAAACAACCCTACTGGGAAAATTGAATGCCCTCCACCGGCTAGTCACTTTACAATAAAGACATCCCACGCGGGGGACGGCTGAGGGTTGACCTCAACTACGCGAACACCCCGGTTACAAAAACAAAATAGAATACAACCATCATTATAAATCATCAACAAAACACATACATATAAAATGCCTATAGTGCGAAATAATACAATCATAGGAAGCCCTAGTGACCACCCGGCAGAAAGCGTCCAACACTCCCAAGCTGATCCAACAGACCTCATACACAAACAAGGAGTCTTGTCCAGGAAGAGTTTTCAAGAAAAAAGGTAGGTCATTGATCTAGCAAAGAAGAAGATAGTATAGCAGAGTGATAGGACAGATCAGGAATGGGAAAGAGCAAATGAGGAAGACAGCGACAGTGGGAATTTAAAGCACTAAATTTCCAGAAAGTGGGGATACTATTTATACTGAAACCCCCGGCACTCCAACGGGGGGAACTGTTGCCGCAGTGAATTAGTCATGCCTACAAAGGCAAGACAGGTTTTCAACTGGGGCTTTCACTGTTCCCTTTATAGGTTAGAACAATCTACAGTGACAAGATTGCTCATGACCCCAAGGGGTAAACATCATTATAAATTATCAACAAAACACATACATATAAAATGCCTACATTGCTAAATAATAACATCATAGGAAGCCCTAGTGACCACTTGGCAGAAAGAGTCCAATATTCCCAAGCTGATCCAGCAGACCTCATACACAAATAAGGAGTCTTGTCCCGGAAGGTTTTTCAAGAAAAAAAAGATGACTGGTCTAGCGAAGAAGACGATAGTATAGCAGATTGATAGAACAGAGCAGGAATGAGAAAGAGCAAATAAGAAAGACAGCGACAGTGGGAATTTAAAGCACTAAATTTCCAGAAAGTGGGGATACTATTTATACTGAAATCTCCGGCACCCCAACGGGGGAAAAGACTGACTGATGAAGGTAAGAAGAGACAGGGGAAAATAAGTTAATTATAATTGTATCCATTTGCTCGTGAATTATATTACATGCCTCATATATTAATTACTTACGCAAACCAATATTCTAGAACAATAACAATTATAGGTTATGCTTTGCTAGTATATAATTCCAGTAACATATCAGCTTTGTTGGTGGCTCAATAATCAATAAGTATATATAAGATACATATTGCTTCCTTTTAAAATATAAATGACTAAAGCAGTTAACAATAATGCAGTTGAAATTTCAATCATAACTAAACAAAATTATAATTAAAAGAAAAACTAGCAGGACAAAGCTCATATGACTCATATACCCTCCTAATGGAACTTATAATGTTTAACGTTAAAATGAGTGCCCAGAAAAAAACAAAATGAAACAGTGACATTAAAATGCAAAGTAATATTGACTTTGATCTGTCTATACTCTTGACCTTGAGATAACCTTGACCTCTGGCTCCAAATACACTCATGTACTATCAAATAAACTATAGCTAAAGTTGTTTTATGCCCCCTTTAAAAAGGGTAAACTTGGAATGACCTTGACCTTCAGTGACCTTGACCATCAGGTGACATCATACATGTCTGATCAAATAAACCCAATGTTGTTGCATACTATGAGTGAAATGAAGACCTATTTAAAAAAAATTTTTGCAAAAACAGAACAAATCTAAAAGATCACACTATCATCTCTAAAAACAAGTTTGGACTTTATATCTCTCATAGTTACTCCTTGGGGTCATGAGCAATCTTGCCACTGTAGATTGTTCTAACCTATAAAGGGAAAAGTGAAAGCCCCAGTTGAAAACCTGTCTTGCCTTTGTAGGCATGACTGATTCACTGCGGCAACAGTACCCCCGTTGGAGTGCCGGGGGTTTCAGTATAAATAGTATCCCCACTTTCTGGAAATTTAGTGCTTTAAATTCCCACTGTCGCTGTCTTCCTCATTTGCTCTTTCCCATTCCTGATCTGTCCTATCACTCTGCTATACTATCTTCTTCTTTGCTAGATCAATGACCTACCTTTTTTCTTGAAAACTCTTCCTGGACAAGACTCCTTGTTTGTGTATGAGGTCTGCTGGTTCAGCTTGGGAGTGTTGGACGCTTTCTGCCGGGTGGTCACTAGGGCTTCCTATGATGTTATTATTTAGCACTATAGGCATTTTATATGTATGTGTTTTGTTGATGATTTATAATGATGTTTGTATTCTATTTTGTTTTTGTAACCGGGGGTTCGAGTAGTTGGGGTAAAGCCTCAGCCGTCCCCTGCGTGGGATGTCTTTATTGTAAATTGACTGGCCGGTGGAGGGCATTCAATTTTCCCACTAGTGTTGTTTCGGCAGATCTTTTATGCGGATTGGGGGTTGTCCGGTCCTGATTTGGCTCGGAAGAGTCCGCTGGACCTAAAGCAACAATAAATCAATCAATCATAGTTTAGGGTCAAGGTCACTTCAAAGTACCTATACTATTATCGTTACTGTGGCCTCAACCTTAAAGTGAGGTTGACAAAATTTTTATAGTATTAGTGTCTCAATATTAATAACCTAGGAAAAAAGTGAAATTTTGTGAAAAAAATTCATTTTTTGACCAACATTTGTTGACCTTGACCTTGAAATGATGTCATTCATTCATTGATCTTATACATAGACTCACATTGTTGTGCATGTGAGTCAAAACCAAAGAACTAAACCAATCAGGTAAAGCACACATTTACACAGAGGTTGTCCTTGTTTCTATAATGCTTAAAAAAAATATTAAATTACATGTATATTTTGACAAATATATAATATCGATAGAATCGAATTTTACCACTTAATATCAAAAAACAAGCAAAACTAAATACAGAATCGATGTCATCGGCTGGTGGCGAGATGGAAACGAGTATAAAGATATGAAAGCAACAGTGGTATGTTTACAACATCTATAACACAAAAATATGACTCAAGGCGCTTCCTTTTGTGTAGTTAACACGGCAGCCTGAAATGTTGAGGTGCATAATAATGTTTTCAAAACTTCGACAAAGGCTTATATAGCATGAAAGGTGCTGCCAAAATAAAATCAGCTCTTTACAATAATCCTAGCCAAGTATTCCCTTGTTACCTGATACTCATAAACACACATGTACAACATCTGAAACAAATAATGTACAATTAAAAAATATAGTGTCTGGGCATATGTACAGTGCGAATAAATCTACTGACAGTAACATTCTTGTACTTTCCCATAAAAGGTAATCATTATACTAAAGATACAAACTCCACTGTAATAACGAACACCAATGACGTAAATTAAAGACACCAATTCAGAAGTCCATTTCACATTAAATATCTTTTGCGTATAATGGTCAGTATCTGTCAGCTGTGAGGTGTTGTTCCGGAAGCCCCAAGTATTCAACACTACACATGGGAAAAGTTTGTTTTTCTTTTTACAAAATGCTATATGACAAATTCTTTCCTTGCAATTTTCAGCCTTCTAGTTTGAATCTGGATAAGAATTTCTACCAAATGTCCTGGTATTAAATACTATTTTAGCTAAAAAAAAAAAAATGCTACAGCACAGTTGATTACTTGCAATATTCAGTCTTCTGTGGTAAAAGATCTGGATTCGTAACAAAGGTTTTGGTCGGTGGTATAGGCCGAAGGCACCGATAACAACTTGTACAACTTGTGAAAGAAAACCGTGTCATATGAACGAAATGCTTCACAACTTCATCACAATTTGTAGTAGAAATTTTACAGTTAGTAAATGAACGAAAACAATCTGATCTGAAAGTCTTTCCAAATGTTCATCAGTAACTGTTGACCTGTTGCCTTTGCAGCATTTTCTTATGATGTTGAGTGAATAACGTAGATGTAATGTGGTCCCTGTTTTCCTTCCTGTTTTGTTTCCTTCTTCATCTTCTCTTTATAAAGCGACATGCATAAATGAATTTGTATAAAGGTGGTGGAGTCTGTGGTGTTGACCTTGAAATGACTGAAGGGTCAAGGTCAAGCCTTCCCGTTGACTTGTGGCTGTTGTTTGCCCAGCTGCGCCTGCATCTGTGCCAGCATCCGCTGCATTCTTTGAATCTGTAGAAAAGAAACAGATACAAAATGTGTTGAAAACGATCAGGCTGATTGCTTCAATTCTATAAAGTAAAAGGTAAGAATTAAAAAAAAAATTAACACCACAATTTGGGATTGGGGTTTAGGGTGGGCATGGGGTGGGTAATAATATTCGTTGCCTTCAATTCAGGTTGCCTTCTCAGCAAGAGCATGACAGCCACAGAGCAGCGTCATCCAAAAAGATGGGGAGCAGAACATATGCAGTGCTTTCTGGGTGTCTTTTGGCATTGATCCCCCGTCTGTAGGGCTTGACAATTAATTAGGTCTGAGTGATACAAAGCACGTGTGCACAGACTAGACCTCAGTGTATATTCTCAAACACAGGAGTAAAGTTGTTGTATTATCCATAATCAGGATGCAGTTATTACGATATTACCAAGGCATTTAAATGAAAGTTTTTGATTGTTTTTTGGAGGGGAGCGGGTGATGAGGGTGAGAGGGGAAAGGAATAAGGAGTGGACAGTTGGATTAAACAGCAAAAAGAAAGCAATACCTCAGCGTCCTTTTCTTCCAACAGTTTGTCGGCATTGGCAATTTCTTCAAAGTTTGGCTTGGAATCTCTTTTCAGTTTGCTGAAGAAAAAAAAATTCACAACCTGAATATAACAATACAAAATCCTATTTATATTACCTATGCTAAAACTGCTCTTGTCATGGACAATAAATATGGCAGCAAAATCACACAAGCAGTATTTTAGATGAACATTAAGTTTAAAAACCTGTCAATTATCCTAAACTATCATAATAATAATAATAATAATAATAATAATAATAATAATAATAATAATAATAAATTGCATTTATACAACGCATTTTTCATTAGAATAACAACTCAATGCGCTTACACACATCATCGTTCGTACGCATCATCACAACGTTCGCACTACATCATGTACATCATCATTCAGAAAGTATTATTACTGAAAATGAAATGAATATGATAATGAAATAGTGGTTACAAAAAAACCAGATCACAAACATCTTTTAATGAAAACGTGTTTCTAGTCATGAAAGGGCAGTAACGACAAATCAGATGTTCTCCCCTTATGTCATTTATATACACAATTTTAGAAAGAAAACTAGAAGAAAGTGATGAAAGAAATAAGGAAAGGAACTATAGCACTTGCAGGATACATTAAGTTAAGCCAGTCAAACAAACAAAAGTTCATACCCCCGTTCTTTCTGTTGGCCTGCCATGGATTCTTGAATGTACGAAGCTCGGAAATTTTCATAGTGTACATCTGACGTCACGTCCTTCAGATCTTGCATGTGTGTGCTAGAAATACAAAAATATGACAATATTACAGGGATGAAATGGGTAAAAAGGTGTGCCTGCCATAGCAGCACTAACATTAACAGTGTACATGACCCAAATCAATCAAACAAGCAAGAAGAGTACAGGAAAGCTCAACCACAAAAACTTTCATTTTGGGTTTGATAGTTTTCTTTGTTCCTACTCTTGCAATTTTGATATCCATTTCTTTTTGTATTATTATATTTTATTTTATGTTCCCACTCCCTCTCCCCTTCACTCCTACTCCCCTCCACCCAACAAAAGCTCTGTAAGCCTGCTTTCAGCGGTGGAAGTGTTTGTACACTCCATAAAAAAACATTCATTCATTCATTCAGACATCTTTTTTTTTTTATCAATTAGATTTCAAGGAAAAACATGTTCCAAGACTTAACTCTTAAAAATATAATTCAATTCTAATGTCTACGAGATTGAACCCCTATAGGGGGAACCACATAAGATCTTTATGAAACATCTATGGCTGAATCCCTCAAGAAATATTTAGCTCAGATATAAATCACCAAGCACCAAACAATGAAAGAAAAGAGTGTGAGCATAAACACACAGAAGAAAAAAAAACGGACCTGATTAACATCTGTCGCAGTCTTATAAAGTCACAGTGGATTGGATTATCAACTGAAACAAGACAAATAATGTTCAATGTGGGCTCAAATGTAGCACAATTCCGATTTTAACAAATTAATTAATAAACATTATATATTCGTCTTTTATTGGTAGTCACCTGTGTCTGTGTGTGTGTGTGTGTATATATCTATATCTATCTATCTATCTATATATATATATATATATATATATATATATATATATATATATATATATATATATATATATATATATATATATACACACACACACACACACACACACACACACACACACACACACACACAGAATTCACAACCAATAAAAGATGAATACAAATAAAAATAACCTATAAGAGCAAAGCCTATATGACTCACATGCTTCTTAGGGAACTTGCCAAATCTAACATGAAAATGACTGCCCAGTTTAAAAAAAAAGAAACGGTTGCATTAAAATGCAAGGCAATACCACTTTGATCTTTTTATGCTCTTGACCTTGAAATGACCTTGACCAAATACACTCATGTAAATATCAAATAAACTACAGCAAAACTTCTATTATGCCAAAACAACAGCGAACTTGGGATGAAATTGACTTTCAGTGAACTTGATCTGTGATGAAATTGACCTTCATGTGACCTCTCATGCTCATCATGTGTGATCAAATAACCCAATTTATGTTGTTGCATACTATCAAAGAGCTTATATACCAAGAGGGTTCACTCAGGGATAATTACTTGGACATCCGGGAAGTGCGATAACTCGTGCTGAGAAAGAGTTATCTTACATGTATTGCAGCGCATATGGCGAAAATGACGGTATAAACTATAGTGAAGAAAGTAAGTATAGGTCGCATTTTTGTTCTGGAAAAGGGTGCAGTAGGACTTTCCCCCCCTTTTTTAAAAGATATATAATAAAAGGACAAAGTTCCAAACAAGTGATGTTAATTGTATCACTTACTTTTTTTTTTTAATGCTGAGAGACAATGTATACACATGTAAAATAGTGCAGTGTCTGATACATTTGTATGTGATGTTTATTTATGTATAATTATATAAATAGCGTTTGAAGTAATGTATAGAATGTTAATTTGATTGGTGTTTAGGATGCTGAGAGGCAATGTAAATATATAAGCAGGGTAAGAGGTAGTTTAGATGTTATAATAATGTGGATTTAAACATGTAAATAGTGAGGGTAATTTATATGTGATGTTGGTATGTATAAACATGTACGACATACATGTATATCATGTCAGAAGTAAGTAATTAGGTTTGATTTTAATATGTATGAACATGTCAATAGTACGCTAAGTAATGTACACTTGATTTTTATACACTTGCAAATAAACATGTTAATAGTGCCTGAAGTCATTTAGTTGTGATTTGTGTGGAAAATGTCATGATATTATTAATGTTATTAGTTATTGTTTCCAATGTAAGTATCAGTATTATCACGGTCATATTTCTGTATGTATTTTGAATGTTTGCTGACAAACTGAAATTGCTTGTCAACAGAATGGAGGTTTTACACAGTTTATATTGTTCCCTTCTTTTGTGTCATTCTGTCCACTGACAATCTTTTCATCATAGTATTATTTCATCCTGTCTGTCTGTCTGTCTGTCTGTCTGTCTGTGTCTGTCTGTCTGTCTGTCTGTCTGTCTGTATGTCTGTCTCTGTCTCTCTCTCTCTCTCTCTCTCTCTCTCTCTCTCTCTCTCTCTCCTTCTCTCTGTGTTTGTGCGAGAATTTGCAAAGTACTGCATAAATTAAATGAAACAATAAAACTGTTGGAAATACATTCATGCATTTAACACCGGATCAAAGATAGTAATTAATTTGGTAAATAATAATATATTCACTGAATTAATTAGAGTTACATTCAAACATAGTTTGAGAGAATAAACAAAATGTCAGTAAAATATATAGAATGAAATATATTGCTTTCATTCTATAAATTTAATTTTATTGACATTACTTTTGTTTATTCTCTCAAGTTATGTTTAATTTTTCAATATATATATGTAATTCTAATTAATTCAGTGAATGCATTATTTACTGAATTAAATAACTTTGAAAAATAAACAAGCAAACAAATCAAAAATCCATTTATTTTTATATTTCAATTGCAATTAATGTAAATCTTAATAATTTCATTTCTACCAAGTATTATTCTAGTTAATTATTTTTATTTTAATGCATTTCTTACACGTAATTATATTTTATTCCCAAAAAAAACTTTCATACTCTTGAATTTAGTTGCTTGTCTTTATTTTACTGTATACATTGCTTTCATTCTATACATTTAATTTTATTGACATTACTTTTGTTTATTCTCTCAAATTATGTTTCATTTTTTAATATACGTAATTCTAGTTAATTCGGTGAATATATTATTATTAGTGAATTAATTACAATTAAAAGATTGAAAACTATAAATTTGTTCTTCATGAAACAAGCTGCATGACAAATTAATCTTATACATACATTTTTATTGAAATTTTATAAATTTGTTTGTTTATATTTATAAATAATACGTACTTAATACCGCCAACATCTGGTGGTCCTAACACTGCATAATTCCTGCAATACTTAGCAATGTTTTAACAGACAGAATGAAGATCTAATCAGTCTGGCGCGACATCGGGAAAAGGGGAGTAACTCGTTCCGACAAGAGTTGCTTCCCACTAACTGTCCAACTTTCGTTACACAGGCTTATGAAGGAGTCGACTATCTTGGTATTTATAGTCTTTGATACTATGGGTTAAATAGAGCCATTCCAATGTATGACGAGCTATTTTTTTGTATGTTTTGGCAAGGCCTAACGACTTTGACTTTCAAGATCAACGCAAAAACAGTTTTGATACAGGATGATCAAATCATCTCTAAAATAATACAAGTTTGAACTTTACATCTCTCATAGTTTAGGGTCAAGGTCACTTCAAAGTACCTATACTGACCCTGGACTGCTCCAGTGACCTTGAACTTGGATTAAGGTTGACCAAATGTGCATAGGATGTGTGTCTCATTGATATTAATCATGCATCAAAAAATCATGTTCAACAATAATAACTTGGGGAAAAAAAGTAAATTTTCTGAAAATTTGTTAATTTTTTTAAACTAACATTTGTTGACCCTGTGACCTTGACATTGAAGTGAAGTCATTAATTCACTGATCATTTATGATGACTCATGGCTATACACTATCTTACCAAGTTTAGTTGTGACAGCTGAAATAGGTTCTGAGATATTAATCCATTTGCAAGGTTTGCAAGTTAAACCAGCGGACGGGGGACAAACAGATGGATGGACGTACACCTTTTTTTTTTTAAAAAGATGTCATGTTCGGACTATTTAGGACTTGCATCGCACAGATTTACAAACAGATCGGGCAAAAAATATGGGGAGAGGACGAGTACGTAGACTCACATTGCATGTGCTATGCATGTGAGTCAATAAATAAATGAAAAACTTATTATTTTTCTTCACATTTCTAACACCTCATTTTATTTTAAAATGTCATAAAAGAATCACATTATAGCTGCTTTTCCAGCATTTTATGCAAAAGACTTTGTCTCACAAACTTGGTGAACCACCACCTTATGAAAGAAAAACAAACAAACATGGGCTGTAATCAATTAGGTTTCTTTACATTTACAGAAAAGTTATAAATTTTCTGACCACATGCTTTTCACAGAAACACAATTTTGACTCCTGGAAATAATACCGCTGTATCTCACTAATATGTCATATTTTATTTTAAGGAAAGAAACATGTACACTTACTTTCCACAATACCCCAAGGGTACGCTCGTCCTCTGATCTTTTTGCCACCTGCCTCCACTACTGTGTTGCAGCCCACTACTGCAAACGGGACTGCTGCCTGCACACACAAAAAACAATATTCATTCAATTGAATTCCATTGAATAGTCCTTGACCTTCTCTAGCGCTTTTTCCAGCTCCAGAGCTGCTCAAGGTACTGGCCAATAGAGGATCCAACTCTCAAGCTGCCAGAATGTTACGTTTGAGACGCGCACGATAGATCCAATCATTTCGTTTTGTAAAGCATGCAATAACAGTGTATTTACCTTTGATTTGATTTTGCGTTTTTGGTAAAAGAAGCTTTGTTTAATGTTGATAATTTTCGTTGGTCGATATTATTGGAAAATTTTCTAGAATTACTTGTTTACTATCGATCGAAGCATGCAGATAAATCTAGTGGTAGCTATGAGATTCTTCTAACCTAAATAAAGTTATATGACGTAAGACAGTGCATAGTTCTGGTGACGAATTTTATTCTGATTGGCTGTAATTGCGTCACTATGGAATGTTCGAACTTTCTCTAGAGTATAGAGAGACTATATAAGAGACACACTGGTTGAAAGAGAGAGAGTGAAAAAGTGATTGAGCGATCTTGTATGCAGTTGTTGATGTATGCTGAATAAAGTTGGAAAACTTC
Organism: Oncomelania hupensis; assembly: GCA_036898135.1. Classification (NCBI taxonomy): domain Eukaryota; kingdom Metazoa; phylum Mollusca; class Gastropoda; order Littorinimorpha; family Pomatiopsidae; genus Oncomelania; species Oncomelania hupensis. Next base: position 21,951,152 of record CM072521.1, on the reverse strand, counting down.
ATACGACGACTCCTGCCTTGTTGCTGAGTGAACAGGTTGCGTGGCTAAACGAATCTGAGTTACACTTATCAAGATTAAGCATCGGGGCTGAATCAACTATTGATAAAAACAACAACAGTGTAACACAGAGGCGCCCATTTGCTGGTTAACGTGCACTGTCGGACACCCAGACAACTCGGCACAATCCTGTGTGACAGGGAATGGGGGAGAATTATAGGGACCTAGATCTTACTGGGTGTATTTGTGCAGATGACACTCACTTGCCTAAGACGAGCCTCAGGATTTTTAAAATCTGTGCGATGGAATGCATGCGTGCACAGACTAACCCTCAGTTTACACTTTCATCAAAATGAGTAAAGCAAGTCAAGTCAACAAATCTTTATTCCACAAAATGGAAAGTATATAATTACAACTGCTACCTTTAAAACAGAACGGTTTCTATCATTTTTTTATATCATTCATTTATTACTTAAATCTTCCATATCCTAATAATCCAACCTAAACCCCCAAATTTCTATAAAAATGTGACTGTCTTAAGAACTGAAATACCTGTATAAAATATCAGATAATTGATAATCGTGGGAATGGGATGTGAGTCAGTCATGATGATCAATGCATAATATCACTGATGGTGAAAAATGGGCCGAATAAATACAGAATACATATCAATGTGTTCCGAGCCCAACTGCTGAAGGGTGTATTTGGACCAAAATTAGGGAAACGGGCAGTGGGAACAGGTGCAACTCTGTACTACTATAGATATGAAACAAAAGGGTTAAAGCTGTGATGACCTGAATGATTTGGTTCCTAGCTTATGCACATTTCTTTTCCTCAATCAATGCACCAGTTGTTCACACATGTAAATCCACAACATTATACAAATGTAGATTAAAACAAATAAAATAAATAACTAAATAAATTAATTTTTAAAAAAATAAATAAATAAATGTAAACTATAATGCAAGCTATGTGAATTGATTGAAATATGAATTACCTTGAGTTCTTTGTCCTGCTGTTTGAAATCATCATCCTCATCACTGTCACAGTCAGGGAACTCGTAGATGTGGATGTCATTGTTGTCAATCTCCTCTATTACCTGAAACAATAAAGTTTGTTGGAATATAAAAGGAGACAGTGTACAGTTCAGTGAAACTCAAGAATTAAAAGTTACGTCAGCTATGAAAATACGGAAAATGTAATCGATGAGTAAGCTGCAATTAAGTTTTAGCTTGCCCAAGTAAACTTGTATAACCAGGAAAGAGCATTCTGCTCTTTCCTGGTTATACAAGTTTACTTGGGCATTCACTACCCATGCTTTTCACAAGTTGGGGCCTGCGACTTTGCTGGTCCTGGGATGCTTATAACTTTCAAGAATAAATGGATATATAATTTATAGTTTTTGTCATTCAAACAAACAAAAAACAAAAACAAAATTATTGTTATACCTTTTTTTAAAAATAATAAATGGATACCTATAGAGATTTTTGTCATTCAAACAAATAAAAATTGAAGACATTTTATAATTATTTACAGGGAGGAATATGTTATTTAAAAAAAAAAGAAGACCTCTAAGATTTTTTTTTCCTAGTGAGATAATGTCCCTCTTTGAAGACAGCAGCTATTGTAAGGTACCCCCATAATGCCAATCACAAACAATATATCATAGGATGGCCTACTAAATGCAAATGTGTGCATAAACCTGCATGAAAATATTGTAAATATGTAGTAGTAGTAGTAGTAGTAGTAGTAGTAGTAGTAGTAGTAGTAGTAGTAGTAGTAGTAGTAGTAGTAGTAGTAGTAGTAGTAGTAGTAATAGGGACAGATGTAGGCCATGGAGCCTTTCTGAACGTCCCAACTTTTATATTTATTTACAATGGTCTGCATTGCATGCAATTTGCCTACATATTAGTCATAGCTGTAAAATAAGTCTATAAATTTTGGAATTGCATCCAACTGGTTTTTGAACTGATTAGTAGTTTTAGCACTCTTTAAAGACATTGGAAGGTCGTTCCAATGTCTTACAGTTCTATATGAAAAAGAGAATTTCCTAATATTAGTGTTACAGTGTCTAACAAAGATTTTGCCTTCAGATGAGCGTGTCGTATTACTATGAGGATTAGCAAAAAAGTCATTCCATTCTAAGTCATCAATGTTATTATAAATTTTGAATACTTGTATTAGGTCACCTCATAATCTCCTACCAGACAGTGAATGTAAACCAAGGAAAAAAAGTCGCTCTTTATAGGACATTTTTCTACATTCTATAAGTAACTTTGTTGCCCTTCTTTGAACTTTCTCTATAGCAATAGACTGCCGTTAGTTTAGGATACCATACAGAATTTGCATATTCCAGATGGGGCCTCACCAAAGCCTTATACAACATACAAAATGATTCTTTATTGATAAATTTGAAAGTTCTTTTAATTAGTCCAATCATTTTATTTGCTTTGTTTATGCTGTTCTGCAATGAAGAGGTTGTTACACAAAGTGTTCCACCCACCATTTGCTTTCCTCTTCATCTGTTTCTCCCCTTCCATCACACCCCACCACTGTGGTGAAAGTGGCGACAAGAAATTGCATGGTGTTAAACACTGTGTACATTGGAAATGGGATCACAATAACGAGTACACAGTAAACCCTTTCACCCTAAAGCAATGTTACCCTAAAGCAGTTGAAAACTAAAATACTAATTAAACACAGCTGTTACACTCTGAGCTAAGGACACTCGAAAGATCCACACACAACCTTAAATTCCTCCTTTGGCCAAACTGTTCTGCTTGACAAGAGCAAATAACTCACGCTTGACTCCATCTCCGGGTGCAGAGTTAACAAGGTTGTTGACAGTGTGGTGCACAATAATTGCTCTCGCTTCATTCTCAGCCATAAAATTAAACCAGAAAGAGGTGGGGAAGAGGAAGTCATGGTTAACTGTACCATTACTGTGGAATTTGGGCCTATTCATGTCTCTCAATCAAAGTTGTGTACTTTCAGAGTGAGGGTTGGGAGGGACTCATGCTTAATTTTACAATTAACAGTGGAATTCAGACATATTCACGTGTCTCATTTAAAGACTGCGTACTTTCAAGGAGAATATAGTTTGGAGGGAGAGGGAGAGGGAGATGGGAGGCGAGAGGAGAGGGGGGGGGGGGGAGTGGGGAGTCATGCGTCATCATCATTATATAAATACAGTGATGCCACCATGATCTTCACTGTTGAAGTCACACCTGACTGCTAGCAATGTCTACTTTTTTCTTACTAACAAAAAACATATAAATAAATAAATACCCTCTGTTTGAGGCGTTTTTGTTCTATCTTGGTGAGCATGTCTGACTTGGCGATGAGAGGGACGATGTTGACTTTGTTATGTAGCTTCTTCATCACCTGAATGTCCCCTGGCTTCAACCTGCACACACACATTGCCGGGAAAATCAGTGTGGCAAGCGCAACAGCTGCATACATAGATCACTGATTGATAGTGGTCGAAGTATGTGAAAATGCCCACTAGTGTTAAAATTCATTGAACCTGATAGAGTAATAGTTGGCTTATAAGGCTCTATTCATTCATTATCAAATCAAACCAACTTCTTTAGATTTTTCTTTAATGGTGGAGGATTTTGAATTTTAGATCATGCTTATCACCAACACAGATGAAATTCAGGTTGCCTTCTCAATGAAAATGAGGCACCTTGAACAGCAATAAGCGCCAGGCAGGACCAGGGGTATTTGTATCACTATCAGGATGTCCCTTGTCATCTCCATATCTTCCTATACTCTTGCGAAACATGGACCCTCACATCAGACCTAAAACGAAGAATACAAAGCATGGAGATGAGGTGCTTCTGGACATTTCCTATACACAGCACATCACCAATGATGAAATCCGACAGACCATCACACAAACCATTGGACAACAAGATGACATGCTCACAGTGGTGAAGAAACGGAAACTCCGATGGTATGGCCACTTCACCAGAGCATCAGGCCTTGCAAAGAACATCCTGCAAGGCAGGGTGCGAGGAGGCAGAAGAATACGGAGACAGAAAAATAGGTGAGAGGACAACATTCGAGAATGGACTGGTTTTGACGCTGAGTAAAGTCATGAGGGTTGCTGAGGATAGAAAAAGTTTGAGTACGCTAGTTAAACGATCATCTATGGCGCCCGACGACTTTCGAATTACGGGATAGGATAGGATAGAAAAAGATAGGATGATCAGGTTGTAAGGGGTGATTGTGGCATTTATATTCTTCTTTGTTGGAGTTGATAGTATAGATGATGGCAATGGTGGCTCATATTTATAACAGGTCAAATGGTTACAATTGATGGGTTGTTTAAATCAATTTTAATCTCTTCAACTCGGTGGAATATAAAATTGTTCTTCTTTGCAACACAAACCAGTTGAACTGAAACTATCAATGGAGGTGCAGCAACTTCATATTATAAAACTCAAGGACCATTTCTTTTTACAGCAGTGACTTTGCGATATGGCAGACGGGGAAAACCAAAGGGGTAGGGACCTAAATGAACGCTGAACCACCAGAGCAATCATACTGCTAAAATGGACAGTGAAAAATGACCACTTTATTTTGCCCATCACAGGATTCGAACCCGGGTCATCTGTGTGCCAGGCAAACGCTCTACCACTTGGGACGATTAGACTGGATAGGATGACCTCTTGCTTTACAATTAAGCAACAAGTTGGCGCCATAGGGAACTTAGTTATCCTGGTTTTGGTCAGCGCCTTAAGCAGCTCTTTGAGCTGTATAGCGCTATATAACAACTATTCAATTCAGTGATGTCACGTTAACAAAACTTATGACTCATTTTTATAATAATAATAATAACCGTTTGATGTTTTTAGAATCCCATACAACACATTATCTTCTAGATCTTAGGGATGATGGCTGTACAAGCGAAAACTGCATTAGTTTGGATTTCCAACCTAGAGTCCAAAGCAAAATGAGGAGAGACATACCCATGGCCATAAGGAGAGATGAAGTACAAACAGCAGTGAACCCTGTTGTCAACGATGTTCCGTCTGTTAAGGCCGCTCTCGTCGCGGTAGTACTGCTGAAACTGTTGGTCCACGTAGTCCACGATGGCTGTGTGGCTGTAGGACAGAGAATTCATAACTATTTATTATTATTTCAAAACAAATCAGCATATTATGTGCACTGCTCTTTCTAGAAACGAAGCAGAATCCAAATCTGGTGGTTAGCCTGGAGGAAATACATAAGATTTACTGTTAACAATCAGGGGAAACTATCGTAAGTTAACATTCATTATTAGTATGGTATGAGTTGGCATGGTATTGCATGTTGTGCTATGTGGTGTGGTATGGTGTGAAATGGTGTGGTGTGGTGTGGTGTGGTGTGGTGTGGTGTTGCGGGGTGGTGTAGTGTATACAGACCTATTTTCTGCGTTGACAGCATCGTTGAATCCTGGCGTGTCGACGATTGTGAGTTTCACCCTGACGCCTCTCTCTTCTATCTCCAGCTGCTTCTTCTCTATTGCTACTGTTCTGTTTACTGTGTCTGAAACACACGGTAGAGCAAATAAGTAATATGATGGCCACTAACTTAGAAACTGTTCCTATGAAGTTTGGTCAAAATCCGTTCAATGGTTCTGGAGATATGCTGTCCGATGGACCAACTGACAGACAGGCCACGTCTGGCTCGTTCTGATTTCCGATTATTTCAAAGTATTTCCAGATGTTATCTGGAAAAATACAAAACTGTATGACTATATAAGCAAACAGTAATCCCTTAGCGAGAATACATCCCCTATACGCCCAGGTGTCCGGAGACACTATAATCTATATAACAAAACATTAGCGAGAATGTGAACAGTTTATACTTTTGCACAGTTTTGATCTCGATTAAACTAGCCCCAAATGCAGAACAAGGAAAAACAAGTTACAAGGTCTCACAAGCATCCCAACATCTAGAGTAGTATCAGGGAGCATAGCATGCTAAGTAGGTCTGGTAAAGTCTCAGCTTCGCTGTTTGACATCACGGCCATAACAGCGCGGTCGCCGTTTATCTCTTGTGACCTCAAGCACCCGGTTGTCATAAACCTTTAGTAGTAGAGTAGTATTAACGTCCCCCAAAACCATGGCTTATTGGGGACAAAACATAAACCTTCGTGAGCGATTCACTATTTATGCATCTGATAACGCATTATTACCAGAAGATTCATGCAAACTTCAAACGAGTTTGCTAACAGTTCTCAAACAATTTAATTCCACACATAAACGCACACAAACATATTTCTGACCTCCTCATTCACTCACATTGAGCGAGAGAGAAATGTCACAACATTTAAAAACATACAAATAGCAGACGAAATTCAGAATAATACGAATATGCTTTTTGAGAGTTTTATAGCTCTTTCGTTCATACATTCAATGGACGGTAATAAATATAATTCAAGAGGTTAACTTCAACCTAAGTAATTTAACCAGCATAGTAATTCACAAAAACATCAAATGATTTAGTCCCTAATAGTAATAGTTCCACTAACTACTCAATCTTCGCACACATTTTCTTTACCATTACATGTAGATATAAAACCGTTTTCAAATGCACAAACAGTAATAGATCTTTTACTTTTATTTTGAATCCTCCACAACTAACACATTATTTTCACCTAACACCACAACTATATCACTCACACTTTTTTAGACATACTCACTCCATCCACCATGAAACCTATCTACTATAGTTCATTCACATTTCTAGCACTCAGTCAGAGAGAGAACTTTATTTCTTTTGGGCATTGGGCACCTGGTTTTATTGATTATTATTTGACTCGTCACAGCCAATGAGCCCGCTGCGGCTAATTAAAAGAAGTTCGCTAAAAAGGACAAATAATTCATAGTTTCAATTCTTCCGCCCACGATTTCACTCCAGCTGAATTAGTCCAGTCCCAGTAATGAAATAAATAGCCAAATAAGCAACTAATTCCTATAAAAATGCTATGCAGTAAAAAATATTCTTTAAGCAATGAGGAAATACTATAAAAAGTCCCAGTAAAAAAAGGGGGTCTGAAACATGATTTTTGGTGCTTATGTTTTTTCACACTTCAAAACATCAAAGGGAGATTACTTGAAATAAACATTTAATTCAAAACCATATCATGTTGCATGTCAAATGAAAGCTCTTAACATATACAGTCCGAAAATCTGTTTCAACGCTTTCTGTGTCAGTTTTAGTTCTGACTGTGGATTAAAATTTAATTAACATAGGGGTATAAATGCGAAATTCCGATGATCTTAAAAATCTTGATCTCGATTGTAAAAGTCGACTTCTATTTAATTCACAAGAGAAAAAAGATTAGTTAAAAGGAAGACACACGAAATAAAGAAAAACAGAAAAACCCAGGAAATTGATTAGCTTTCCAGTAGAATATAGAAGTGGTCTACCTTAGTCGCTCTCAGAATCCGACTCGTCATCCAGCTGAACCACAGAGTTTGTGCAGCTGACTCCACTGCATTCTCCACAAGCTATGGTGCACGTAAGTCCGTGCTTACTGCATCTGCATCTGCCAGTTGAGCAGTCTTTATAGCAGCAGCAGCGGATAACATTCAAAATATCCTATGGAGAAGCTGGCTTATTAGTTATGATTGGAAGTAGCCCACCCTCCTGTAACTTCCATTCCCAATCCACTGGTGATAGACCATGGTCTCTGTCTAGACTCAGCTACTCCTGGACTTGGTAGAATGTTCTGTAGGCATGGAATTCAGCTGCTGCTGCTGTTGGGGGAGCACTTTAGCTTGGATTTGTGTATGGCTTGCAGACACGTTTTGCTCATATTTGACAAACCACAGTTTGGTCGAGGTATCAGAACGTTTGTCACTGTACAGGTGAACAAATACCCCCTCACCAGCCGCTGCAACAGCATCATGACTTGACATCTTATCACTGAATACTCTAGCCTCATCCAGGAGCTCTCCTGAATCAAGCTTCTTGACTGTGAGTGATTTTGAGATGTTGAAGGGATGAGATGTCGTGTCGTATCCACAGAATGCATGGGCAAAAAGAATGTTATTACAGACTGTTGTTCCGGTTTGTTTTCGCAGTTGGTCAAGAATATGTCCTTCGTGTCGCAGAGGATCATGTTAGGATCAAAGGCTACATGTCTCCCAACCATGCCTTTGCTTCTTCGAAGATGGGCAACATCTTTGGTACTTGGGCCATCAACATAGCCATCGAAAATGATTGTAGCTAGTGTATGTTTCCTAGCAACAAAGCTGACATACATCTCTGCTAGATCTTTTAGGACGACCCTCTGGGCCATGGAAGGCGATGCAAAAGGGATCCACCATCGAGAATGTATTTCACATTTTCTCTTGGCAAGGATGCAGTTTCATTGACAGCAGACCAAAGAAATCCTGCAAGAGTATGTTTGTTGGCTTTTCTGGGGAATCCTGTCACATCAAACAGGGAGGCAGGTACATTGGCCAGTCCATAGTAAACCATTTCTTCGAGCCTGTTGGTATCATTCCCAGCGACTTGCACCAACCTTTGAAACAATAACTGCGGATCCACTTGCACCATTTCCTGGCCAATAGTCACTCCAGTTTTTGTCGCCATTGTGACTGCTTGATTGCTTTTCTTGAACGTCACGTCAGCTGGAGATTGACCCGTCATCCCTTGGAGAATGCGCTGACCAATTTCAACAGCTTGGTCAGCATTGACAGATGAGTCAGCTGCTTGGCCAGTAGCAATAGACCTAAGACTCATGTCAGCGCAAAACGGAGTTTTTAATGAAACATAGTTGATGACTGTCAAAGTTTCTTTGTGGTCTTTCTCTTGCCTTATTTCAGAAGAATCTTTGTGCTGTTCACTTGTTGTGAACTCTTTTTGCGTCAAGGATTGCATCCATTGGTTTGCTGTTGCACAAGCAGGCATAGAGGGAAGCCAAACAAGCTTTTGTCGTTCGCCCATTCCGCGCCCTTTAGTTAGGCCACCATTTGACGTCAGCGTCCTCATCAAAGTTTGCTCAATCACCAGATCACACGACAGACCAGCCCTATAGCGATCGCTTCTCCTTTTCATGTGATGGCCTGCCATGAAATCGTGATAGACTTCTGGGTAGGTTTTGTTCAACTCCATCATTTGCTGTAAGTACAGCCTGGCCGACTTGGTGTAGAGGTTGTGCCCTGAAGCAGCAAAATAGGGCAACATTTTGGCAACAGCAGATAGATGGAGCTTGAAGTCTCCAGTTCTCTCAGCCTATATTGCTGTGTGAAGGAGGTGTACCATTTCTTGAATCCATAGCTTGCTCGTTCTACTTGAACATTGTCGTTTGAAATCTTCCAACGTTGCTTTAATGCGTCCTAATACAGGATGTATTGCAGCATCTCTTGCTGTTGTTTTGCCCTGCATCAGTGATTCACAAAGAGCCTAATCAAAGTCATCATTGCCAACAGACTGTTATGTCAAGATCTGCAGGATTATGTAGAAGTGACTCTTCTTCTTGACAATCACCGTTTTCCTTCCTAGGATTGTAATCATTGGACAAAGTGTCAGGATGGAGCAACAGCCATGACATGTTGAAGGAAGTGCTTACAAATATTGCACTCAATGCTGCTTCGACAAGAATAAGCCTTTCCAGCAATGATGTGAACTGCAGAATTTGATGCACAAACTGCCTCTATTGCCTTGTCTTGTCTTGCCGTATATGCCCACAATCAATCGTGTTGATCATTATGGCACTTTTTTTTAACAAAGGTGCATGCTGGGTGTGTTCTTGTTACCGGCACTCACCCGTCTAGGACATGAGCGTCAGGATCTTTAAAGTCCGTTATGATGTAATGTATGCGACACAGACTAGACCTCGGTTTATACTCTCATCCGAAGGAGTAGGAAACGAGAGTAAAGTGTCTTTCCCAGGGACACAACACAATGCCCGGCCTGGGCTCAAACCCGGGACTTTCCGATCCGCAAGCCAACGCACTAACCATTCGGCCAACATGCCTCATGCAAGCCTGCATCAGCCATCAGATTTTCCCTACATGCATTTATCAACCACAGGCTCTGAAGTCTTTTCTTTCCCCTCCTACATACATACGTGGTATAGTATGTATAGTATGTAATTGAGGCCTACGAGAGACGAGACTCCCAAGCCTGTGTTATCAACAATGCCATTGACATTGTCACCTGCACATTTCATCACTTGGCTGTAGATTCCTGACGTCATGCGGAACAATATCTGGGCGGTAAAAATGGGGGTTCCCCAATGCATTCGCCTCAAAAAATAGTTCTCTTTAAAAAGTTAAAATAAACATATTCATACCCCTTCGATTCCGTGGGACTTTTTTTCAGTTGTAAACACAACTGTAAAGAGTAAATTAGAATATATATCATTTTTATAGGATTTACTTACTTTCAAAAAGCCTGTTGGATTGGACTAAATGTGCTATACGCTAGCTAACGCAGCACACGTGAGGCACTTTAAATTAAACAATTCACTTCGTGACACCGGTAATTAACACCAGGCCATGTGGTAGCGAAGGGCTGGAATGGGGTTAATTACCATTGCTCTGTCAAACATTGCTACAGTACCGTTAGGGCGAGTGTCAGAAATACCCAGACCTGCACTTCATCGCACTTACAACTTCAGATGTAGGCCTTCCTTGTAGTCTCGAATTCTCAGAACAAGTCACCTTTTTGTTAAGTGCTTTTAACAAATCTGTGTGTGCGTGTGTGTGTGTGGGTGTGTGTGGTATCTAAAGTGGTTACAGCACCGTACATATCGGCCGTACACACACACACACGCACGCGCGCTCGCCTTCACACTCACACAACACACACACGCAAGCATGTACAAACGCCACATACGTTTTCACATTTTAAAAAATTTGTCCTTAACCCTAATCCTATACTCTAACCCTAACCCTTACCCAACCCCGAACAGCCCTAACCCTAACGGAACACTGTTTTGACGTCAAAATAATGGGGCCGTTAAAAGAACGTACGTAGAGTTGCAAGTTTGTGTCAAAATAACGACGTTTCTACAATTTTACACATACACTATACAAGGCGAGCGTTGTGGCCAAGTGGGCTAAGGCGGGACTAACTTGCATTGTCACAGGCCCGAAACCAATGGCGCCTGACAGGTGTGGGTTCGATCCAGCATCTGGGCGTTATGTTTCTCCGAATATTATTTACTTTCGACTCGGGCAACGTCTCGGGGGTTTTCTCCGGGTACTCCGGTTTGCTCCCCCAGCAAAAATTTCAAAATCACAACTAATGTTAGGTAGGTTGGGTTTGGGGGCTGCGACTACGCCTTCCCCAAGGGAGGCAGCCCAGAATTTCCCTATGGAAAAAGAGTCAATAAGGTAAATAAAAAAAATATTAAAAAACGCGCGCGCGCCCACACAAACACATTCAGAGTAACAGAAAGAGAGACACACACATAGAGAGAGATGAGAGAGAGACAGAGATGAGACAGACAGACATAGACAACAAAAGAGAGAGAGACACGAGATAGCGAGACAGACTGACAGACTAGGGAGAGAAGAAAATAGTGAGAACAGTAGATCTATACAAAGCTACATCTTCATTACCTACCTAAAACTGAAGGAATTTCTCTTTCTTTGTAGAGCTCGGTCAGGAATAGACTGTTGATCAACGTGGATTTGCCCAAGCCAGATTCACCTGCAGATAGCAACATCACAGTATCACAGCCCGTTGAGGCATATTCCTTAGACAAAATAGTAATATTTTACCTGCCTATAAAACATCCATTGCCGTTGTAAAATAGCGCACTTCTCTTCTTTTTTACAATAACATCAAACATAATCAGGCAACCACGATCATATATATAATTCACGAGGTTATAGATCACATTATGTAATAGAGACTGTATTGTGCGATTGTACCTGTCAATAATAATTGTTGTACGGCGGGAACTAATTGTCCTTGCTGTTTGTTGGGACAACAAAGATTCTGATTATGTTATTCCGATTCATTTTGCTACATGTATCCGGTTTTTACATTTCAAATAGATTAATATTGAATTTTGTTCCTTGCACCCAAACAAGGACTTTCTTGCAACACAGCCAAACACAAGCACTCACCAATTAACATTGAAAAAAACACCAACAGGAAACACTAGACTGACAAACTGCTAACGATGCGGTTTTGTTCCTGGGTAGTGTAATCAAAGGCTTCGACGTCTATTCTTTCTCACTTTTATCTATGATAAGAGAGTATTATAGAGAAAAATGAGAAAGAAGAGGCTTCCGAAGACTGTGGTGTATTCCCCGATTTAACGGAGAGCTATTGTTGTTGTTGTTGTTGTTTGTAGATTATAGTCACACGACACTTTCGCATATAGAATGAATGAATATTGAGGTTTAACGTCTACACCCACCATTGGCGATATGGCAGACGGGAATAACCATCCCAGGGAAAGAGGGGTAGGGACCTGAATCAACCCTGAACCACCAAAGCAATCATACTGCTAAAATGGACAGTGAAAATGGCCACATTTTATATCGCCCACCACGGGATTCGAACCTGGGTCATCGGTGTGCCAGGCGAACGCTCTACCAATTGAGCTACGGCGGTGGGACAACTCGCATATAGGTGACTACTGGACCGATTTATACTGACACCAGCGGGCCAGTTGTTGGTAAAGGGGAAAATAATATGATCACACGTTGACCAATCCGGGATTCGAACCAGCGACCTTTCGGTTACTAGCAAGACGCTCTTACCAACTGAGCTACCCGGCCCCTCGAGCTATTGTGAATGTATACTGAATGTAAATTATTGCATCAGCACACCATACCTGGGAAAGTGTTGAGTGTATATTAATGACGCTGGATAGCAGAATGATGCGGTAAACCTAGATTCGTAAGCGTTAACTTTACCTCGATTGTTCTCATCAGGACCTTTGATGCGGTAATAATGGTCGTGAGTGTCTGTTAAATTCTTGGTTACCTTCGGGGTATTTAGAATTTACACGATAGAAGGTAATGAACCGTCCAAACGGGGACGGAACGAGGATTAAGACGCACTTGCCGCTGCTAGACACGTAATGATAATTATGACTGAATCATAAAGGTCCTTTAACTCACCAACGACCATGAGTGTGAAGTCGAATCCACGGCGGACAGCCTTTCTGTGGACCTGGTCTGGCAAAGTAGCGAAGCCAATAAATTCATCGTCATCCTGAAACACCGAAAAAGCACAGTGTATTGGTCATTGTCGCACTGCATCACTACTTCCATTCCTCATTGTTATCTTTCAAACTAAAATTAAAATATCAAAATTTAAAAAAAAACAACATGTAAGGACCAAATGGGAGAAGAGTAGGAAGAGGAAGAAAGAGGAGAAGTGACAGGATAGATAGATAGATGGATGGATAGATAGATAGATAGATAGATAGATAGATAGATAGATAGATAGATAGATAGATAGATAGATAGATAGATAGATAGATAGATAGATAGATAGATAGATAGATAGATAGATAGATAGATAGATAGATAGATAGATAGATAGATAGATAGATAGATAGATAGATAAATGTATATAGGGTCCAGGGGACTGTTTAAGAGCCGAATCAGGACCACACAAAACTATTCAAAAGAAGAAGAGAGGAGGAAGAGAACAACAATACATTGACGATGACAGCGACAAAAACATGAAAAATACCGTAATTAAGTTGTAGTAAAGACAAATCGTTCAAGCATTAACAGTTAACAAGGAAAGCTTATACACTGTTCATTATAATAAAATCCTATCCTATCCTATCCTGTAACTCAAAGGTCGTTGGGGCACCACAGATGATCGTTTAACCAGCGTACTCCATTTTTCTCTGTTCTCAGCAACCATCATGGCTTCGTTTAGTGTCATACCAGTCCATTCTCGAATGTTGTTCTCCCACCTCCATTCTCGAATGTTGTCCTCCCACCTCCATTCTCGAATGTTGTCCTCCCACCTCCATTCTCGAATGTTGTCCTCCCACCTCCATTCTCGAATGTTGTCCTCCCACCTCCATTCTCGAATGTTGTCCTCCCACCTCCATTCTCGAATGTTGTCCTAACACCTCTTTATCTGTCTCCCTTTTCTTCTGCCACCTTTCAGGATGGTTTTTGCAAAGGCTGATGCTCTGGTGACGTGGCCATACCATCGGAGTTTCCGTTTCTTCACCACTGTGAGCATGCCATCGTGTTGTCTATTGGCTTGTGTGATGGTCTGTCGGACTTCGTTGTTGGTGATGTGCTGGATATAGGAAATGCCCAGAAGTCTTCTGTAGCACCTCGTCTCCATGCTTTGTATTCTTCGTTGTAGATCTGCTGTGAGGGTACATGGAGATGACAAGGGAGCGCAGCAGCCTTACCTTGGAATGTAGACTGATATGGTCCTGACTTTCCAAATGGGCTTCAACCTTGTCAGGGCAGCAGTTGTTTGTGCGATCCTGGAGAGGACTTCCTGTCGGGACCCATTGTCTGATACAAAGGCTCCTAAATATTTGAAGCTATGCACTGTGTTGAGGGATATTGGCCTTGGACTTTGATGTACATGTTGATAATGCCTTTGATGTTGTTGGTAATCATTGTGGTCTTCTCTGCACTTATTTCTATTCCATAGGCTCTGGAGATGGCGTCAAGCCTCTGTACATGCTGTTCAAGTTCTTGTTCTTCTCCAGCCAATCCGTCAATGTCATCCGCAAAACGGAGGTTGGAGATTGCTGTATCCTCTATGCTGACTGTGCCTTCGTTATCTGCAAGGGGTTGGGGGCTATGGACCGGAGATGGAAAGGTCGAAGTTTTCAGTGAATGAACAATGAATAAGCAATGTTGTTGCTGTTGCTGTTGTTGTTGTTGTTGTCTTCTTCTTCTTCCTTTTTAGTATAGTAGTTGTCACGAACTGGCTAGCTTTAACTCTGCACATTTACTATTTAGCTATGTGTAGTCATTGTAAGAGTAGAGAGTCAGGTATTACACAGCAGCAATTACAGCACACTGCGAGCCTGACCCACACAGCGTAGTGACTTAATCAGCACTGTGTGCGAGAGTCGTAAACATTTTAACCAATCAGAGCAGGCTCAGTGGGTAGAGCAGTTTGACTGTGTCAGAGCCTAACACAGTTTGAATCAGTCGTGTGTGAGACGAGGAAGAAGTAACATCTACTACTTAGCTAGCAGAGAATCTCTTCACTCATAGACCAGGAAGCAGGACTTGGAATCTCAAGAATTCTATTTAGTCATCACGGGCCTGAACTTGTCAAACAGGTAAATGAGCACCCTTCTGTTTCATCGTGATATATTTATATTATTGTTGAAATTATGTTTGTGGAATTTGCTATGCATAAATGTGAATTGTTAATCCGAATTTGCCGTACCACGTGGAAGAGCCGAGCACGAGGCGAAACACGACCGGTTGCGCCGCCATGTTGTATCCCGTACGGAACCACTGTTGTTTAACTTATATGTATGTTTGCAGACCAGTGGCTGTACCACTGAATGTTTATATTATTATTAATTCTGTATGTGTATAGTTAGCCACGATTTATATTTATGTATGTATAGGAATTTAGAGTTGAGATTCCAGTGGAACCCGGAAGTAGCAGAATGTTCGTCGCTTATGTATAGAGATGTGGAGCTATCACTGAGGGCTACTTGGCTTTCAGTGAGACGCTCTGCACAAACCGATTATTCAGGGTTGTGCAGAATTTCGTCTCTTATATTACAGACGAGCAGGCGAGCTATCCCGAGCTATCCCCACTCCACAGAAACGACCAGTTAGTTGGCGGAGTATCCTCTACCGCACAAGACGGAAAGAGCTACCCGGAAAACTCCCTGTCAGACCCCACAGCGTGGCAAGGGAACCCAACTACACAACGACACAGGTGGACCAGAAGCTACCTCACAGAAGGACTTCGAACCCCCACTCATGAGTTAAGTGCATAACACGAAGGTGCACTTAAACTGATCATAACAGGACCACAGTAGTCCAACTCTTCAGAAACTGTAAAACGGACCACAGTAGTCCAAATCTACATGAAATATTATAGCAAGTGCCCGAGGAAGATATAACAGCTGCCTAGACTATCAGCGATCGAACTATTAGCAGTGACTGAGACTTTTTAAGTTAGATTAGTACTTAGAGAATCTTGTATAGAGTAGAAGAAATAAATGTGTGATTTTAACTGTTATCAAGTGGCTGGACTACATATGATTCATAGCCGTATGAAAGCTAGTGTGACAGTATTCTTTTACCATTTTTCTATCTATTTCTGTACCCCAACCTTAACACAGAACGAGCTAAACAAATAAATTTATTAAAGTAATTCATAGGGTGACTTACTAGCAGTTCCCACCGAATAAACGTGAGGGTCCATAATTCCATTGTGCAGAGCCCATAAACCCCGCGTGACACTTTAATTGGCGAGCCTAGCTAGGATCTGTGTATAATAGGAATTGGGTATAACCGGACCTAAGTACAATAAAATTAGATAACAGCAGTAGTAGAATAACTTAGAATAGTGTAAGGGTATAACACTGATCAGTTGGGTGCACTATTCTTTAGTTAAAAACTTTTTTGCTTCAAATATTTTTGTGCCTGTATGTTGCATTGTTCTTTTGCAGGTTTTGCTTAAATAACTGTCGTATGCCATTTGACTCTTGTTTTATTCTATTATTGATTGCGAATTTGATTGTCTTTGCATTGTTGTTATTGACTTGCAATATTGCTAGTGTTTTGGTATTCCACGTGATTCAGAGGTTGTTCATAGACACGTTTGGCAATGTCGGACCCAGTGGCCTTGAGATTGCGCTTCAAGGAATTAGGGGAAGCTTTACACTTAGCAGGGGCAGACCTAATTACGTATATCAATGCAGAGGTAGAGAAACAGGAAGCTAAGGCAGAGAGAGCAGCCGAGAGAGAACAGAAGAAACTCGAAGCAGAACAGAGAAAAGCAGAACTAGAAGCAGAGCAGAAGAAGCTAGCATTAGAAGCAGAGCAGAAGAAGCTAGCATTAGAAGCAGAGCAGAAGAAATTAGAGGCAGAGAGAGAAACGAGGAAATTAGAGCTAGAAGCAGAACAGAAGAAGGTAGCAGCAGAGAGAGATGCAGAAGTTAGGAGATGGGAGTATGAGAGGGCAGAAAAAGAAAAAGAGAGGGCAGAAAAAGAAAAAGAGAGGGAAGAAAAGGAAAAAGAAAGACAGCATGAGTTAGAGCTAAGAAGATTGGGATCAGGAGCTTCAAGTTCTTCCTCAACCCCTTCCCACTCAGATCAGCTAGAGGTAGCACCCAACCCTGTACAAGGAATGTCATTTCCACTGGGAACATTCAATGAGAGAGAGGAAGGTCTAGATCTCTATCTGACTAGGTTTGAGCGTCTAGCAACAGAGTACAAACTAGATCCCACTCATTGGTCTTTTAAGCTTAGTCAAGGGCTTAGAGGAAAGGCTTACGACATCTACAGTAAGCTACCGACTGACAGAGTGACTGACTATCACAAGGTAAAAGAGGCACTCCTAACGGGATTCGAACTAACAGGAGAATGCTACCGGCAAAAGTTCCGCACCAATCGGAGAGTGAAAGGAGAGAGCTATGCGCAGTTCGCGGATCGGTTGTCCACAACGTTGGATAAGTGGATTAGCCAGTCAGCCACGGCTAAGACGTATGATGGACTGACAGAACTGTTAGTATGGGAACAGCTACGGGAAACCATGACCCCCGAGCTGAGAACATTCTCAGTAGAGCAGGGCGCGGAAAGACTGGAAGATCTGGTCAAGGTCGCAGATAGGTACGTGGCCGCACACGGAGAAGCCAAGAGCTTCAGGCGAGACCTAAAGCCTAACGGGAAAGAGGCACAGAAACGAAGCCCTAACCGGGAAGAGCGCACCGCGAATAAGCCGAATAACCCCAGACCTGGGCAAAATAAAGGACCCAACGCGGAATTCGGGAAAAGAGGTCCCGCAGAACAGAGACGGTATTGTTCGTTCTGCAATAGAAACAATCACTCCACCGCAGAATGTTTCAAGTTGGCCGCACAACGTAGGGAGGAGCGCGAAAGCCGGCCAGCGCACAGAGTTCTAACTCAAAGTAGCGGTAACAAGCCACACACAATCGGAGATCACCCATCGGTGACAGACACGGTCAAGGTCAACGGAAAAGAAGCGAACTGTCTGTATGACACAGGTCTATCATACGACGCGATAGTTAGCGAATCTCTTGTATCGCGCGCGGACTTGACAGACAAGACAGTCGACTTACAAGGAGCAGACTTGACGAAACCGACGACTACTTGCCCAATAGCTTGGATAGAAGTAGAGAGTAGGTACGTCACAGGACGAATCCAAGCAGCTGTTTTACAGAAACCCCTGTATGATCTAGTGCTAGGTTGTAGGTATGTGTTCTTAGGCACGCCCCCCAAAACTGTAGAGATAGCTGCAGTGCAAACCAGGGCCCAAGCTAAAACCCAACCACCCCAGCCCGAGTTCGCTCCGAACCCAGGACTCGAAGAGATCAAAACAGCACAGAAAGAAGACACCTCGATAGCGAAGTGCTTCCAGAAGCTACCCAAGGCGCACACACCCCCGCACAAGGGAGTCTTCTACATGGAAGAGGGAGTTCTACATCGACAAGGAGATGGAGATCACACCCAACTAGTACTACCAGCCACCCTTCGAGCCCAAGTACTAGAATTAGGCCACAGCATGCCACTCAGCGGACACATGGGAATTGGAGCCACAGTGCAGAGAATCAGCGCACACTACTATTGGCCAGGAATCACGGAGGATGTCAAGCGCTACGTGAAATCTTGCCACCAATGTCAACGATATTCCCCGCGACATCACACCGTACCAGTTACCTTAGGACCATCGGTAGTAGTCGGCGTGCCATTCCAGCAAGTCTCAGTAGACATAGTAGGACCACTGCCCATGACCAAGAAGCGGAACAGATTTCTACTCACACTCGTCGACGCATGTACGATGTGGTGCGAAGCAGTCCCGTTGCCAGCGATCGACACCAAGAAAATTGCAGATGCACTCATCGCCATCTTTACCAGAGTCGGATTCCCGGACAGCATTAGAACGGACAACGGATCTCAGTTCACCGGCCGCCTGATGCAAGACGTGTTCGAGTTGATACAAGTTCATCACATTCGCACACCACCATACCACCCAGCCAGCAACGGACAAGTAGAAAGACTGAATGGAACCCTTCTCACCATACTCAGGAAAGTCGCCGACGACAATCCAGAAGCGTGGGACACCTACGTGAATGCGGCACTGTTCGCATACCGAGAAACGCCCCATGCAGCCACAGGCTACACCCCGTCAACATTGCTATTCGGCAGACCTCTAGCCGGACCGCTAGAAGCCCTACGCAGAAGTTGGACGGAAGCCAAGATAGACGACACACCAAGAGGTGCCACCAAGTACGTCGCAGACCTGCAGGAAACCCTCAAAGCAACGTGGAAGAAAGCTGGTGAAGCACTGAAGAAGGCAAGAGCCCGTCAGGCGAAGTACTACAACCGCCACGCGAAGGACAGAGAACTGCAAGTCGGCGATCAAGTGCTACTCTTACTTCCAAGTGGAACCAACAAGCTGGACATCGCTTGGAGAGGACCGTACCGGGTGACTGCCAAGAAATCCAAGACAGTCTACCAAGTAGAGGTGAACGGGAGAACCCGATACCACCACATCAACCTCCTCAAGAAATACACGGACCGACCAGCAACCCCCGGCACACACACATGGATGGCCATCGCCATCGCGGAAGAAGTTCATCCACAACTACAACCGCATCGCCGTACCACGGACAAATGGAACCCGGAAAATCGCCCCGGACAAAGTAGTTTGGACAGCCGAATGCGAGACAGCATTCCAAACACTCAAGGACAGAATGACATCGGCGCCAGTACTCCACCTACCCGATTTGACTCAGCCATTCGTTCTTCGCACCGACGCAAGCGACTTAGGCCTCGGAGCAGTACTGCTACAGCGCGACCCCAAGAATGCAGAGACGCTATTCCCTGTCGCCTACGCCAGCAGAAAATTGAGACCCGCCGAGACCCACTACGCCACGTCGGAGAAGGAATGCCTTGGACTAGTCTGGGCCATACAGAAATTCCAACTCTATCTGTATGGGACCCACTTCACAGTTCAGGTGGACCACCAACCACTATCGTTCCTGGCAGCCTCCAAGTCTTTGAACTCTCGCCTGATGAGATGGGCACTCACCCTTCAGGCATACTCATTCCAAATCGAGTACATCCCCGGCAAAGAGAACCACGGAGCCGACTACCTCAGTCGCCATCTCGTGGAGGACTCAGCAGCTGTCGCCCACCCAACACAACTAAGGGCCACAGCACCAGAATTCGTCCCCGCCCAATAATACCCTGTCACTAGTGTCCATAGCTACCTGGCACAGCATTGCAGCTCAGGTAGAGCAACTTACTTAGTTTGTAAATAGGACCCTAGGATAGTGCAGTGTTAAACTAGGCTCTGTAGTAGAAAAAGGTCGAATCCCGTAGTCATCGCCTTTTTTCAGTTGAGGGAGCCTGTCACGAACTGGCTAGCTTTAACTCTGCACATTTACTATTTAGCTATGTGTAGTCATTGTAAGAGTAGAGAGTCAGGTATTACACAGCAGCAATTACAGCACACTGCGAGCCTGACCCACACAGCGTAGTGACTTAATCAGCACTGTGTGCGAGAGTCGTAAACATTTTAACCAATCAGAGCAGGCTCAGTGGGTAGAGCAGTTTGACTGTGTCAGAGCCTAACACAGTTTGAATCAGTCGTGTGTGAGACGAGGAAGAAGTAACATCTACTACTTAGCTAGCAGAGAATCTCTTCACTCATAGACCAGGAAGCAGGACTTGGAATCTCAAGAATTCTATTTAGTCATCACGGGCCTGAACTTGTCAAACAGGTAAATGAGCACCCTTCTGTTTCATCGTGATATATTTATATTATTGTTGAAATTATGTTTGTGGAATTTGCTATGCATAAATGTGAATTGTTAATCCGAATTTGCCGTACCACGTGGAAGAGCCGAGCACGAGGCGAAACACGACCGGTTGCGCCGCCATGTTGTATCCCGTACGGAACCACTGTTGTTTAACTTATATGTATGTTTGCAGACCAGTGGCTGTACCACTGAATGTTTATATTATTATTAATTCTGTATGTGTATAGTTAGCCACGATTTATATTTATGTATGTATAGGAATTTAGAGTTGAGATTCCAGTGGAACCCGGAAGTAGCAGAATGTTCGTCGCTTATGTATAGAGATGTGGAGCTATCACTGAGGGCTACTTGGCTTTCAGTGAGACGCTCTGCACAAACCGATTATTCAGGGTTGTGCAGAATTTCGTCTCTTATATTACAGACGAGCAGGCGAGCTATCCCGAGCTATCCCCACTCCACAGAAACGACCAGTTAGTTGGCGGAGTATCCTCTACCGCACAAGACGGAAAGAGCTACCCGGAAAACTCCCTGTCAGACCCCACAGCGTGGCAAGGGAACCCAACTACACAACGACACAGGTGGACCAGAAGCTACCTCACAGAAGGACTTCGAACCCCCACTCATGAGTTAAGTGCATAACACGAAGGTGCACTTAAACTGATCATAACAGGACCACAGTAGTCCAACTCTTCAGAAACTGTAAAACGGACCACAGTAGTCCAAATCTACATGAAATATTATAGCAAGTGCCCGAGGAAGATATAACAGCTGCCTAGACTATCAGCGATCGAACTATTAGCAGTGACTGAGACTTTTTAAGTTAGATTAGTACTTAGAGAATCTTGTATAGAGTAGAAGAAATAAATGTGTGATTTTAACTGTTATCAAGTGGCTGGACTACATATGATTCATAGCCGTATGAAAGCTAGTGTGACAGTATTCTTTTACCATTTTTCTATCTATTTCTGTACCCCAACCTTAACACAGAACGAGCTAAACAAATAAATTTATTAAAGTAATTCATAGGGTGACTTACTAGCAGTTCCCACCGAATAAACGTGAGGGTCCATAATTCCATTGTGCAGAGCCCATAAACCCCGCGTGACAGTAGTAAAACAGCTTAAGGCAATTTACTGACTACCGAACCAGTCGTATACACACGACACAAACAAAATTTAATCAATCCACGCGGCGCCCGCGAAAGCGCAATTACTGGTATTTCTAACAACGAGGGTTAAGTGCCCACAACTTCGTGCTGGGAGAACCTGACCACTCGTGTTACCACACGCATCCGTCCTTGCCCACACCCTCACCACTCTTCCTACCCTCCCTCTTCCCCCCAACCTCACCGCACACACGCAAGCATACAACACCCCCCTCCATTATTCCTTCTCCCCCCCCCCCCACACACACAAACGTGCACAATTTTCACCATCACGTGGGCCTTAAAATCCAACGCACTCCGTCACCCTTCCCCCTCTCTCACACACCCACACACACACATACGGCTATTGTTTCTCTTTCCTCGCACTACCACCCGTGACGATAGTAATTATTTCACCTGTTAACATCAGTATTACACCTGTGGCTACCCAACTGATCTATCCTCTAGGGTTCTATAGCCTACATAACAGAATAGAACGCCACAGGGCTAGTTCTGTGAAATGGAGTGGGCTAGTTGGCTAGTTATGTTAAGTGGACGCAGTACTTGTTTGATATCTACGGTCACCTTGTGGGCAGATACAGCCGAACAAGATATATGTTTCGTGTAATCCTTACTTACACGATCGAAAGAAAAGAAGAATGGAAAAAGCAAAGGGGAAGCAAATTACAGGAAGACGGGGAGAAGGAAGGACTTGATATCAGTCGTCGTTACCTTCGGGGACATTTTCCCCGATATAAATATCTTGCTTTAGTTCTTAAACGAAAGGAGAGAATGTGAATGAGAAGACAACATGGATGAAAAAATGCAGCAGATGGGTTCGTGTCGGTCGTTCCTTCGAGATGTTCATGAATACCAGATTAATAATTTTTGGCTGACCTACAGAAACGATAAGGACGGCGAAAGAAGAGAGGTAGAATTGGATGAGAAGGACGGAAATGAAAGCATTTGAAGAGCAAGTGAAGAGAAAGAAACAAAGAGAATAGAAAGAAACAAAGAGAAGAGAAAGAGACAAAGAGAAAAAGAAGACACCAAAGAAGAAGAAGAAGGAGAACAACAACAACAACAAGAATAAGAAGAACAAGATCAAGAAGAAGGAGCAGGCTCTTCGCACATAGCCCATCTTTGTGCAAGTGACAAAGGAGTGAACGTGAAGAGGAAGAGGACAAATAGAACAAGAAGGGAAAAAAAGAGAAGGGGAAAGAAGAGAAGGAATGAAGATGAAGAAAAAGACGAGGAAATGTAAAGGTAGTAGGATGAAGAAGTATCTTTCAGCTCCTCTTCCCTGACACCTATTCCCCCTCCCTCCCTCCCGTTTTTCTCCCTTATTCAATCCCTCTTTTACAGTGTCAAATTAACTAAGCATCCGTACTCAGCTGTCCTCGTACGAGAAAGATCGTTTTTCTCACGACACTCAGGACCTGAAGCATCAACATGTATCTATTTACCTAGATCTCTGTTTAGAAGCACGGCTTACACAGTGTACCATGACAAAACACAACGTACAATGATAAAACACTGTATACAATACAAGTGAGTCTATCACACTTTTATTGTCCCACCAGCCGTGTTTATAGTGACAACTGTATAAAATACAGTGAAACTCCTATTCTTGCATAATCCGGCGACAAAAGTTGATGGTTGTGACATTGATGATGACATTACATTACATGATTATTGCTTTAGGTCCAGCGGAATCTTCCGAGCCAAATCAGGACCGGACAACCCCTGGTCCGCATAAAAGATCTGCTGAAACAACCTAGTGGTAAAACTGAATACTCTCCACCAGCCAGTCACTTTACAATAAAGACATCCCACGCAGGGGACGCTGAGGCTATACTGTAATTTATCCAACCCCCGTTTACAAAAACAAAATAGAATACAAACATCATTATAAATTATCAACAAAACACATACATATAAAATGCCTACATTGCTAAATAATAACATCATAGGAAGCCCTAGTGACCACCTGGCAGAAAGCGTCCAATATTCCCAAGCTGATCCAACAGACCTCACACACAAATAAGGAGTCTTGTCCCGGAAGAGTTTTCAAGAAAAAAGGTAGGTGACTGCTCTAGCGAAGAATAAGATAGTATAGCAGATTGATAGAACAGAGCAGGAATGAGAAAGAACAAATGATGGTTGGTTGGTTGGTTGGTTGGTTGGTTGGTTTATTAATGTCTTGTTCACCAAAGATGATAAGACACAAAAAAAAAAAAAAAAAAAAAAAAGGAGGGGGGGGGGGGGGGGGGGAGAAGACAGTTAAACAAACCTAGCTACTGGTGTATCAATTAAGATTTTTGCCACGACGGTGCATAAATCTAAATCAAAGTCTGCTATACTTGTTTTCCTGTCTAAGACTGGAATAAACAAGGGGGTAATAACAGTGCAGTCAAAAAGAATATGTTTAAGTGAGAAGGGCTGGTTACACACACATTCAATATTTCTACAATATTTGGTCCGCACAGCATCTAGTAGTATTCTATATGACATAGAATAAATTACTCTTGAAGTTTTGTAAATCATTGCGGTCTTGAACATTGCCTTAGTATTAAAAGATTGTGTCATATTCCTTTCAATTTGGTTTTGCAGTTCCTTGGATGATGGAAATATATCAAGGAATTTTGCATTAACATTTAAGGCTCCTTGCTTAGCTTTTCTGTCAACTATGTCATTATACACCAATCCACAGTGTGAAGGTACCCAGCAAAAGCTTATTTCTGTACCATTGACTCTGAGGCTATGTATAGCATGCTTGATCTCAATGATTAACTCTTTCCGTTCCTTGTGAACTTGAGATTGCAATGCCTGTAGTACAGACTACACAAAATACGAGCCTTAAAAAAATTATTTGTAAACTAATAATTTTACTAAGAGCCATTAAAATAGCAACTAATTCTGCAGTAAAAATTGATCTTCCATTTCCTAGATGAAAAGATTCTTCTATATGCAAATCCGGTATAATATAAGCAGCACCGGTGCTTCCTGAATCTAAAACAGATCCATCTGTGTAAATTTTTAAATGCTCTGAGTAATTTACACTTAAATGCATCCTAGCTTCAACTGCCACAATGTTTTCATTTTGTTTTATGTTTTCATTGCAGTAATTTATGTCAAAGTGAGCAATTTCGATTTCCCATGGTGGTAAAGGCGAAAAAAAGATCTTGTTCAACATTTTGAAGTACATTTACATTACAAGGACCAACAAAAAGGTCTTTAGTATAAGTTGCAAGGGTTTCATAGGCTTTTACTTTTTGTCCTTGCTTAGGAAATGTTACATCTGACCGCAGAAATAACTCTTCAGTAGTACTGTTATTAACAAAGCTTGCTCTTACCATATACTTTGCACAAGACATTTTTCTATACTCATCAAGGGGCATAATACCCGCAAAAGTATAGGCTTTAGAAGTTTTAGTATGAATAGGAACACCTAATGCTAACTTTATTGCTTTACTATCTAAGCTGGTTAATTTTCTAAGGTATGTTTTAGGGGCAGAAAAATACACTTCTTGACCATAAATAAGTTTTGATCGGACTAACGAGCTAGCAAGATGAAGAAGATTATTAACATCATGACCCCAAGCTTTCTTGCAAACTACTTTTAGGAGATTGTAACTTTTAATTGCTTTTTGTAGTAAATATTCTATGTGTCGTTTCCATTTAAGTTTTCTTGTTAAATATACGCCTAAAAATTTCACTTCAGATACATACTTTAACTCCTCATTTTCTATAAATAACTTAGGCAATTGCGTAGGTTCATAGCAAGTACTAAACAAAACTAAATTAGTTTTTTCTTTTGATAATTCCAGACCATTTTGATTCATAAAAATAACTATGGCATTTATTTCAGTTTGATACACATGCGCTATATGTTTGATTTCAAATAGAGTAGTTTTCTTTTTTAAATTAACATTCCATCCAAATAGCAATATCATCAGCATATTGCGCTACAGAAACTCTGTTACTTAACACTGAAGGGAAATCATATATTAGAATATTAAACAAGAGAGGGGAGATAATCGAACCTTGCGGAATACCCATGTTTGTGTTTAGACAAGAGGAATATGTATGACCTACTTTTACTTTCATATTTCTACTACTTAAAAAGGTTTTGATGTATCTGTACATATTACCAGATATACCTATTTTATTTATTTTGTAGAGTAGACGAGTATGCCAAACTCTGTCGTACGCTTTCGTAATGTCAAAGAAAGTGGCTAACACACCTTTCTTTCTGGCAAATTGTCTATGTTTGTCGTAAGCTTCACTAAATGGTCAGTGGTTGACCGTCCTTTTTGAAAACCGGCTTGATTTACAGGAATAATTTGTTTTTAGTGCAGTAATACGTTAGTCTTTCAAGGACTACTTTTTCCATGACTTTGCATGTGTGCGAAGTTAAAGCTATGGGCCTGTAACTTGAAATACTTGACCTAGTTTTACCGGATTTCAAAATAGGAATAATGAGGGAAGATTTCCAACTATTTGGCAAGCATCCTGTAACCCAACATTGATTTATTATTTGATGTAAAATATGCATCCATTTGTTGGGCAAATGCAATAATAACTTATAAGAGATTCCGTCAAAGCCTACGGCTGACTTTTTAATACCAAGCTCAATCAGAGCGTTTTTAACTTCTTGAAACGTTATGGGTGCATTAAAACACATGTCGTTGTCAGGTACAGGTTCCTCATAATCTACATTTTGATCTTCTTCCTTTTCTCTCTCTTGTCGCACATGAGGTGGTAAACTAGAAGTATGACTAGTAACAGAAAAAATTTTGACAAATTCTTCTGCTTTCTCTTTAGCAGAAGGAAAATCATTATCAGGTAATTTTAAGGGGCATTGAGGTAATTGAAAACCGTTTTGCATTTCTGATACTTTTCTCCACAATTTTGACGCATCTTTGCAGCTATTGATTTCAGTTTTACAAAACTCAGACCAGAACTTTTGTTTTTCCGTGGCGA
This sequence comes from Oncomelania hupensis, assembly GCA_036898135.1. Lineage (NCBI taxonomy): Eukaryota > Metazoa > Mollusca > Gastropoda > Littorinimorpha > Pomatiopsidae > Oncomelania > Oncomelania hupensis. Next base: position 21,924,078 of record CM072521.1, on the reverse strand, counting down.
TTATTTTGTTGCAATTTATTTTAGCCTGTTTCATTAAAGAAAATGTTTCGTTATTTTTATTTCGTAACCAATTTTTGTACGCTACCTTTTTTCTATCCACTGCAGCTTTACAAGATTCATTCCACCATACGTTACTCGAATGTTTCTTTTTCTTCAAATTTACTCTTTTTTGCGGAATACTATTAGATGCTGCTGCATGAATGTTTTCAACAAATGTAGTATATACAACATCAACATTGTCATTGTTGGCAAAATTACTGTCATATGACAACAAAATTCTTTGATATTTCTGCCAGTTAGCACTATAATAGTGATATTTAGGTACGATATCCTCTTCAGAATCTATTTCCACGCAGTTACCAAATAAAACAACAATAGGCAAATGGTCGCTACCTAGGGAGTCTTCCTCAACATCCCACTTGCAATCAACAAACAGGTCCGGTGTAGAAAGGGTTAAGTCTATTGCCGAAGCAGATGAGTGGCCACGTCAGGGATACGGGTAATACGACCATCATTCAGCAAAATTAGATCTGAATCAGCAATGTTGTCACCTAGGCGATGATTATTAGTAACACAACAGTCTTTGTCCCATAAATAAGAGTGCGTATTAAAATCTCCACAAATTATCCATGGTTGAGAGACGTCAAAATTTCGTATCCATTCACAATTCGTATTGTCCGTACCTTTAGGATAATACAAAGATACTATATTAACGCACTTATTCTTGTTGATTTTTACTATAACTGCTGTACTATGCACAAAGTCTAAACCATCAGTTGGCAAAAAAGAAATATTATCGAATTCAAGATCGTCTCTAATGTAAATAGCTGCTTGCACTTTCTGACTATTACTGTTTGACACAGGGGGGTAATAATAACCTTTTATCTTAGGCAACTTTCTTCTGGTAACGTTAACGCAACTGTAACGCAAGAACATGGTGATCATGATCTGTTAAATACTGCTGAAGATATTGAAAGTTTGTGGAAATCGAACGACAGTTCCACTGAAATATACTTAACTTTTCCTTTCTCATAGAAACAGTAAAACAAAACCAACTAGAGATAACAATGTAAACAACATTAGTTTGTGTAAGTAAAGAGTAATCAAACTTTTGGCTCTTTACGCAAAATTAAGCTGATAGAGTCACAACAGCTGGGACCTCGTCGCAGTCTCAGTAGTCCTTCGTAGGGAAGTGGATGGGCGAGTGTGGAAGAAGTTTCCCCTCCAGTCATAGTAGCCAGGAGGGAGGTCCGCGCGGTGGAATCGCCATGCGGGTTTACGCTGCTTCTCCCACAGCAAGTCGTGGACGTGACGTCCGACGTTCCCGGCCAGGACACCGGATCCGCGCCGCGTCGGATGTAGGCGGTCACTTCGTAAGGCAAAGGGGGGCAGGTTCTCGTTGTTGATGAACGACACATTCTTCTTGTCGTCCAGTTGCGTCAGCAGTAGGGCGTTGTAGAGATCCCGCTTGCGTTGGAAAGAGGGGATCAGCACTGGCGCAACCTTGCTGACCACAATCTTCGTGGTCGGGCACTGGGCAGCGATGGTATTGACTGCCTCCACAAACTGCTTACTCGCTGATTGTGGGTCTTGCTTCCGCAGGTTGTTGATCCCGCAGTGTAGAACGACTACTTTCGGCGGACTGCGATCTTGAACAGCAGACTCAAAAGCAGGAACAAGAGCTTGGATCGTAGGAGCGGATTTCTTCTCCACACGAAATCCATACGACCGACCAAGCCTCTTTTCCTGTACGCCTTTCAAAATCGAATCGTGAAAAACGATACAGTCACTCAATTCATGGCTTGCACTTCCGGTTTCTGGTTTATCAGGAATGACGTCACTTGGTGACGGCACCGGTTCTTTTACGTCACAGCTGACTTTAGATTTCTTTTTATTTGATGAAGTATCGACTGAAGAAATGTTCGTCGCATTTATCGAAGATTTCGGGCTTTTCGTTGAACTCTTCGAGGATGTGACCGCAGCAGATCCTTTCAAAATGTCCGCGTATGAGCAATTCTTCGTGTTGCTAGGTTCGGACCGTAACGTCTGCTTCGATTGCTCGATCAAATCGCCGATCTTCTTCTCTTGATCGCGTATAGTTTCTTCCATTGCAGACATCCGCGAATTCATAGAGCGGACAAGCTCTCGCAGCTCGCAAATGGCACTCACCAAACTAGCGGTGTCTGGATTGGCAGCTGCTGGTTGACTGGTGATGGAGTTGGCGTGCTCTGTATCGTTGGCTGCTGTCTCGGTGGTGGTGGTGTCAGCAGACGTTGAAGGTGATGAAGCGCCATCCACCGTATTTTCGTTCTTTTGTTTGTTCTCCTGCCTCAGAGCGGCACTTCTCGTGATGGTCATGATGGCTTTGATGGACCAGGCCAAGAAAATCTCCATGAGCTAGAGTTGGATTGTTGTGGCTTCCATCTTGGCGCATGCGCTCACTTCCAAGAACAAATGAGAAAGACAGCGACAGTGGGAATTTAAAGCACTAAATTTCCAGAAAGTGGGAATACTATTTATACTGAAACCCCCGGCACCCCAACGGGGGTCATTGATGATGATGATGATGATGATGAGGAGGAGGAGGAGGAGGATGACGACGAGGGTGGTGATGGTGGTGACCCCTCTCATCACCCACCAAAACCCACACACTGACCCACTTCACTCCCATTACGAGAAGAAATGTTCTCACTCATAAAAATGGAGTCAAAAAGGTTGTGTAAAACAATCAGAGTAAGTAGAGCATTACACGATGCGCCTAATGGCTTGTCTTAATTCGAAGGTTGGTGGAAGGTTCGGGGAGGTAAAAAAAAAAAAAATTCAGAGTTTCTCAGATCCTAAACCTAGGTTCCTAACGTTTTTAAAAATTTTATTTGCGGGGAGTGGGGGTGGGGTGGTGGAGGCAAGAGGTTCATCAACCTAGGTTTTGGATCGGAAAACCTCGGAAAAATGTTTTTGAACCTCCTCAAAACTTCTAATTAAGTCCATAAGGCAGGCAGCAAGAGGGCGCTTCGGAGGCTTGAGTTAGATCTTGTGTTGGCCAGCGCTGAGCAGCTCTTGGACTGGAAAAGCGCTATATAAGAACGATTAAATACATTAACAAATATTTATTTAAAAAAAGTATTAATAGCAACCAGGACTAGAAAAGATTTTTCTAACATTTCTGACACCATGGCCCGTTTACATACAAAGCGGAAACGTCTTACACACACCGTCGATGCCCAACTGTACAGCATAGTAATGGTGTGCCGAAGCTCAGTGTATCGTGATAAACGCACAGCGACAGGTTGTAATCTGTGTTAGCCACGTTTAAATAGTGTCACCTACGTAGAAAACAATACGCATGAGATAACCACGACTCATCCTTTAAAAACGTACAGGGGTGTGTCACATTATCCTGAGTGTCACCGACCTTGGGATCATGACCGCTGAAAGGTCAAAAACTAAATAATTATTTAATGCTTGGGGTTGGGTGAGCTGGATGGAGTATAATAAAGAATAAACGATAACACAAACAGTAATAGAAGGTCAGGAAGTGAATAACAAAATGAAACTTAAATACAACATGGATTTTGTTTGTTATGCTTTATTGTTTGGCTATCGTTTCAACCAGTGACCTCGATGTCACTCCAAAGCTGAACAGTAACGTTGTTTGTTACTCCTGGAGGAGAAGTGCTATAGCCGATGAGGATGACAATTACTTTCTTATTGCTGTTCTAGGTCATGAGGATGAAAAACAAGAGCCGTGGGAAGAAGAGACGCAACAACAGTTTGTCATTCTGAAGAACACATAACGTGCCAGGCAAATAATACAAAGACGAGGAAGATAGGGATCATTCTTCTGCATTAATGGTAATACTATCAACGCCTAAAACGAAGACGACAGTACCTAAGATCGCGATCAAACTACGAGCAAATGACCTGATGCCTACAGTTCATTCTTTTGCATTAAGGCGCGGAAAATACAGATCATTCTTCTGCAATAATGATAATAACATCAACGCTTAAAACGAAGAGCATAGTGCCTAAAATCACGATCAAAATAAGAGCAAATGATATGATTCCTGCCTAATCCTAGATAAGGAGACATACGCGTGCATACACTTACTTCAATGAATGAATAGTGTAGGGGGAAGAGGAAGGAGAAGCTTAAAACCAAAGGACATTCCATAACAACTAGCTATAGCACATATTGAAGCCGCCACTAGTCGTTTACCGTGTGTTACAAACGAGACATCAAGCTCCATTATGAACGAACCTCCTTTCACTCAGCCATTCGGAGTGTCAGCAAAGAGCTCTTTGGTGTCAGACAGGCTGATTATCACACTGCATAGCAGAGACTCGCGGCCGAGGCTCATGTTTGCGCACTGTGTTTGCCTCAACACTCAATAAAGCGGAAGAGTTGACTGTCAGCTCGGTTTGTCTCAGCTATGCAGTGTTGCCCCAACGACCTTCGAGTTACGGGACAGGATAGGATACGATAAGATAGGTATACGATTCGTTTGGCTTTTATTGTCCCTTTCTTCTGCTAATATAACTAATTTACTCAATTCAGGCACCACCCTAGTTCATTCATGAGAGTAAAAAAAAGAGGAGGACAATTATATAACCGATGTGAATGGTGCAGAGGTGTGACTGCGTGTGGGAACGTATGCGCGGCGGCGCGTATGTTTGTATGGTGTAGCTTTGAGAAGGTTGAACGAAAGCATAAGTACAACTATTTATGTACACATGGAGACAGCACAGTTTACTGTCGCCATACATCATGCAGCCCACGGGTTTCCCCCTCCACCCTCCCCCACCCCTTCTTTTACAGTCAAAGATCAAAGCCCATCATGGATGATGCAACTGTGAAAAACCTCGTCCGGCTGTTGACATTCTATGTCTTGGCCTGGAAGAAAGAAACATCAAACCGGACTAGAGGCAGGAAAGGGGTCGGGTGGAGGGAGAGAGTACAGTAGAGAATGGTAGGACAGAAAGTGGGCTACAGAGGCAAGAGTTTTAAAGTAATTTACTGGTGACTGTCAAACAACCTTCAACGGGTTTAGTGTTTTCCACAAAGGCCGTGAAACCGTCTAAATGAGTCATCAGGCAGCCTGGTGCAATCAGACAACTGTCACTGCTTTTTTGACACTTTTTGGCAACCGGATGGAGAGTTTGTCGGTCCACTCAGCCTGCTACGTTTAGGAGAGAATGACAAAGGTGCACTACCAATGAGGTAAACACTGCCCTGAAGAAAGGGAAAAATAAATTCTTCAATGGGTTATGATGCTGACATAGAAAATATAAATTTACATGAACAGACTGGTATGAACAGTTTGCAGTACTAAGGAGCGTACTAATATTTTTTTCCGCCCGCCACTATCTCGCATCGGACGAAGGAACTCGATAATACATTTTAAACGTAAAATGCACCATTTATATAATTACACTTTGTTTACGATTTCTGAACTACGTCTACATAGGACTTTTTGACCGTAGGACTTTTTCATCACGTACTTTGGCAGGGTGGGGAGTTGTCTACACCATGGACCCAGTCGCTTGTCATCACTCTTCCCAAACAGGGTAACCTTCAGGAGTGTCAAAATTACCGCACCATCAGCCTCATCAGCCATCCTAGCAAGGTCCTCCTGAAAATAATACTCAACTGGTTGAAATCCCAACTTGAACAACTCATAGCTGAAGAACAAGCAGGATTCAGGATAAGGCGAAGTACCACTAAACAGATTTGCAACCTCGGAATTATCTTTGTGAAATACCTACAGCACCAACAACATCTATATCATGTGTTTGTAGACTTTAAGAAAGCGTTTGACCGAGTCTGGCATACAGCTCTGTGGGCACCATGAGAGTGTACAACATCAGCTTAAAATTATTTAAGTCATCAAAAGCCTGTATGACAAGGCTACAGTGCAGTCCTCCGCTTGTGAAACATGGATCCTCACAGCAGATCTACAACAAAGAATATAAAGCATGGAGATGAGGTTCTACAGAAGACTTCTGGGCATTTCCCATACCCAGCACATCACCAGCAACGAAGTCCGACAAACCATCACACAAGCCATTGGACAACACGATGACATGCTTAAAGTGGTGAAAAAACGGAAACTCCGATGGTATGGCCACGTCACCAGAGCATCATGCCTTGCAAAAACCATCCTGCAAGTCACGGTGCAAAGAGGGAGACAGAAAATGAGGTGGGAGGACAACATTCGAGAATAGACTGGTTTGACACTGAACGAAGCCATGAGGGTTGCTGAGAACAGAGAAAGATGGAGTGCGCTGATTTGACGATCATCAGTGGTGCCCCAACGACCTTTGAGTTACGGGATAAGATAGGACTTTGTCACCCTGTGGTATAATATACTGCTTTATGATAAGTACGTATGTTTGACTGCTAGTACAATTACCGACTTCCTGACTATATGTAAAAGTACAATATACGACACTTTAACAATTATTTTCTGTACATACAATATAACAGATCCACGTAAGACATTTTCATGGCGTCAATCATACTGCGTAGCTGAGACCCGAGGAGAGGCGACCGTAAGCCTCGCCCAGCCTAAGCTACGTACGTAGTACTTTTCTTTCTTCAATAACTGTTCTTATAATAGTGTACGAACCCGCGATAGACGTCTTCCAAAACTTCACGACTTCCTATATATTGAACTAATTATGAGGTTACCGCATTGCGTAGCAGAGACTGGCTTACGTCGCTTCACCAGAGGGCCAGTGTCAGCTACGCGGTGTGGTCACTTCACCAGGGCCGGTGGTGATGGACCACCAACCCAGAATATAATATGAAGAGAGTCCTGAACAAACATTGAGGTTTAACGTCTACACCCACCATTGGCGATATGGCAGACGGGGATAACCACCCCAGGGAACATGGGATAAGGACATAAATCAACACTGAACCACCAGAGCAATCATACTGCTAAAATGGACAGTGAAAATTGCCACTTCTTTTTTTTTTTTTTTTAAGCCCAGCACAGGATTCGAACCTGGGTCATCGCTGTGCCAGGCGAACTCTCTACCACTTGAGCTACGGTGGTGAGCAAGAGTCCTCCTTATAGGGCACCCCAAAAAAGAAAGGTATCAGCAGTGGGGCCGGGTAGCTCAGTTGGTAAGAGTGTCTTGCTAGTAACCGAAAGGTCGCTGGTTCGAATCCCGGATTGGTCAACGTGTGATCATATTATTTTCCCCTTTACCAACAACTGGCCCGCTGGTGTCAGTATAAATCGGTCCAGTAGTCACCTATATGCGAAAGTGTCGTGTGACTATAATCTACAAACAACAAAGGTATCAGTAATACGGGGTGGGCTCTTGGCGCAGTAGGTTAGTCGCCGGTTTCCTATGCCGAAGGTCGAGGGTTCGATTCCCCCATCCAAGGGGCGAACTTATCAGACTTAGGTACGGGATTATTCAGGTCACAGAGGGTTTCCTCCGGGTACTCCGGTTTTCTCCATCATTTCAACAGTGGTATTGGATGCAGTCAATCTAAAATGTAACAAAATAAATATTCGATTTCCTTTCCGTCTTCTAACAGTGACTTGCCGTTACACCACATCTTAGAGTGATGAATGTGTATTTGTTGTGTATACATGTAGGAGTGTCTGTAACATGGGAACGTGTATGTTATTTACAGATCGCCGCGCTTTTGAGTCGGATTTAGCAATAAGGCGCGTACAGAATCCATTATTATTATTATTATTATTATTATTATTATTATTATTATTATTATTATTATTATTATTATTATTATCCTTGCACTGTTCATTATCTTTGCAGACCACGATACTCTGTACGATTGTTTACCTAGGCGCCTCTGCTTCGCCATCGCTTCCTGCATTAAAAGATCAGCTGCTCACCGAGATCCACTTAAGACCACCTGAATGTGCTCGTGGTCAAGTTAAACACGATGTTTCACGCGGAGTATCAGCGGCTGCTGCTTCTTAAAAAAAAAGTGGCCAAAAAAAGATGTCCCCGTAATCTTTGGGTCGTTGGGGAGGGAAGCGTTTGAGACCTCTCTTTTCTCCAGGCCAGCTTAATGCCCCTCTCATCTCCCTCGCTGCTTTACCTTCCCCCGGTTCTAAACTGACCTAGGCACACATTCACATCTGGGTGGACGGGGAGAGAGGGGGGTGGGGAAAGGAGAGTAGGAAAAAAATGTCATGTGCTCGCTTGTTTTAATCATTCTGTGTCCCTTGGTGGTTACAAGAACTAACCCCTCCCGACGTTGCATAACGTGAAGCACTGCTACCGTGGTGGTTACAAGAACTAACCCCTCCCGACATTGCTTAACGTGAAGCACTGCTAACGTGTGTCCAATCCTCTACACAAATGCGCCGTCCGTTGCTACATAATCTAACACTAAATCAGACGTAAGCTACATTCGCCTGTGTAACTCATTCATTGTTTTGGTATAGCATACTGACCAGCTAAAGAACCGCTCAACATCGCTCTTTACCTTCAATCCATCGAAGAATTTCTAGCCCGAAGGCCAGGATTTTCTCTACACCAGCACAGTCATAGTTCGTGGACCTTAAAAATCTTTTCAGCCTCGTAATCCTACTGTTTTAATTACACCAAAACAAGTTTGTCCACTGCTCAAAGGAAGGAATGTGAAATGTATACGTACACTCTGGAAATAATAGACCTAACAGTCAATAAATAATCTCAGTAACACAAAGCAAAATACACCAATGCTACGCTCTTAAGACAATAACATGTGTACAATCTAACATTGGTTTTGTTCAGTGCGCAGCAACAAAAAAGTTAAACTACCGCTTTGGAGTTACAGCTGTCATAAAATTGCATGCCCCGTTTTCTGTTTTCGTAATACAATCCCGACTGATACAGCACTTTGAAGTTGTTTAGTGTTTGTTTTCCTTTTAGCAACCATCAAAAAGATGATGATGATGATGATGATGATGATGATGATGATGATGATGATGATGATGATGATGATGATGATGATGATGATTATGTTGTTGATGATGATGCTGCTGATGATGATCGGATGAGATCATCATCATCAATCATTCCATCATCATCATCATCATCATCATCATCATCATCATCATCATCATCATCATCATCATCATCATCATCATCATCTTTTTGAGGGTTCATTATCATCATCATCATCATCATCATCATCATAACGACGACGAAGAGGCTGCAAAGCATAAAAAGACTCAACTAGAAGGGCAAAGCCCACATGACTCGCAGGCTTCTTATGGAACTAGCAATATTTAACATAAAAATGGCTCCTAAATATTTGAAGCTATGAACCGTGCCGAGGGATTGGCCTTGGACGTTGATGACAAGCTTGATGCCATTGGTGGTGTTGGTCATCATTTTGGTCTTCTCTACACTTATTTCCATTCCATAGGCTCTGGAGGTGGTGCCAAGCCTCTGTACCAGCCGTTCAAGTTCTTGTTCCTCTCCAACCAATCCATCAATGTCATCCGCAAAACGGAAGTTGGAGATTGCTATACCCCTAATGCTGACAGTGCCTTCATGATCTGACACGACACGCTCTATGAAGATATTGAAGAGAATTGGAGAGAGTAGGCATCTGGTTAGCGCGCTAATTAATATAATTATTGTAAATATAATGTTTGTGCGCACAAGATGCATGCAATTGCTCGTACAGTGCGCTAGTTTTTGTTTTTAAATGGTTGTTGCTAAAAAATATGGTTTGTAAAATAGTGCCAATTTGCTATATTATATATACATGTATATGCTTCTGTGAATGTAACATGTTTCAGACTGTCAACGGCATTAATATAATAGTGATGTATGGGCAATGCATTGCAAAAACGTTGTATTCATATGTGCATGGCACATAATTACAGGCTATCGTAATGCAACTGCGGACCGTTTTTGACAGCATGTCCCCGCATAATGATCCTCAGTAGTTGGAACGTCAACAATGTCGAAGGCTGATTGTCAGGTTTGAAAAATTCGTGTTCACAAATGTCTTTCGAATAGAGTCGTTACTCTCCTGTCGCGCCGTATCTAAAAAAACAAGGCGCGAGGGTGTTGGGAAAACAAGGAAAAGGTGAGGAGAACGTTAAAAACAAACAAACAAAAACAGAAACCTATGCGTTTGTAAAGTGCTGACAACAACTTGCATACCTATCGAAGCTTGAAGCTTAATAGGCCTCAATTCGAAAGCTTTGTTTACGTTTGGCGAAAACGGGGTTACCCTAAAGTTTGCATTTTTATCACATTAAACAATGATAAAGTGGGCTTTCGTTGTTCAAACCACTTTCGACAGTGAGTGATTTCCCCTGATTAACGGTACATGGAATACCATAGCCGTGTGACCTATGACCCTATTTATGAGTGAACCACAAAGCTGAAGAGTGTGTCTTTGGTGTCTGGGGGAAGGTAGGGTCTATTTTATCAACCTAAAACGAAAAACCTTACGAGCAATTGTTTTTACGGTTCTGTCTCTTACCGGCTTTGCATGGTAGCAACTAGTGTTAGCTACAGAATGTTGGCCGGCTAGCCAATGGCTGTTTCAATTAATTAATAGGCACAAAACCTACGGAATGTATCAAGTTAAAAAAACAACTACTATACATTCAAAATAGTAATTTTTTTGTTTTTTGTTGTAAGTTTATTTTTGTCAGTAGGGCAACACTCACTGTGAATGTTTAAAAGATCTGTCGAGGGGAGGGGGGGGGGGGTCAATGTTTGGGTGCTTTTAAACAGTAAGAGAAAGAGGTGTCCGAAAAGTAATGGTTGAGGGAAAGGGGTGAGGAGGAAATGCATGTCAGTCAATCAGGCTAATAGCATAGTTTACTTTCTTTAAAAAAAAATTACAGTTTAAAAAACATTGTGCAATTAATTGTTTAATAAATCCTGAAAAGAACTCCAAAGTCTAACGTAAAGAAGACATTCTCTTAGCACAAAGAGAAAGATTATAACTATACACAAAAAAAGCATTCTGGCCTTTTCTCGGATGGCATGAACGGCAAATAATACCTTTCTACCCTTCAAACACTTCAGTGTCGGTGTCAAGAGGTACGCTAAAGCCCGTTCAAGTTGTACTTTAACTCTGTTAAAAAAAAATAATAAAAAAAGCTCTAGTAACATGAATACAACAGCGCCTAGCTTGAGCAGCTCGTGAGCTGGTAAAGCGCCTATACTATTATATATTTAAGAACAAGCCATTTCATTAGACCTCTGCTGATACTCTTTATTCTTTCTTTTCTCTCAAACTGTTTTCTTCCGTCCAAACACTATTTTGACGTCAAATATAGGTATAGCTAAGGACGTCGGTTAGACGCAATAAAACGTTTACAAATAATGCTCTTGCGTACATGTTTTTGTTATTCTGTCTTGTGTCCTTCCGGTCACACTCGGCAGAAGAGCGAGCCAAGTACGAAGTAAACGCAGCATTGTAACTGTAGATTATAGTCACACGACACAGAAGCGTGTAGGCGACTACTGGTACCTGGTTCGGATCCCGGATTGGCCAACGTGTGACCATATTATTTTCCCCTTACCATCAACTGGTTCGCTGGTGTCAGAATGTGGGGCCGGGTAGCTCAGATGGTAAGAGCGTCTTGCTAGTAACCGAAAGGTCGCTGGTTCGAATCCCGGATTGGTCAACGTGTGATCATATTATTTTCCCCTTTACCAACAACTGGCCCGCTGTTGTCAGTTAAAATCGGTCCAGTAGTCACCTATATGCGAAAGTGTCGTGTGACTATAATCTACAAACAACAACGTGTCAGAATAATGTAAACGCAGCATTTTTTTTTCGCATTTTTTAAATTAACGTCCCCAGACACAGTGCGTATAGGGGACAAAGTTGTAAACGCAACTGTTGTTTGTAGATTATAGTCACACGACACTTTCGCATATAGGTGACTACTGGACCGATTTATACTGACACCAGCGGGCCAGTTGTTGGTAAAGGGGAAAATAATATGATCACACGTTGACCAATCCGGGATTCGAACCAGCGACCTTTCGGTTACTAGCAAGACGCTCTTACCAACTGAGCTACCCGGCCCCTCTAAACGCAGCGTAACGTGTTAAGGTTTATATACTTGGCTGCACCGGAGTCAAGTTCCTAGTGACATTCCTGTAGATGCAGTCGTAACGTCAACTGCCTTCCTCCTTTCCTTGTCCCCTTCTTTCCCTTCTTTCGCTTTCAAGTCTCTCTTTCACTGTACGTTCTTTTTTTTTTTATTTCTTTCTTTTTTTCTCATCATTCGCAAAAAATATTCAGACTTGTATCTTTTATTCTTCCACTTCCCTTACATCAAAGACGCGTTAATGTGGCTAGTCCACCTTGTTAAGACTTTGGACATTGAGAGCCGTGTTAACGGGATTTGTGTGTGTGTGTGCGTGTGTGTGTGTGCGTGTGTGTGTGGGCATGTAGAAACGACGTTACTCTGACATACACTTGAAACTCTACATACATTCTTTTGACTTATTTTGACGGCCCCGTTATTTTGACGTCAAAATAGTGTTCCGGTAGAGTTACAGCTGTTTTAGGCTTACGGTTAGGTTAAGGGTTAGGGTTAGGGATAGCTTAAAAAATTGAAAATGTCAAAATAATGGGAAGTGTGTCGAAATAATGTATGTAGAGTTTCACAACAGTCATCACAACGTCGTTTCTACAAAAATGTGTGTGTGTGTGTGCTTCTCTCTTCCTTATTTTCTTCTTACTTCGATTTTTAAAGACTTTGGGCTGTGGCTGTGTCAACTGTGCCCAATATTTCAGTTTTCGCATACCTAATCTATTTTACAACTGCAACAGCTGGTAAAAATGGTCGACCTCACAATGATGTGAAGAATGTTCAAAGTACATACATAATCCAGCAAACAATGCTGTTCCAATGGACTACATGACACTTCGAGAACAATGCAACGTGTTGCTAATTCTATTTTTATTTTGGTTTTGATTTTTGACACTTGTTGTCTCTTTCCATCGGGAAATTCTGGGCCGCCTCCCCAGAGGAAGGCGTAGTCGCAGCCTGTGGCGCGCCCAACCCCAACCAACCTCAGAACCTGATATTATGTGTTTGTTTGATTTTTTTTTGGGGGGGGGGGGGGGGGTGAAATTTTGCTGGGAAGCAAACCGGAGTACCCGGAGAAAACCCCCGATGCGTTGCCCGAGTCGAAAGTAAATAATATTCGGAGAAACATAAAGCCCAGATGCTGGATCGATCCCACACCTGTCAGGCGCCATTGGTTTCTTGTCAAGTTCGTCCCGCCTTAGACCACTCGGCCACAACGCTCGCTATAATAAAAGATGATAATACAACAGCGTGCTGCTACCTCTGAAAAGAGAAAAAAAATAAAACTACTTGTATTAATATAAAAATAGATCTGTCTAACAACACACGAGTAGTATTGTGGACTGAAGCTAAATATAAATAACGGATGAATAAAATGCGTAACCAGCCGAATTCTAATTTTCACCACCTATGGCCAAGATCTTTCAATACAAAACATTACTTTCAAAGCTACTGTGACCAATGCCACCACCTTTCCTATAAAACTCTTTCACCTAGGCTACTTCAAAATAATACTCCTAAAGCCGTACGTCCAATACAACTTTTAAAACCATTTTATTGGACATAATTATACTATTAACCAACACAATATAACTCAAACACTGTAGATTATATTTAGGTGTCGTTTTTAATCCAACGTTCCCTTTAATAATAATAATAATAATAATAATAATAATAATAATAATAATAATAATAATAATAATAATAATAATAATAATAATAATAATAATATCCATCATCATCATCATCATCATCATCATCATCATCATCATCATCATCATCATCATCATCATCATCATCATCATCATCATCATCATCACATGGTTTTCTTCAATCGAACTCAACACGCGGCGATAAAAAAAAGGTAAAGGTAAAGGTGGTCCGGTAGCCTGTGGCCGTAGGGGAGCGTGATGTTGGAGATCACACTTATCTTGGGCCAGCGTAATGAGGACGATGCCCATCTCTCTCCCTCGCTGCATTACCTTCCCCACCCTTAAGAGAGTAGGTACTAAGTCACAGTTGAGTCAACTGGGGGCGTTGTTATTTTTCGCTTCACGTTTTGCGGTCACCCATCCAAGTGCTAACCACACTGGACGATGCTTAACTTGCGACACAGTAGCGAGTGCTCCAACCACTGCGCTATCCGACACCCGCGGCGATAGGATGAGATTGCCATTAGAGAAGGAAGACAAATCAATGATTTTTTTAAAATGTAGACTTGCTGCATCCAATACCATTAAATTATCAGTAACATAAACTTACACATAATTTAAATTTATAAATGGAACCTTTATTTCAACCTCTTCGTGCCCTATCAATATTTTATATGTTACTAGTATTAACTATAACAATATTCATGCAATATGTTGTTGAAAATACAAAAACGTAAATATGCATTTCAATAACTATTGCACTGTTGCGCCGTTTCGAAAAGACATCTAAAACCTACAAGCTGGTACATCAAGCTGACATGGCAGAACACCTCGGTATCTCTCCACTTCGTGATAAAACCGCAACAGCCTCGAACACTGAAATACATACATGATACATAACCTTACACCATATGCGTACCAGGTACATATCTCAAGCTTTATTGCTCCGTTTAGGCTTATTGGCACCAAATAGTACACCCTTAAAAAAAAGTGGTAGGAAATTACCGTCTGTCTGTCTGCCTGTCTCTCTCTCTCTGTTTTTGTCTGTCTCGTCTGTCTCTTACCTACTTCCTTTTTTTTCTTTTTTTTTTATAAAGCGGTGATGTGTTTGGGTAGGGGGAGCGAAAGGGAGAAATACAAAGAATGCAAGAAAAAAGAATAAAAAGGTAAGAGAGAGAGAGAGAGAGAGAGAGAGAGAGAGAGAGAGAGAGAGAGAGAGAGAGAGAGAGAGACAAAGACACACACACACAGACATGAGAAAGAGAACAAATCTGTTAAAGGATAAGCTAGTACAAGAGAGACAAAGAACGAAAGAAAGAAAGAAAGAAAGAAAGAAAGAAAGAAAGAAAGAAAGAAAGAAAGAAAGAAGAAAGAAAGAAAGAAAGAAAGAAAGAAAGAAAGAAAGAAAGAAAGAAAGAAAGAAAGAAAGAAAGAGAAAGAAAAGAACGAAAGAAATGACCTGCATGTACAGTATAGCATACGAGGCATACAAGCGTGCTTCCTAATGTCAGTTTCCGCGTGATAAACATCGGCCGACAACTAGCAGACCTAACCAATCATTGTTTCTTCTTTTTCTTCTAGCAGTTTTGTATAATTCTTCCTCTAGCTAGTTTTTTAAGAACTTTCTTTAACCTAAGCGCTGCTGAAAGCAGTATAGCCTTTGGTGCAAGTGTAAAATAATCTCTTTAGATCACACAAAGCTGACAACTGGAAGAAAAGGAACAGAAACAAACAACAGGAAAATATAAATGGGCACCCAGGCTTATCGAAGATCTTAACTGTATCCACAGGCAGTGTTTTTAGATCCTAAAAAATGTGAGGGTATTCATACCTCCTGAGTCAAAATGTAAATGGTATTCATACCTCCAGCTGGATTTTCAAAGGGTACAACCATTCGCAAGTACTTTGTTGTTTTTGCTTCATTAATTTGTATGCAGGGTTCTTGACATCATGACATATGATGTTGTGACAGTGTCTAGTGTGTTGTGAAGCATAACAGACTGATCTTGACGTAATAACATTTTGAAATATATCCAAGATGAAAATATTGTTTCATGTACATGCCTACTGTCCACAACAACAAAGAGAGAGAGAGAGAGAGAGAGATAGAGAGAGAGCGAGAGAGAGAGAGAGAGAGAGAGAGAGGGGGAGAGAGAGAGGGAGAGAGAGATGCCCTCTTCACAAAATTAGTACAAAATTAGTTAATGCAGGTGTAACAATTTATATGTCTTTTATTGTGTACTGTGTTCATCACTTCATGCTTGTTAATTGCATAAGTAAGGCTGCAACAACTATAATTTGTCATTTTGAAATTGCAGAAAAGGAAGCAACTACAGTTACATTAGTCAGCCCCAGACTTCCCACATGCTATTCATAGTATGAATAGAATTAAAACACATTCTAAACTCCCATACAGAAGCTCAGCCAGTGTCTTGGTTTCAATCATGCTCACCCTGTCCTTGACTGCAAAGAAAATCGGATTCAAGATAATTATCATATGCCTAATGCGAAAGAGTGGCCAAGAAAATGACTATCATGCTAAACGATGCTGAACAAGTGTTCCAATTTTCAGCACATTTTGATATGGTTCCTGTCACTGCGAAACACTTGTTTAGCATCATGTAGCATGCAGGTCTGTGTCCAGGTGCCTTGATACACTCTTGATAGCCATTTTCTTAGCCAATCTTTCGACAGCCAACCTGTTTCTCTTTGAGTTTTTCACTCGGTTCTGTTCACTAAACCCGAAGTAGAGTTTCTTCCCTTGTGAATACGCCACGATCGGTCCTCTGCTACATAAGCGCATAGGCACTTGGACGTAATTGCTTTCCATTTTCCATCAAGTTTTTTCCCCTCTCCGAAAGTAGCAGCAGCGCTTCGCGCTCCTTTTTCAATAAGACTTTTTTTTTTAAACTGCATTATGACTTATTACAACGAATATCTTACATCCAAGTCCCCTATATATGCTTACGTGTATGGGGACGTTAATTTACTTGCCTGCCTGACGTAATTGCAATTCCTGCTAGTGATCGTCGAATCTCAGAACAGACAATAACTTCAAAAAATGCGGAACCTACGTAAGTACGTTGCGCAATTTGCGACAGACTCCATGAGCGTACCTCCGCTGATAAATTTCTTTACGTTTTCAGACATTTTCCAAGAAAAACCATTACGTGAGCAGACCCCCTCTCTGGCACTCTTTTACATGATTTTGGACGCCAAGAGGTATAATACCTCCAAATGTAGGCCTACGTGATAATAATAATAATAATAATAATAATAATAATAATAATAATAATAATAATAATAATAATAATAATAATAATAATAACGGATTTTTATATAGCGGGTACTCCAGCCTATGACCAGACTCACCACGCTTTACATAGTAATTACATATAAATACATGCACTCGATAAAACATCGCTTTTGCTACAATACACCAAAAGACGGGACAGTAAAGGTACAGACTATTTACAACTATGTACATAATTTACAAAAAAGACAAAAAATAGACTATTTACAACTATGTACACAAATGACAAAAAAGACAGAAAGTAGAATAGCAAAAAACCTATTCACAGCTATTTATATGCCCGGTTAGGCCCAGGAAGAAAAACAGTATAAATATTTACAGCCGTGTATACACTTACGGATCAGACAGAAACGAAAGAGGAGAGAGAATGACAGCGGGATAAAATCAATCTGAATAATGCAGTTTGAAGAGGTGGGTTTTGAGGGCCTTTTTGAATGCTTGTGTTGATTGTATGTTGCGGATATGGGAGGGAAGGGAATTCCACTGCTTAGGTGCGGAGTAAGCGAATGCACGTTGACCGTATGTCTTAGTGCGGGTGACGGGAACCTTGAGAGTGCGAGTGTCAGCAGAAGATCTTAAAGTGCGTGAAGGAGTGTAGACAGACAGTAGATCAGCAAGGTAGGAAGGACAAGAATCTGTGAAGAAGTTGTGACAGAAAACAGAGAGTTTGTACTCTATGCGTGCTTGCACAGGAAGCCAGTGAAGGAATGTAGTAGAGGTGTGATGTGATCGCGTTTCTTAGCTCGGAATACTAGTCTAGCTGCTGAGTTCTGAACCTTTTGTAGTTTGTCAATGATGTTGTTTCGGGGAGCCAGCAAGGAGAGAGTTGCAATAGTCAAGACGAGAAAGGACGAGAGCGCAGACTAGGGTTTTGGTGGCAGGGACTGTAAGATAGTGGCGAAAGGAGCTGATTTGGCGTATGGCCGTGTATGCAAAGCGACAGACGTTGGAGATGTGGTTGTTGAGGGACAGGTCATCGGAGAGAATGTAGCCGAGATTTCTTGCTTCTTGTGATCTAAAACACTGATAGGTTATTTTTTTTTGCAGTGAATTTGGAGCTGAATTCGTTTGAAGTTATACGAATGTGTTGCTATGAGTGTTTGTGATTCGTCGGCACTCTCCGTTTGAGTTTGAAGTGGACACAAAAGCGAGTTGTGGAAGTCAGTCGCTCAAACGGAAGTGAGGGAAAAAAACACCTTGTGTGTATAGTAAGTAATTCAGCCCTACGAAAGACGAGACTTAACAGCCTGCGCATGTGATGGTATGAAATTGCATAATTCTCTCCGATGGTACGGCCACGTCACCAGGGCATCAGGCCTTGCAAAGATCATCCTGCAAGGCACGGTGCAAAGAGGCAAAAGAAGAGGGAGACAGAAAAAGAGGTGGGAGGACAACATTCGAGAATGGACTGGCTTGACACTGAGCGAAGCCATGAGGGTTGCTGAAGACAGAGAAAGATGGAGTACGCTGGTTAAACGATCTGTGGTGCCCCAATGACTTTCGAGTTACGGGATAGTATAGGACAGGAATTCTTATTCATGGCCAGGTATATGTAACTGTAAGTGGTGATCTCAAAACATTGACCTAAAGCCATCGCGATGACGGTCGCTCATTTATCCATAAACACTGCACTACTGATTGTACTTGTAAGTACGTGCAAGTACATACAATACTACACGAGTACAAAACACATTATACAGCCAAGCTTATCTCTCACTGAAGGCCAGAACTCATGCATGAGTGATCTCAAAACATTAGCTAAACCCATCTCGATTGTACTGGCTCCTTTGTCTACACCAAGGCTGATGTTATTGGACATGCTTCGTTTACCTGCAAAGCCAAAGGGGGAGGAGGAGGGCGGGAGAGTGCGATTCGGTAACTGAGCGTAATAGGGGGTAAAAATAGTATAGTAGTAAAAATATATATCGGCACACAACGTCAGAAGTATGTCTACCTAACTGTACGTTTGCACCTGTATTTGTGTTGTGAAGCTTGTATGCCTGTAAATTTAATACTTAACTACTGAATTCAGTTATAAATATTTAACATGCCTGTACGCCGACCGTGCATGACTGCAAAAGAGGTAGAGGGAGGGAGGGAGGGTGAGGAAGGGAGGGAGAAGGGGAAAGGGAGGGATAGGGGAGAGTGAGAGAGAGTAGGGGGGGGGCAAAGAAAAGGAAGAGAGAACCCCCATATTCTTGCGCGTGCACGCAGAAATATAAACAAGAATAACCGCAAACTGAAGAGAATGATTAATGAGTGGAAATAAGTGAGTGTGTTACCCAATATAGCAGACGGGACGGATTAATAGTGTGCAGATAATCGGAAACGATGACAGTACAAGTCTCACCATGAAACTAAGTACTCTAACTACTTCAAATCATAAGGCAGAAAGTGAAAATAGTCAAACAAACTGACATGACTTTGTTATCTTCTGCGAGTTTTGATTATAAACAAAAAATAAATATTTGGCTCGGCTGTAGAGTACCCGACACTTATACAGTGCTTATTAATTAGTACGGTATTTATTAATTAGAACGTAGAAGTTCTTGGAAAACAGAACATGTTAACCTCTCAAACCAGTGACAAAAACTAGTCTTAACTATAACCTATAGACTAACCTTATAGGTAGTCCATGCCTTCGGTTTAGAAAGTGTTTGGGTTAGTGTGTTTAGGTTAGTGGATTTGGGTTAGGGCTCAGAATATGGTTTGGATAGCAATCATGTTTCGTAGGTTAGAAGTTTAGCATCAGGGCCGGTTAATCGTAGGGTTTGAGTTAGGGTTTACCAACAACATAGTTCAGCATAGGATAGGATAGGATAGCTCAGCATGTCAATGATCTCGTACTGTTATTTTAATAAAGTTTCTATATAATCCGAGCCCTTTGCAAGTTTGTTATCTTGCGTGATGAATATAATTAAGTCGTTCGCTTGCTTACCTTGTATTTTGCGGTGTATATTCCACCCTTCGTGTCAGGCGTCTCTTGAGCCCCGGAGTTGTGGAGATGAGGGGTTGGGGTGGGGAAGCGAGATCATTACTGTCTGTTTCAGAATATCCGTTCTCCATAATTATTCAGTTTTGTTTATCTCTTCCCTCCAAAGGGAAGCCGATGATGACAAAACACTACCGGCAGAGATCATAAATCATGAAATGCACTTCCTTTCTCCACTGGTAAGCCTAGTATGAAAGAGACCCTTACTCCGAGGCACACCTCAAGATGTATATTTCCGAACGCACACAAAATCACCGTCAGAGATTATACCACAGCTGCAGATAAGAAGAATTCGATGATTACATCCGAAGGCAAAAGATTTACAGGGAAGAAGAAAACGAAATCAAATCCTTTCACAAGAGTAAACAGACGTAATGAAATTTCACTGAAAACTTGATACACTTTTCGCACACAGAAACACAAATAAACGCAGCTCAACGCAATTAAAACATTCACTTCTCTCAAATAGCTCAACCAAAAAGCTACTGTATGTTGCTTTTTCCAAACAGAACACAAACACCACGAACGGGAATATCCACGCGTTGCACACATATCCCTCAGTCCTTCTTCGCCCCGTTCCCAGTATCGACTGCGCCGTTCCGCATTCAACGACTAGAATGAGCTCGGCGAGTCTATTACGTATTATAGGGGTTACAGGTTAATTGTTAGTGTGTGCGCAGCGAGGTATGTAAATCAACGTGTGTTTAACTAGAGCTGTCCGTTCAGCTACTAACTGCACTGTGACGGAAGTTACGATGTAGTGCAGTGGCTAAAAAAACACAATTAATTTGATGGACGAAAACAACTTAATTACTTATTCCATAATTAACAATGGACAGTCTTAATGCTGCAAAGTATATTTTACTCTAAAAGTTCTCAATTGCCACTTAATCCTAACTGTATTACGCCATACATATCCTCTTCCTCCTTCTGCTACTCATAAACACCCTCTCCCCCACCCCTTCGCCCCATCCACTCTTCTCATGATCATTAACGTCTTCCTCCTTCTCCTTCTCCTCCTCCTCATCATCATCATGAGCAGTAAGAAATGTCAGTCACATGACCAGCGTTAAACTCGTGGTCGTCTTCACTGAACCCCAGTTCACATTAGTCGGCATAACAGCGAGTAGAACGCCAATAGCTTCTTTATTTTATTTATTTGTTTATTTTTTTTTTTTTTGGTGGTCTGGAGAGAAATAGTTTATTTTATTCTTACCATACCAACAGAAGCTACATTGTAAAGTGTGAGAGAGAAAACATTGAGTCATATATTCAATAATTCCAGGACACCCCAATATAACATATAAAATCTTCCTTCTGGGGTTACTTTGCATATGGTTCAACGTTGTCAGTATTTATTCATCACTCATTTTATTTAAGAACTATATAATAATGTGGGGCGTACCCGTCTTGATTCTATTATCAATCCACGCGCTGTAATAGGTTAGAAGCATACAACTAAAAATTGTGTGGCCTCTGACTGTACTTTGGACTTCTGAATAATATTGTGATTGTTTGTGGAGAAAACAAAAGAACAAACTCAAAAATGAACTCTATTTTGGAGAAATTCTGTCCGCTAACTGTAAACAACGCCATAATGTTAGGACAAACTAAAACATGATTTTCGTTTCGAAAGTTTCAGCGGATTTCTGAGCAAAATCATAAAGCAATGTCAATATAAAGTATCTTCCTTGATTTTAGCAACATCCTGTTGTGTGTATCACTCTGTTTTAAGACGCAAAGCATCGCAGAAGAATATTAAGAGTCAGAAACAAAATGACATGCCATTCAAATGTGTTTCAAAGGCATATCCTATCGATATCCTATCCTATCTTATCCCGTAACTCGGAGGTCGTAAGGGCACCACAGATGATCGTTTAACCAGCCTACTCCATCTTTCCCTGTCCTCAGCAACCCTGATGGCTCAGTGTCAAACCAATCCATTCTCGAATATTGTCCACCCACCTCTTTTTCGGTCTCCCTCTTCTTCTACCTCCTTGCACTGTGCCTTGCAGGATGGTCATTGCAAGACTTGATGATCTGGTGACGTGGCCATACCATCGGAGTTTCCGTTTTTTCAACGCTGTGAGCAGGTCATCATGTTGTCCAATGGCTTGTGTGATGGTCTGTCGGACTTCGTT
Organism: Oncomelania hupensis; assembly: GCA_036898135.1. Classification (NCBI taxonomy): domain Eukaryota; kingdom Metazoa; phylum Mollusca; class Gastropoda; order Littorinimorpha; family Pomatiopsidae; genus Oncomelania; species Oncomelania hupensis. The sequence goes on along the minus strand of CM072521.1, from coordinate 21,901,927 downwards.
GTTGGTGATGTGCTGGGTATAAGAAATACCCAGAAGTCTTCTGTAGCTCCTCATCTCCATGCTTTGTATTCTTCGTTGTAGATCTGCTGTGAGGGTCCATGTTTCGCAAGCGTATAGGAAGATGGAGATGACAAGGGAGCGCAGAAGTCTTACCTTGGAATGCAGGCTGAACTTTGAAATTTACACAAATACACACACACGCACGCACATACCTCAAAGACACATAAAGACCCACAGTGCACAGTTGTCACCACACACACAAATACTGTTATGAGACACCGTATACACTGTTTAATCATACGCACACGCCGGCATGCCATTTCACACTCACAAAAATCACGCACGCACGCGCGCTTACACACACACACACTCTCTCAAACACACACTTGTACCTGTCCACCACATTTGGATCGAAATTTTGATCGATCTGATTTCCCCGACAATTTCAAAGTATTTGAAGATAAGTCTGAAAATGTAAAACTAACTATAGCACAGAATAATAGCTAAACTTGAATTTGGACTCAAAATAGCCCTGAAATATAACATTCGTTGCTATAATAAATATAATTATTTTACACACGATGATCGGATTTTTCAAAGTAATGTGATACCTGGAAGCAATTTGAATACACCCACATTTTGAACGTAGTCGAATGTCTTTTAAACAGACAATGAACACCTAGAACTGCGGCATAGTTTGAATATAGGCGGTGACTGACTACAACGCCAAATAAAAAGTAATTATTCAATCATCACAATAATAAACATGGTGATTTTCTCAGTCTTCTAATAAATATACCGTCACTGTGTACGTAACGTAAATAGGCGTTCTTATGATTTCTTTGAGACTCACTAAATTTAGGAGTTCGCGAACCTCAGTAACTTTGATGCCGTTCTGCTAAGCCAATAATTATACCAAACAAAAGATATTTGAGAATGACGTTGTTGGGGAGAATGAAGGTGGAGAGAGTGAGAGAAGAGAGGGATGAATGAATGAGAGAGAGCGAGAGAGAGAGAGAGAGAGAGAGAGAGAGAGAGAGAGAGAGAGAGAGAGAGAGAGAGAGAGAGAGAGAGAGAATTTACAACATTTGAATGTGTTTAAGGGGCAATGACTCATCACATTTCACATCTCTTTCGCACGCAATACATTTGAAAAAAAAAAAAGAGCGAGAGGAAGGGAGTGAGGGAGCTATGGAGAGAGAGAAAGAGAGAGAGAAAGAGAGAGATAATAGGAAGGCACACAGACAAGAAGACATGATGGAGGTACTTTATTTCTAAATAAAAACATTAAAAATAAATAAATTTAAAAAACCATCAATAAGGAAAAACAAATTAATGACGCGTCACATTATACTGGGAACAAAAAGTGTTCAAGAACTTGTTCTACAACTGTGACAACACACACACACACACACACACTCACACTCACACACACATACTCTCTCTCTCTTTCTATCTCTCTCTCTCTCTCGCTCTCTCGTCAGCTTTACACATTCATACCGAGTATCAAAGCCCGCTGAGGCCTAAATATTAAAATAGAGAATAGGTTTCAGTAGGTCTTTGATACTGGCTTTACAGTTGAACAGATGTAGATTGGAGGGGAGGGTTGGGGACGGACTCGACTGTATACATGTAACAGAATAGAGGATGACGGATAAGCAGTTCCTTTTGGCGATAGCTGTAGGGGGGGGGGGAGTAATGGACGAGGTAGTGGTGATGGTAGAATCATGGGAAGTTTCTGTCGGGAGTTTCGGAATAGACGAGGAAAAGAAATGGGGCTTTGGTTTAGTAATGGAGTGACCATGGCGTGCAGAGAGTGAAGGGTATGGGCCTATCTCTAGTCCTAGTATTTGTCAAAACTATGTAGGTTACGCGTGCCATACGGCAGCGGGTGGAAGCCATGAGCCCCCCCCACCCCCTCCCCTCCTTCTGTTAAACCAGCGGCTCGGGTTTCATGAATGTATTAGCCTATCATAGATCTTGTTACCCGGTGTGAGTGTGGGTGCGTGTGTGTGTGTGCGTGTGTGTGTGTGTGTGTGTGTTCTATTTTTAAATTTTCTTTTTTCTTTTTTTTTTTTGAGGTGGTGGAGGGTGGGGTGGGGGTGTTGAAAATGACAAAGTTATCTCTTCAGATTCCCTCTCACACAAATACGTTCTCTGTTCTCTAATCACACACAGCACATACTGCTTCCAATTTAGCCCATTACACCTCAGCTCACATTTATAATTTAGTCCTCGTCAGTTCTTCAATGAAGACCAGACTTTTAAATAGCTAAATCAACAAAGCACCACCACTGCTACTTTTCGCAACAATACGGAGTACAAGGACTCTCCTGCATTTCCCTAGTCCGATCACAGATTACATTTTAATACGTCTATACAAAGTGAGTGAATAGCGTAATTGGGTACCCATGCGTAACCAAAGATTGATGTTTTCATTTGGAAGAGTACCCCCGGTCAACCCCCTCCCCCTTTGTTATTATTATTTTTTTTACTAAACAGAACGAAGGAAAATTTAGCGCACATTATAAAACAGAAAGTATCCATCAAAGTTTCACAATGGAAGCCACCATTACAAACCAGGTGAAGTGACACGTGCAAAACGTATGTATGTGTGTGAGTGTATGTATGTATGTTTGTGTTTGTGCCTGTGCGCGCACGCGGAGGAACGAGGCTTTACGTTCTCGTTTCTCCACGTGCGCGCACAGGCACAAACATACATACACACACATACATACAAACTGCTCAAAGCGCTGGCCGATAGGCCTACATATGATCTAACTCAAGCTGCCCGAGGCGCCCACTTGCAGCCTGTGGGCGCATAGTATGGCGTCCAGACATCTGAGCACAATTCTGGGCGACCGGGATAAGGGACCTAGTGCGTGCTGGGTGTGTTTGTGTAGCCGGCACTCACCCGTTTAGGACATGAGCGTCAGGATCTTTAAAGTCTATGCTATAAAATGCGTGCGTGCATAGACTAGGCCTCAGTTTATACTCTCGTCCGAAGGGGTAACAATCTCTCTCTCTCTCTCTCTCTCTCTCTCTCTCTCTCTCACTCTCTCTCTCTCTCTGTGAAATCTTGATCGCTAATAAAAAGTTTTAAAGTTAAAAAGTTTCTATCTTCTCTCTTTCTTTTCTCTCCACTAAAACCCAAACGCTCATTATTTTTACAGGAACGTCCGGCCAGGCTTAAGTAAACCCATCAGCTCTACAAACTTCTTAAATAACATTTTTTTTAAATAAAAAAAATACACACGTACATAAATAATAATAATAATAATAATAATAAAAATAATAATAATAATAATAATAATAATAATAATAATAATAATAATAATAATAATAATAATAATAATAATAATAATAATAATAATAATAATAAAAGGGTATTTATATAGCGCTTTTTCCTATCGATAGATCAGTTCAAAGCACAGTTCTCACGCATTCATACTAAACATTAACATCCAGATACATATGAAATTAAATCCGACAAACAAGACACTTGCTAATAAATAACGCGCAACATATTTACGAACTATAAGTAAAAATAACAACAACGGCAAAAGTTTACAGCAATGGCCTGACAGAGGTCTAGAATCAATCATTTGGGCACCACTGTTGTATCCCTATCACAAATTGTAAGTTTAAACCGCAATGTTATGCAATAATATCTATCAATTTCTTGCTATCTTATCTTGTCATTTCATCACGAAACGAGCATCAAATCACCTCATTTGTGTTATTAAAAAAAAGGTGTTTGGAAAAGGCACCAAAAGCTACCAGTAATTAGCAATTTTTTTAGCTAAAGTGAACAAGTGTAGTCTTCGTTCTATCAAAATATTTATTTTAACGTAACATTTTTTTCTTACAAATACAGCCATCCCTTCCCGTCAAAATACAATACAATACAACACACCCCATCGCAACGCAACGCAATACAACACACAACACAATAGAATTCCTGTTATGTAAAGTTGCATGCACAGAAATTCATCAAGTGGCGGAAAAGCTACAGAGGAATTAATAATTCACATGGCGTGTGCCACAAATGTCATTGTCCACGGTCACAGACAACGCAACTCTCAACGTTCGTGTCAAAGATACACATACAACTCCACTTAAAAGGAAGATGATTATCTGTCATCAGTCAGCCACAATCCCTTCCCCACCACACCACACCCCACCCCATAACACCCTTACTTTCACTTTCCCTTACCCCTCTGACAGACTAGATATATTACACTGCATTTCTCGTGTTGTGTTGGAAACTTTGCTTACTGGAAGGAATTCCATTACATTATATTACATAAACATTACATGATTATAGCTTTAGGTCCAGCGGACTCTTCCGAGCCACATCAGGACCGGACAACCCCTGATCCGCATAAAAGATCTGCTGAAACAACCCTAGTGGTAACACTGAAAGCTCTCCACCAGCCAGTCACTTTACAATAAAGACATCCCACGCAGGGGACGCTGAGGCTGTACTGTAATTTATCGAACCCCCGTTTACAAAAACAAAATAGAATACAAACATCATTATAAAATATCAACAAAACACATACATATAAAATGCCTACATTGCTAAATAATAACATCATAGGAAGCCATAGTGACCACCACCTGGCAGAAAGCGTCCAATATTCCCAAGCTGATCCAACAGACCTCATACACAAATAAGGAGTCTTGTCCCGGAAGAGTTTTCAAGAAAAAAGGTAGGTGACTGGTCTAGCGAAGAAGAAGATAGTATAGCAGATTGATAGAACACAGCAGGAATGAGAAGAGCAAATGAGAAAGACAGCGACAGTGGGAATTTAAAGCACTAAATTTCCAGAAAGTGGGGATACTATTTATACTGAAACCCCCGGCACCCCAACGGGGGATTATATTACATAAAGCAACATTAAATAGAAATTGCAATACTTTTAAAGTAAATTTGCAAGAAGATTATTCATCTTCCTTGCACACTGATAATTCTCCCCACTCCCCATTCCTCCCTCCTCATCCGATAGACTAGTAGGCATATATACAAAAACATACAATGCTGTCGTTGTGATGTGCTTACACAGCCTTCTATGCAATTTGCTTAAAAATTAATAATTGCAGCTAAGTTTCTTGATTTGTTTGTTTGGTCCATTTTTCAGCTCTAAGCAGGCTTTGAATAGTCTTCCTCCTTTTTGAGTTTTCCCTTCTACAGCAAATAAAAGTGAGTTCATAGTTTCGGCGCAGCACGTCAGTGTTATAATTATTATTACACCAGTCGGAAAAACAATGAGTAGAAACGACAAGACCAAGCGAGACGAGACGTGGTAAGATGGGATTAAAATTATATTATATATCACAAGGGTAAAAGAGTAAACATGGGAACACTTTATTTGTACATTCTGCCCTTGTGGCTTGTGGACATAGGAAGAGAGGGGGAAAGAAAGAAAGAAAGAAAGAAAGAAAGAAAGAAACAAACAAACAAACAAACAAACAAAAAGAAGAAAAAAAAGAAAGACTCTTTGTGGCTTTTGGAAATAACAAGAGAGAGAAAGAAAGAAAAAAAAGGAGTTCAAAGAAAAGGGAAATGAGAACGAACGAACAAAAGAAAGTCACAAAGAAGAACAAGAAAGAGAAGTGAGCTGAAAAAAAGTTTTGCCAATGAACAAATAATTATATAAGGTAATAGTCAAATCCTACCCCCGCACCTACAAAATCAGCACACACCTGTAATCAGTAGGAAGTCGCAAAGTGCAAAGGCTGGTGTCAACAGTCGTGCACCAGTACAACCGACTGACCGAGTGATTAGCCTACACATGAGGCCAAAATGCCAAAAAGATCGCTTCCCAACATCCCACGCCTCGCCTCACTGACCCGCACAACCGACTAAGTGATTGATTACTGTGGTTTGGCGGTTGGTGTCAACGGTCGTGCACCAGTACAACCGACTGACTGAGTGATTAGCCTACACATGAAGCGTTTCCTATCTAACTAATCCCTAGCCACCCTTAAAGCATCCTCTCCCTTTACGGTGAGCCAAGGTTCACTCTAATAACAGCAACAACAACAACAACAACAATCGCTCCCTACATCTCATCCCATTCCCTCTACTCCCACCTTCTCTACCCACATCCCGTCTGCTCTCATTATCCCATCCATCTACTCCTTACCCAAACTTTTCCACACCTTCTACACACACACTCTCTCTCTCTCTCTCTCTCTCTCTCTCTCTCTCTCTCTCTCTCTCTCTCTCTCTCTCTCTCTCTCTCTCTCTCTCTCTCTTTCTTTCTTCCCACAAACTTCTGCATGCATCATATTCTTTGGATGCACATATCCAGTCAGGACTATCCCTCATCCTATACCAAAAGCTTTCCTATCTTCCCACTTACTTCAACGTTTTCTTATATAACAGCATGTAAACATACATTAGAGAATGTGTGTGTGCGTGCTACTGGCAGAAACTATTCCATCTCCTGTGGGTTTTTTTTTTTAAAAAATCAGTTTATAGTCCCCTCTCTTCCCGTTAAGGATTTTCAGAGAGGAGACTCTTGACCATAAGCCTGTGTTGTACCGACAAAGACCTTTTATATATATCTGTGAGTGTGTGCATATATATCATGCAGTCGTCCTCCTGTTCCCTCATTTTTTTTTAATAAATATGTGAATATATAATTCTAATAACCACAGAAAGATACTTGTGTGTGTGTGTGTGTGTGTGTGTGTGTGTATGTGGGCACACTTACACAGTGTTATCTCGACAAACAGTGAACATCTACATAACTTGTTTTGACATACCTACTTGTTTTGACGTCAGAACAATGATCCTTTAGGGTTAGGGCTGGGTTAGAGTTAGGGTTAAGGTTCGAACACGTAAAAGTACTTTAAAATGGGGACGAAATATGAACCATTGTCAGCACAACGTATGTGGCGTTTCAGGAAAGTCATAATAATACTGTGTACCTCCGGGTGGGTGTGTGTGGGTGGGTGGGTGGATGGGTTCGCGTGTAAAGACGTCTTTGAAACTTGGTTTGTAGTTAGAACATAATGATCCCTACCGGATAACAAAATTGTCTGCATTATTATAGTTACATCATCATGGTGACCTCATCAATAGGTTGGTTTTCTTCTAATCCCATTTTCTCCGAAAGTACTGGAAGGATTTACTTCAAATTTGGTATGTCCATAGACTTTACCTATGCCTTCAATGTAAAACCAATGCCAATCAAGTAACGTCTTCGTAACGTCATTTTTTTTTTCCTTCTTAAAAACTCCTATGCAATTAAATGACAGATGCTTTGAATCTTAAACAAAACTTTGACATATTGAGTGATGTCATCGTGTTTACGCACAGGTTTACGTCATCAGATGGCACCATAATTTGTTGGGGTTTTTTTGCTTGTTTTTTTCTTATGCTATTTTCTCCCAAACAACTGGAGAAATTTGGTTCAAGTTTGGTATATACTTAGATTTTACTTATAGGCATAAGGGAAAACAAAATTTATGCAAATTGAGTGACTTAACCAAGATGTCGTCATATTTTGTTTAATTTTAAACTCTGTACGTAATTTGAGTGTACAGATGCCTTTATTCTTAAACAAAACTATGGTATATTGTACTGAACGCAATGATTATAGCGAACCGAGCAGCTCTTTGGTGAACTGGAAATTAGCAATGACTGCATGGGTGGGTTTTGCTATACCGTTAATAGAGCCTTAAGAAAGCATGCTCCACAGAGCATAAAGTAATTTAGTGGACGTAAGCGATTAAAAAGCAATCCCTGCCTAATAAAATGAGAGTGCTTTGCACGGTTCTCATGTTTTTCTCTCTTCAACTCCAGCGATAATTTTTTGTAATTAATGTTACACGGCCTTATGGTGCAGTAGTTTTACTCTAATTGCTTTTTTATGTTGGAGGTGCTCTTGTAATTCCAACACGGGCGCCTAGAGTTTTCACATTAAAGCACTTGATTAATTTGCGGTAATAATGAGAGAGAGAGAAAGAGAGAGAGAGAGACAGACAGACAGACAAGACAGACTGAGAGACAGACAAACCGAGAGATTTAAGTTTTTCTTGCCAGTTCTTTGTTCGAATGTTGTTACTAAAGTCAATGTGTCCAATTTTTCAACGAACACAGGTCTTCTTTCACTAACACAAGTTGTGAACAACAATTGGATGTTGAGGCAGACATCGCGTCAAGTAACACCAAGAAACGTAACACATTATTTTTATTTTTTTTAATTCTTTTTATTTATTTCTATTATATTACCCTTTTTTTATTTAATTTTTTTGGGTGGGGGTTGTGGGGTGGGGAGTGAGTGTGGGGGTGGGTATTCCGGAACCCCTGGAACTCTCCCCTGCCCCATCCTAGATCCGCCCCGTGTGTCTTTAAAAGCTTAACAACATCTTGGCTGGCAATAAACTAACTCGCCCCAGTTTTAAAACAAAGTAGAAGTAAGATTAGAACTCGAGCCGTAGAAGTAGAACTCGAGCCAAGAAGCAAAAAGCGAAGTAAACATTTCATTTATACATCGCGGCACGTTTAGACAAACACACGTAACTATAATCCGCATCTGTCCGCTTTTAAGGCCCTGAAAATACAAACCATCTCGTGGTATTGGCTGCAAAAATCTTTAACGGAGAGTGAGAAAGAGAGAACGCACCTTACATATTATGATTTCTGTTGATTTTTTAATTTGCGCGATAAATTAGCAAAAGGATATTGTTGTTGTTGTTGTTGTTGTTGTTGTTGTTGTTGTGAGAGAGAGAGAGAGAGAACGCGTGCCTTCGTGCGTCTTATCCTCTCGGTGAAGAAGAGGTTAATAAACGAACCCACCGAGTCAGTTGACACAAGGGAGGTAAGACTGGAACAGCTTGTGAACGAGAGAGCCTTGCAAGAGTTGTGTCGGATGGTTCTTCTAGTACGTTGACGCCTGAGAACATCGGTCATGGTCGAGGTAGCTATTTTGTATTTACAAACACAGACTCAGGAAAGAATAAACATGTCTATAAGTTAAAGAGTGGGATGGGCTTCTTAAGGAAAAATCTACATTTACGATCTGTTTACGTTCACTGGAGTATAAAGTACGCAGAGGTATATAACTATAGAAAAGTATTACGAGTATACAAATTTCACCTACTAATAGGTTTTTGTTATGTTTGAGAGAGAGAGAAGGAGAGAGAATATGGTTTGCAGTAGTTCTGCCCTGCCTCAAGGCAACGTGCTATGCATCTCGCTAATAGCCAGTAATTCGTAGCACGATTAACCCATCCGTGCCACGAGCACCATATCAGCCAACCTCGGCCCCGGGACGCAGCAGACCTCCAGCACAGTGATGAATGCCAGCTGACACCAAAAACGTTAATGACCGTCAAATTGACTACGTGCCATCATGAAGTACCACAAAACGTAGCACATAATTATGTACTTGAAATAAATTTCAGAAATGCTTATACGATAAAAATCGGATAATTCCAAGTTTGTTTATATTCCAATACAGCTTGAAGCTCGATCGAAGTCTTGCAGCAAGCTGTTGCCTTTCTGAAGAAAGATCGGCAGGATTATCAATTATTTTCAAGTTTAATCCTAGCTGGTTCCTTGAAATTATCCCATGTTGGTCTCACATGAATCAATTCAATCTGAGGTGAGAAAGAAGGTGGACATGGAACGGAGGAGCGATAGAAAGTGGTAATGATGGTGATATTGAAATCCGCCAAATATTGTTTACAGATTAATAATTTTGTATAAAACAACAATTTTATGTAATTCGTTTTGACTGTTTCAGTACGGGTTCACAAACTGACCAACACAGTAGCTCGATGTCTGTCTGTGCTCGTACACAGTCACGGTGACACTTAATCTATCTTATTAATTTATTTCAAGTCCGAAACAGGGCAGCTTCACGCAAAATATCCCTTTACCTCCGCCTGAATAGACAACTTAGCGCAAAGTCAAACACCGTCTCCTATATCTCAGTACCCTGGTCCTGATTTGGTTGGGAAGAGTCCGCTGGACCTAAAGCAATAATCATGTAATGTAATGTAATGGAATATCTCAGTACCGCATGTGGAGCCCCTGAGGTGAGAATAAGATGCGCTCCATTTAGCGTCACCTGTATCAGATGCAGGTGTGATCAGGTGATAATCATCTGTAAGGCGTGCCTCATCTACTTCCTCTTGCGCTTATGCTAGTGCCAACGCTTGTGCTGTATTGGGAGCTACTAAATACTCAATACTGATAGGAGTTTCCATTGTCCTTGCCTTTGCTCCTAGTTTGCCCTGTTTGATCAAAGCTTGCCCTACATGCCCATAAGGAACACCTGTCGGTAGGAATGTGGTCTTAATAACATTGATTTATTCCTCCCCCATCACCCATTTTAAGTATACCTATTTGGCAGAAAGAAGTTAGTGCGAGCATACACACATACAAACATATATAATTATTTGACACACACACACACACACACACAAAGGCACACGCATGCACGCACACACAAGTCTGTATTCATGGCAAATTGGGGTTTGGGAGGAAATGTAGCCATCAGAAAGCAGGGTTGTTTTTGTTATTTTAAAGGAAAGAACACAAAATTCATCTAAAAATGAAAGAATTCGATCCAAAAATGGCTCTCTGCGTTAAAAAGTTGACCAATTTTGTCTCCAAACGCTAATCCTTACCCTAACGCCGTTTATGTCAAATTTGTCCAGAAAACAGCCCGTCCCGGATAGAGCACTCCCATGTACTTAAAACAGTCCTATCCACTACAAGAGCACTCCCATGTACTTAAAACAGTCCTATCCACTACAAGAGCACTCCCATGTACTACAAAAACACTCCAATGTACTTAGAAAAAAGTGTGGCGGTGTAAAAAAGTGTGGCGCTAGCTAAAAGCCCCATTTTGTGCATAAAAGGCAAGTTTAGTACCCCATAACTCCATGAATACACGCCTACACGCACAAACACACACTGGATATTTTTAATGCTTTAAACTATGCATTAACTAGGCTACTTCATTATGAACATCAAAACTTCCCGGGCACTTTAAAATCAGACGAAGTCGTTTAAGGGTCGCTATACCACTACCAACTATCAACGACTCTGAGCGGCGCTGAACAGCCTCAACATCGATGCCTGCTCCGTTGTCCGTAAATAGATATAGATATATCGTTCAATAGTAACACCTAAGTTTCAACAGCGGTGAAAAGACATATCCTGTAAGCCCATCCCATTTCGTTCCAGTTGAAACTCCTTAAAAGCTGGTTGTTGATTCATAATTATACTCATTTCAGACCTGTAATAGTGGCAAAATCACCAAGGTAACTTCGCATCTACCACATTAGAGTTCAGCCAGGAATATAACCCTGGCGGTATTACGTCAGCGTTCTTGGCGAATTTACCTCCCTTGCCTACTGTTCTCAATTTTGTGTTTCTATTTTTACCACACCTCGCTAAATGAATAATCTGAAGCTGCCGAACTGACAATCCGGTGTATGCGCCCCCTTTATGTTTTCTTGGCAAAGGCTGTCTTTCTGGATAGAAAGAAAGAAAGAAAAAAAGAAAAATGCCCGATACGTTATGCAGTCATGTTGAAGGTGGTCAGAGGAAAGTTAGATAAAGAAGAGAGGTAGGCCTACTGATTAACCGACATTTCCACAAGTTTCCCCACAGGCTAAAATTATAAAAAGAAAGAAAGGCAGAAAGAAAGAATAGCAGATTGAACAGGAATGAAAGGAAACGAACATTTGCAGAAAATGCAGTGGAAACAATGGGGGAAAAAAAACAGACTGTAATAACAGAACGGAAATCAAAGGAAAAAGCAAGGTTTACCCAACAAAAAGTCAGGAATTTCCCTCAAACTACTTGCTTTCTTTGAGGTTATTGAGGTTCAAACGTAAAATCCTAAAGGGTTTACACCATGACACCAGTTCTAAGATGGGGCGCTATATAACCAAAAATCCTAGCCTGATCGCACACCCCAATCCAAACAGCACTGCATCATCGGTTGCACACGCATAAACAAGCCAGCGACCGTTGTGTTACACCTGTTTGCTACTGTTTGTTACCGCCGTTTTAAACGATTCTGCGAGAGACGGTATGAAGATGGGTACGGGTTGAAGGGGCAAAAAGGGGTTGGTGATGAGGGGCAGGAAAAGAGGTACTGGCAAATAATAAATAAACGCACTGTTCTTAAATAATGCATTTTTCAATTCAAGGAGTTACCCAAGCCGCTTGACAGTCTAAACCACAAGCATGAACAATTTACGGACAACGGGTCAAGTCAGGACTGCATAAGCTCATAATACTCGCGCCCGTACACAAAGGCAGCCAATTTACAAACACACAAACACTCACACGCACACACACACACACCTACCTACGCGCGCGTAGGCCTACTGACTCATCCCAACAACTACCCCTCCATAACCACACGTCAGCCACACCAGAAGAGGCTACTACACGAAGCTTAGGCGATTCATTTACTGATTCAGAAGATAAGAGGTCGCTCTCTGTCAGACTGAAGATGCTAGTACTTGCAAGATCAAAGGTATTAAGTGCTGGCGGCTTCCGGATTTTTCACACGCTACCCCATATTTCACAAGCCATTTAACCTCACATTAATGTTTGCTACCCTCCGTTCACCACTGTGAAGAAGAACGAAGAGCAGAGCAGAAGAATTGCAAGAAGGACCGAAAAGGAGAACAAAATACGTTCGCAGGTGAACATTTCGTGAGAACGCTTTTTTTTTCTTTCATATGATATTCAAGAAGCCTGAGACCGATTCAAAAAGGCAGTAATACAACACCTAAAAAAAAATTATTTCCATGCTTCAACCATTAATATTTAACGTCTGATTATGCAGAGATACATACATAATTATACTCTGAATTTGGCAGCTTCTTTTAACCTCCATCGCAAACTACCCAAAGCGGGTTAGAACGTTCCGTGTTGGATACTCTTAAGCTTTTTTTGATTTATGCTTTTCTATTGTATTCTTCGTCTTCGAGTATTTTACAAATACATACTCAGAATAGGATATTTTGCGTTGCTGAGATATATTTTTTAAACTTGGATTTATGCTTTCCTGTGCATTTTATTTATTGTATTTTTGTTTTGTTTGGAGTATCATTGATATTCAAGAGTGGGATAGTTTGAATAGTGCTGGGTTATAGCTTAAAAGCATAAAGTGCCCGCCTCAGGCGGACTGAGTTAAATCCTGTATCGGGTAGCGCCTTGAGCAGCTCTCAAGCTGGAAAAGAACGGTTAAATAAAATCATGTTTGTCTATGCATATTCTTCTTCGAATATTTATTTATAGTCGGAATGGGATTTGGCAGTGCTGGTATAATTATATTTTTAAACTTGGATTCAGTCCTGTATTTCTGTGCATTTTTGTGAGAATATCACAGATAGATTTACTCTAGTGGGATAGCTTTGCAGTGCAGGGGATATAAGCCTACTCTTAAGCGCTCAGATTCATGCGTTTCTATGCCTAATCTTGTTGGAGTGTCACAGATGCTCAGAGTGGGATGCTCTGCAGTGCTGCCAGGTGTTGTGGGTAAAGGGCGACTGTGAAATGTCAGGGGATGCCGTCTGGCGGAACATGGTCGTCTGCATACACATGTTGCTTGCTTTTAACATTACTCCCCCTTTGTCAGTCTCTCTTGTCTTTAAGCTGGCTTTTTTTGCTTTATCTCTGTTGCCTTTCAGCTGGTTTTTCCTTTGTCTCTCTTGTCTTTGTTGCCCGTTGCTAGCTCTGCTTGTGTCTTTGATGTCTCTCGATCAGTTCACGCCTTTGTTTTTGTTGTCTCTAACTAGATCTGCTTAATGTAACTGGTTCTACTGTTATCTGTATTGTTTCTAACTGGTTTATTTTTTTTTCTCTCTCTATTCTGCTGTCATGGAAGTACAAACCCCATGGCTTTGCCTCTGACTGAGCTTTGCCATGCAATCTTTGTTGTCTCTGAACTGGTCCTCCCTCCAACCTATCTGCTCTGTTGACTGTGAAAAGCTTCGCCTGCGTTTGCGTGTCACCTCTCTCTCTCTCTCTCTCTCTCTCTCTCTCTCTCTCTCTCTCTCCCTCCGCCCTCTCTCTCTTCTCCCCTCTGTAATGAGCAAAAGTTTATGATGTTATTACATATCTTGTTTGTGTATACGTGGGTGTGTGTGTGCGTTTGTGCGTGACACAACCTTTAAAGAGCGTGTCTTGGAAATTACAGTGCTTAAGTGCAGTAAGTAGAACACTGTTTTGCAAGTGTATGTATGCGTGCGTGTGTGTATGTGTGAGAGGGCGCGCGAGAGTGCATGCGTGCGTGAAACTCATTGTGCAAGTGTGCCAATATCTTTCAAAAGTGTGTGACAATGCCTTCCAAAACTGTACAACATTCTCTTTCTCAGTATTCTTGTGTGCGCGTGTGTCATTGTGAGAAGAGACAGAAAGACTCTTGTTCGGACACTACCATTATTTTGCACTATCTCTCCAAGTTCCGTATTGATCGTAGCGACCTTGGAAGCCTTTGTTGACAGGAACCCTCCAATCTAAATGAGTTTCTGTTCACGGCCATCGGTGGTAGAAGACATAAAGTGAACAAGAAAAGAGAAAGTGGACGGGAAAAAAACCCTGTGTTCTCACTTCACCTATCATTTATTGAAATTGTCCAATGAAATTCTAAGTCAAGTTTCCTTTATTATCTCTTGCTTAATACGTTGTGTTTGTTTTTTTAATTTAAAAAAAATATTCTTCTTCAAAAGATTGTCTACTCTCATAATTGTACTACTGTCAGAGTAAAAATAAACAGATTGTCACGCACAATACACTGTGAAGACAGGTAATGTCTTAAGTCCGCTTAATAACTGACATTGACATTATTTATTATTAAACGCTACTGTTGTTCTTTGCCTTGTGCTCTATTTAAAGGACGGACTAAATCAACTGTCGAAGAACTACATTAGGTCTTAAATAGGTCTGCCATCTTTTTTAAAAATAATGTCGACGAAGTATCCACGCAGGAACAATCAGCATATGGGGAGAGAGCAATCTCCAACCTTCGTTTTGCGGATGACATTGATGGATTGGCTGGAGAGGAACAAGAATTTGAACACCAGGTACAGAGGCAAATTGACACCACCTCCAGAGCCTATGGGATGGAAATAAGTGCAGAGAAGACCAAAATGATGACAAACAACACCAACAGCATCAACACGGACATCAAAGTCCAAGGCCAATCCTTCAACACAGTGCAAAGCTTCAAATATTTAGGAGCCATGGTATCAGACAATGGGTCCCGACAGGAAGTCCTCTCCAGGATCGCACAAACAACTGCTGCCCTGGCAAGGTTGAAGCCCATTTGGAAAGACAGGACCATCCGGCTACATTCCGAGGTAAGACTGCTGCGCTCCCTTGTCATCTCCATCTTCCTATACGCTTGCGAAACATGAACCCTCACAGCAGATCTACAACGAAGAATACAAAGCATAGAGATGAGGTAATACAGAAGACTTCTGGGTATTTCCTATACCCAACACATCGCCAACGACAAAGTCCGACAGATCATCACACATGCACAAGCCATTGGACAACACGATGACCTGCTCACAGTGGTGAAGATTGAAGAAACAAAAACTCCAATGGTATGGCCACGTCACCAGATCAGGCCTTGCAAAGACCATCCTGCAAGTCACAGTGCGAGGAGGTAGAAGAAGAGGGAGACCAAAAAAGAGGTGGGAGGATAATATTCGAGAATGGACTGGTTTGACACTGAGCGAAGCCATCAGGGTTGCTGAGGACAGAGAAAGATGGAGTACCCTGGTTAAACAATCATCTGTGGTGCCCCTACGACCTCCGATTACGGGATAGGATAGGATTGGATAGGATAGTCCATGATGTGTACTTCTTAGTTTTTGATGATGATGATGATGATGATGATGATGATGATGATGATGATGATGATGATGATGATGATGGCAATGATGATGATGATGATAATGATGATGATGATGATGATGATGATGATGATGATGATGATGATGATGATGATGATAATGATGAAGATGACGATGATGAATATGCTGGCACTATTGAAGCTGCTGACGGAAAACAAGACATCGTTTTGTATGTGTGTTCAAAGCTGGATCCATGGAACTGTGGTGCATATTTGACAGGTTTCATTTGTTGTTGGTGCTGCTTTGACATTTTCAGCTTCTGTCTCGAGTGTTTATTGTGTTGTTGCATGTGGTCAGGGCGTGTTCCCTTTGCATTATTTACCTGCAAGCTCGTTTTTCACAAAGAGACCTGTTTAGGCTACATCACACTATAAGCAATGTGTCAAGGTAAAGTTCCCTCTTCTGGTGGCTCATAATCTGTATTCGACTACAGATGCTTGAGCCTTCGAAGAATCTCATTCTGGACACCGACTGAGAGTAGATCTCGCAGTAATGGAGAAATAAATTAAATGAAAAACGTAATTAACTGTTTTTATTTCTCGCACATACTAGCTCAAAAAGCTGCTCGCTCAATGAGCCTCTTGTCAATTTTGTATAACATTTAAATCATGTTATATGAAAATAAAAGGACAAAGTTCCAAATAAAAGGACAAAGTTCGAAAGTTCCAAAGTCCATACAACGGAGAGAGAAAAGGGAGAAGGATACATGATCGATAGAGAAATTGACAGAGACGAATACAAACAGGCACACGCCAGTTGCAGCACCCCAGAAGACATCACTGACATGCGATACTTGCAAAACACGCTGTCATGAACTGGCTAGTTTTAACTCTGCTTATTACTATTTAGCCATGTGTAGTCTTTGTAACAGTAGAGAGTCAGTAGATTACACAGCAGCAATTAAAGGCCACACACAGCGAGCTAGCCACACACAACGCAGTGAGTCAGCACTTGAGCTTTGAATCTGCCCGTTTTTAACCAATGAGAGCTCAGCCAAGCGGGTAGAGCAGTTCTGGCTGTGTCAGAGCCTAACACAGTTTGAATCAGTCGTGTGTGAGACGAGGAAGAGTCAACATCTCCACAGTTAGAGAAATCTCTTCACTCATAGACCAGGAAGCAGGACTTTAGAATCTTAGAATTCTCTCAAGTCATCACGGGCCTGAACTTGTCAAACAGGTAAATGAACACCCTTCTGTTTCATCGTGATATATTTATATTATTGTGGAAATTATGTTTGAAGAATTTGCTATGCATAAATGTGAATTATTAATCCGAATTTGCCGTACCACGTGGAAGAGCCGACCATGAGCCGAAACACGACCGGTTGCGCCGCCATGTTGTATGCTGTACGGAACCACTGTTGTTTAACTATATGTATGTTTGCAGACCAGTGGCTGTACCACTGAATGTTTATAATATTATTAATTCTGTATGTGTATAGTTAGACACGATTGATATTTATGTATGTATAGGAATTTAGAGTTGAGATTCCAGTGGACCCCGGAAGTAGCAGAATGTTCGTCGCTTATGTATAGAGATGTGGAGCTATCACTGAGGGCTACTTTGGCTTTCAGTGAGACGCTCTGCACAAACCGATTATTCAGGGTTGTGCAGAATTTCGTCTCTTATATTACAGACGAGCAGGCGAGCTATCCCGAGCTATCCGGTGCGTCCCACTCCACAGAAACGACTAGTTGGTTGAGGAGCCCTACCGCACAAGTCGGAAAGAGCTACCTTGAAAAACACCCTGTCAGACCCCACAGCGTGGCAAGGGAACCCAACTACACAACGACAAAGGTGTACCAGAAGCTACCTCACAGAAGGACTTCGACCGCACCATCAGAAAGTTAAGTGTAATCAACGAAGGTGCACTTAAACTCTTCAGAAACTGTAAAGCGGACCACAGCAGTCCAACTCTTCAGAAACTGTAAAACGGACCACAGTAGTCCAAATCTACATGAAATATAATAGCAAGTGCCCGAGGAAGATATAACAGCTGCCTAGACTATCAGCGATCGAACTATTAGCAGTAACTGAAACTTTTTAAGTTAGATTAGTACTTAGAGAATCTTGTATAGAGTAGAAGAAATAAATGTGTGATTTTAACTGTTATCAAGTGGCTGGACTACATATGATTCATAGCCGTGTGAAAGCTAGTGTGACAGTAATCTTTTACCATTTTTTCTATCTATTTCTGTACCCCAACCTTAACACAGAACGAGCTAAACAAATAAATTTATTAAAGTAATTCATAGGGTGACTTACTAGCAGTTCCCACCGAATAAACGTGAGGGTCCATAATTCCATTGTGCAGAGCCCATAAACCCCACGTGACACACGCAAAGAACGAATCAAATTCACACAGCAGAGAATCATTGGACTGATTCGGACTGGTGCTTTAATAGATCACCACCTCCACCCAGACACAGACAGACAGATAGACTCAGGCACACACACACACACACACTACATGCCCACACATACGCACGCACATATTCACAGGTCCAGTCGCGTGTGTATAAGTTGTGTGACCTTAAGGACCGATGCTCTCTCTATCTTTCACACACACTCACAAACAGAACCAGTTGCGTGTGTATAGGCTCCACCCCGACCCCCCCCCCCCCCCCAAAAAAAAAAAAAAAAAAAAAAAAAGTCTGTTTACGGTAACATAGGGAAAAAAAATAGGGTCGGTAACTAGTCTTTCTTTGTTTTGTTTGTTTTTTCTTTTTTAAAACATTTTTTTTTGTTTTGTTTTGCCTTCAATGCGATTTTTTTTCAGACGATCCCAAAGAAAGGTTTAATGTCGGGCGAAAAAATGAGAATCGGTCGGGATACCGTAAACCTTTTTTTTTGGGGGGGCCTAAGTTGCGTGACCTTAAGGACCGATCGAAACTCTTAGGTGTAACTCTTACGGCTTCGCAACCCCATCACACTCTCCCAATACTTCCATCACTACAGTTTCCTCTATCCCCTGCCCCCTTACTCCAAACATGCAATCCCTGCTCATACATCGCAGCCGTGACAGAATAGAGGGAGTAGGCCTCGTCAGTCTCAGCTCCGCTGTATGTCTCCTAGTCTCTCAATTCTTCGCTTTTTTTTTACCCCCTGGCCTTTCTCCATCCCCATGTTCCCACTCCAACTCCATCTCCTTCCCTCGTTCCCAACCTTCCCTCCCAGTCCCCGCCATACCACTGCAGACATCCTCCCTCCCGACATTGATCAGCTAACACAATATTGGCGTTCTGGCTGCCTTTCCCTCACCACGTGCTCCATTTGTCTTGGAACACAAGCACACGAATGCGAAGACTCAGACCCACCTGACAGCTGGCGTGCGTGTGTATAAATCTTAATATTTTAACTGTATCTGTATCGGTATGAACTGTCTACAAAAATACTTACATTATTTTTCACCTTCCATAACTCAGCTTTTCAAGAGTATAAGAATCGACGTGCTTCCAAGATTGTATTCAAATGGACCACTGCTCACAGTGGTGAAGAAACGGAAACTCCGATGGTATGGCCACGTCTCCAGATCACCAGGCCTTGCAAAGACCATCCTACAAGGCACAGTGCAAGGAGGTAGAAGAAGAGAGAGACCGAAAAAGAGGTGGGAGGACAACATTCGAGAATGGACTGGCTTGACACTGAGCGAAGCCATGAGGGTTGCTGTGGACAGAGAAAGATGGAGTATGCTGGTTAAACGATCATCTGTGGTGCCCCAACGACCTCAGAGTTACGGGATGGGATGGGATAGGATAGGATAGGATAGGATAGGACAGGACCACATCAACGATTTTAACATTTTACTTCAAGGCTTCAGCAAGCACCCACCATTCTCCCCTTGTGTCAAATCCACGTCGTTTACTTCATGACCGCGAGGCATACATTTTAGCAGTTACGAAGAGAAGACGCACGCCAGAGGCTGGCACTCAGACCGGTCGGAATCGATCCTTTCCTCTCTTTTCTGTGTGTAGAGAGTAGAGTGCCAGGGGTGTGAATCATGAATGAGCCACCCTGTCTCTCTGCCTTCATAACACTGTTCAATACAAAGTCTCCGTGCATTGCTTCGCTTTTCACGTTCAAATGGCCAATACAATCGTTGTGAATCACCATTCAGCTACCTTAACATTAGCGTAGAACTTCGGCAAGGTATTGGCTGACGTCTTCTTCAGTTACATGCACTTCATTAGAGAATATAGCAAAATTAATATCTAATGCCTTACGCTTCCTAACATAAAAATTAATGCCATTAATTTTTGTGTTACGAGGCGTAAGGAATTACATATTAATTTCGCTATATTCTCTATTAAAACAACAATAAATTAAACTAAATAAATACACCAGTTAATGAGGGTCCGCCTCCTCTCCCAACACTGCTTTTCCGTTTCCGAAGTAGCGAAGTAAAGCTAGTGGTGCAGGGTTAAAACCGGTACGCACGTGCAGATGACTGCCCCCCAGTGTGTAAACCGATACCGAACCCTCTGACCTTCGGCCTTCGCATTCATCAGGTACCGCAAGAAAGGGGAAATGTACACTGGCCAAAGGTGGTAGTGACAGATACAGGTAGACAACTTCGTGTTATTAGTTCTTGGATACAGGTCCCTAAGGTTATTTTCGTCTGCAAAAAACAACGACATAACGGTGTAACCTCAATAACCATGTGCATCAATATCCATATGCATAACTAAATCCTGTTCATGAAACCCACACACCTTCACGTAAAAACAGCTTATTATACCTAACCTAAATCTTAAACTCGCTCCAAATCTCAAACTTCTCTATCTTCGTCGTTGATCAGTGCTTAGGGGCCTTCAATAATATACAAATAAATAACAACACAAAAAAACCGCGTGTTTTTCCGCATTTAAACCAAAAACACTTTGCAATCTGAATCAATGTTAAACAAGGGTAAATTTAAAAAAAAAAAATAACAAAAAGCATAATTTATCGGCAAAGCCTCGTGGTTAAAAATGTACCAATTGGCTTTGATCTGCACGCTGGAAGACATATTTTTGGCTCAAGAAATCTTACAGAAATTGCTTTAACAGTCTCCCAAACTTGGCACCAACACAGTGGAATGGGTGTAAGGGTTTTCCAGTGTACAGTGATTAAGCGAGGACAAAATAAACGCCAGACCTATTTTTAGAACAAACAGAAGTGTTTTTGTTCTTATCATGACGCTAACAGCTTGGTAACGACCTCCAAAGCAATTCAGCTTCCTGACAGAAAAAGGATAGATGCGCTTTTCAAGAAATCAGATTTATCACAAGAAGAATCCCTATGATACATTTTTGTTTAATTCGTTAATTTCTCTTGAATTAACTCAGCATTGCACTGATGTAATAAATTCTTTAATACGCAATGTACACAGCCTTGTTAGTGCACGAGCAGTAGCAGAACAACGCAAAATCTTGTTCACGCTAGAGGTTTAAGCCGTACAGTCAAACGGAAGCTCTTCGATCTTTGAAAATCACAATGAGCAATGCTGCCTCTGCGAAATCTTTTCTAATAATTAAGAAGAAGATGAAATGAAGAGGAATGAGAAAATGTGTAATAGAAGAAAATTTTGAATCAATAAATCAATCGGTCAAACAGTATCTCATTTTAACGACTACTCATGCAGACAATTTAAGATGACGATGAAGAGGAGGAGGAGGAGGAAGAAGAAGAAGAAGAAGAAGAAGAAGAAGAAGAAGAAGAAGAAGAAGAAGAAGAAGAAGAAGAAGAAGAAGAACAACAACAACAACAACAACAACAACAACAACAACAATAACAACAATGAAACAAGTATGAAAAAAAAATATTTAAAAAGGAGAGTCAGGGTGTTCACTTGTGATAAAAAGCATGAGGCTGATTACAGACGGCGCATAACCACAAACAGTAGCATTGTAAATGACCTCATTACGACATTGTTTGTTGCTCCAAGTGCTGCCTGATATTGTAGACACCGCCACTTGCACAAAGAAAAAAAATAAAAGAAGATTGTAGAAGGAGGAAAAAGAAGAAAAAAGAGGAAGAGGAAAAAGAAGGAAAAAGATGATGACGAAATTAGAAGAAAACAAAAATGCAGCGTGGACTGCGTCAAAAAGCTAAATAAGGTGAAATTTTAAATCAAAAGAAGAAGAAGAAAGAAAAGAAAAGGAAAGAAAGAAAGAAAGAAAGAAAGAAAGAAGAAAGAAAGAAAGAAAGAAAGAAAGAAAGAAAGAAAGAAAGAAAGAAAGAAAGGGCCGGGTGAGTACGTGTGAGGGTGGGGGTGGGGGGACAGACAGACAGACAAACAGAAAGAGAGAGACAGACAGATAGGGAGACAGAGACATATAGAAGAAAACGATGCAGAGGAATAAAGTCAAGAATTTAAGGGGGGGGGGGGGGGGAAACACCACTTACCTCTCCGTTTATCATCTTGTCTCTAGAACCGGTACCTGCACAAACAATAAATATGACATTACATAACATTATAATTATTACATTTACGACATAATCAGCGCTCAACAAACCATCGCCACAACATTACAGAGTTCGAATGTATCATACCCATAGTTTCAAAACTATTCAAGACGAACACAAATTATCGTTGTTGTTGTTGTTTGTGATCATGATGGTGACGATGATGATGATGATGATGATGATGATGATGATGATGATGATGATGATGATGATGATGATGATGATGGTGGTGGTGGTGGTGGTGGTGGTGATGATGATGATGATGATGATGATGATATTCACTATGTGTTAAAAGTTTAGACGGACTCCTATTCTGAATGACGACACACGTGTCTGTACAAGGAAGATGGACGGTGGTGAGGGAAGGGTGAGCAATAGGTGCGTAATTATTAATACAGGGTAAGTCACGACCGAAGAGTTCCAACAGCGAACGAAATAGGCTGCCACTGTAAAACACACGGATGATGAATCAACAACAGTTGTGGGAAGCCGAAAATAATAATTAGACTAATGATAAGACGACGTTTCGTTGTTCATCACTGTTAATGTGTATGCCGCCGCCGCCTATTCTTCCTCCTTCTTCTTTCCAAGTTCTGCTACTGCCATGTTTTCTCCTCAAACGCTCAATGATGGCACAGAATTTCACGGAATGGCTGAAGTGTATAAAGTTGTTCGTTCCTTCAGTTCATGATTTCCTCATAAACCTGCCGATATATTGTAACAAGCAAAATTAAATATACCGCTGTCGAAATCTTTTCAGAAACCAATTAAAAACACATTGGGAACTCCGAGTTTGTAGTTTATTTCCTGCATGTTTATGTTAGTGTTTGCAAACGTATGCTATTAGAACGTTACAGTTACTGCGCTACTACTATTGGTAGTACTATATATTTAATAGCATAAAATGTGCTGTACGGACTGGGGGACGGGGTGCGCAGTGGGGTGAAGGTGGGCTATTGTTGTACCAAGATTTTCTTTTTCTCCACTTATTTCGCCAATACAATTCCTCTAACCTGTTTCCAAGCAGATGTCATATACTGACCGCTTCAACATCAGTGGCTGAACATAAGCCTACACAATACTAAGAGCCAGGCTCATTCTCTACAAACCTGCTTCCCACTCAACCGTGGTTCCGTCCCAGTGAAACAAAGACAACCAGAAACACATTTCCTTGTGGAAAAACTAACAACCCTGCAAAAGCCTACAAGGTCGACTTCACAATTACTTGTCAAAAAATAACTATCTATCGGGGATTGGATTTCTGGGAATAGTAGGAAACAAATTGTGTGTGTGTGTGTGTGTGTGTGGATGCGTGTGTGCGCGCATGTTTGTTTGTGTGCCGGCGTCTGTCTTTTTGTATGCTGGCATTGTTCGCAAGAATACCAATACAAAATGTGTGCTTGTGCGTGTGTGCAATGTGGTACAATTGAAGGGTGGAGTCGAGGGGTAGCAAACAATCAGTGCTAGAAAACAATCAAAACCACACACTCCACTTGTCAGAAATCATAGTGAGTTACAGTGCAGGACTCATGAACACATGAGCTGAATACAACATTCATTCAAATATATTTCAAGAAACAAAGTGGGTCGATCTCTCTCTCTCTCTCTCTCTCTCTCTCTCTCTCTCTCTCTCTCTTTCTCTCTCTCTCTCGCTACCCCCCCCCCCTCTCTCTATCTCTCTCTCTCCCTTTCTCTCTTCAAATCCCTACTTTGTCGCCCCTGCCCAACTGTCAACTGTGTACAATGGGTACCAGTCAGAGAAAACAATGCTTATTTCCTCACAAACTACGCCGTCTATTCTACTGAAAATGTGCAGTTACGAGAAAACAAAGCTACATTGTAGCTCGGGGGGGCTAAATGCAAATAAAACGTTCCGTAGCATCCTACTAAGTTCAAACTGTTCACAACCACCTTCACCCGCCCTCTAATCTGCACTCCACCCTCCCACAAAAAATAAATCTGCATTATGTTTAGGTGAAGAAGGGTGGCGTATGCATACACATACATTCAACATATATACAAAATACTTACATAAACACACAAACACACACACACACACACACACACACGTTCATCCACTCACCCCCATACACATATATCAACACAACGTGGCGCAATTCACGCCCACACAAACATCCGCTACACCCACTATCACCATTAGCTGATTGCGTTCGTCGAGTTAAGGCCAAATAAAGAAGCCTGTTTACGATTTCCTAATTTTTTGGGCCGACCCTAAACTTTTTTTTTGTGGATCGCCTTGATAATAAAGAAGAAAAAAAAGCCAACAAAAATCGCACCCAAACAGAACTGTTTGCACTCAGCCATTGAACAGACGACAGAATGGAGGTAAGCGCAAAGCAAGGATTAAAGGATCGTCAATCATGTTAAACTTCCGTTGCGATGAAAAAAAAAGGGTGGGGTGGGGAAGGGGAGGCGGGGGGGGGGGAAAGAGGTGGGGAGGGAGGCGGGGGGGGGGGGGTAGGGGATGGAGAGGGAAGCCTACCTATCGACCCTTTTTTTTCCCTTACGTTACCGTAAAGAGATCTTTTTTTTTCTTTTGGCCTAATGCAATTGTGCTATCAGCAGCAACAGCATGTCAACATAACGTTTAGATGGAAGGAAGAAGGGGGGTGGGGTGGGGGGCGGGAAAGGAGAGGCTGGGGAGCAGGGAATACTAGCACAAGCTGAGAGGAATTAACCACTTGCAGTATTTGTGTCATTTCCTGAAGCGGCATCAGTAGGGGTTTAGCTCGCGTTTGGTCTAACCGGTAAGCCCGACCAAAAGCATGTGATGTCGAGTCGATGCAACGGTCGCGCAAGTCACAGTTGCCAGCCGGGACAGCCTACGAGTGCCGCGTCCGGACTGTTGAAAAGAGAATCGATATCAGCACGAAAACCCAGAGTTACCAGTATCACGAAATACTTGAAATTAACACATGTTCTTTGTAATTGACAGAGATACCGGTAATCAACAGTGTCGATTAATAAATGTCAGTATTTGCCACGCCTTCCTAGCGCCAAAACCTGATAATTACAATTTTCAAGTAATGCTACCAATTATAGTGAGATAGTTACAATTATTATGAGATAATTTCAACTATCACTAAAAATGACAAATATATTTTGCGTGATCCTGTTTAAATTTCAGTTTTGGCCCTGGCAATCCGTCTGGAAAAAGCACCAAAACCGAAAATTGTAATTTTCACCACATAATTACAATTTTTACGTGTTAATTGTAAAAATATCGTGTTCCACGGAACATGTTCGTTTTTGTCTCAATCGTGCTACATAAACGCATGCGCAACATATAGCGACCAATCAGCGTAGACTTCCGAACTTCCGCTCTTTTCACCAAGCTTCAAGTTTGTGCGCTGCTGATGAAAACAAAGAACACGTGTTAATTACCATTATCACCGACACAGGTAACTGCAGGTTTTGGCGCTAGTAAGCCGCCATAGATAGAATTAAGTATGATCACGAAACAAATACATGTAGTAATTATCAAGAGAAATTTTTAATTATTATGTGATTTTTGCAATTTTGGGTTTGGGCGCATTTCCAGGCGGATTGCTAGAGCCAAAATTCAAAATTAAACAGGATCACCGAAGATATTTCAAATTTTTCAATGATTATTGTAACTACCTCTTAATACTTAATTATCCCATAATACTTGTAATTATCCCATGCTATTTGTAATTATCAGGTCTTGGCGCTAGTAAGCCGTCATAAAAGGATTTTTCCGTTTCTCTTACATGTAAGTTGCTTTCCATCGCCTTCCTTCTTCCTCCTAACGCTCCCTCCAAATAAATTTTAAAAAAATCTACGTAGGCAGGAATTGAATGGTGGAATCTGCATATCTAATATGTCTAGCAATGGTTTTTTTAACGACCGTTTCCCATATTTCATATAGTCAATGGTCAATGGTAGACGTTAAACTTCAAATAAGGTGCGGCTTAACGGAAACGTCCCGTGCTTCAAATGTTCATTCGTAAACGTTCGTTGCTGCATTTGGTTTCAGGGAGAAACACGGCACTGTTGCGGAAAAATTAAATCGCCGTGTTCTATATTTACCGCTAATAAATATCCGGTAGGCTACTTACCAAAGATAATATATAATACCCGTCTTTGTACTGACTTACACCGCACGCGCTGCGTACCTTTTAGCCAGGCCTGATCCTAATTTACAGTGGGTACTTCCGTAAGGAGGATATGATAAAGACAGCAGTTGACTGGCAGCTAGCAATTCCGCTATCATGCTTATTATCTGTCACCGTTGAGGCCCAGAACTCCAGCTTAGTGTTAGTATACACGGCCTACTAGATTTTGCTGGAAAAACATAGATCCAACATTATAGTTATGCTTAATCCTGGGGTGTCGGATAGCGCAGTGGTTGGAGCACTCGCTACTGTGTCGCAAGTTAAGCACCGTCCAGTGCGGTTAGCACTTGGATGGGTGACCGCAAAACGTGAAGCGACAAATAGCAACGCCCCCAGTTGACTCAACTGTGACTGAGTACCTACTCTCTTAAGGGTGGGGAAGGTAAAGCAGCAGCGAGGGAGAGAGATGGGCATCACCCTCACTACGCTGGCCCAAGATAAGTGTGATCTCCAACATCACGCTCCCCTACGGCCACAAGGCTATAGGACTACCTTTACCGTTTACCTTTAATCCTACTAAAGGGTACAGGCATTGTACATAATTATAAATGAATGCTTTCTTCCTTCAAAAGAGGGAGGAGGAGAGGGGTACCGCCTTTATTAAGCTGGGCCAAATAAAATTTACCTTCACCTTTACATTCACCTGACAGTACGTACACATATAATTATTCTAACTTCATTAAAGGCACAGGAAGTGTATGATGTGGTGGTTCCATGCATGCATGTGAGTGTGTGTGTAAGGTAAGTGTGTGCAAATGTTCGTGTGTGTGTGCTTGTGTGCATTGTAGGTGTCTGCCTGTGCATGCCAGTGCACCATCTTTACTTTGTATCTCTCTCTCACACACACACACTTTTAAAACTTCAAACGGGATAAGCACATGCAAACATATCCTCTAAACACCAACGGAGTCGAACATCAAAAGCGAAAAGGTGCACAATCGTGAAGAAAAAGCGAGAGAAAATATTATACCTCTAAAGCTAGCGCTATAAGAGTGTCTTGCAGCTAATCTAATTACCTCGCACATTTCCGTAACATTATCAACCGTTCTGACTTCTCTTTTCTCCATGATTTGTTTTCGACGATTCTTCTTTGAACCTTCGTGAGAACACGCTTCGTTATTATTCAGCTGCAGAGAAAGCATGAAGAGTTGATGCTGATGTTGATACTGAAAAGACATGTACCACGATAGTTTATCCATGCTACTGTAGCATGCGAAATGTGGAGACGTGTACGGAGAGACAGCGTGAGAAGGTGATGAAAGAATATTGAGGTTTTAACGTCAACACCCACCATTGGCGAAATGGCATAAGGAAAAAAACCATCCCACGGAAGAGGGGATAAATCCAACAATGAACCACCAGAGCCATCATACAGCAAAGATGGACAGTGGCAAATGCCCCCTAGATTCTGCCCACCACGGGATTTGAACCTGGATCATTGGTGTGCGGTGGGACGAAGGTGGTGAGTGTTGAGGTAACTAGAAGGGCAAAGCCCATACGACTCAATGCTCCTTATTATGGAACCTGCAATATTTAAAATGAAAATGACTGCTCAGAAGAAAAAACACACAAAACAGTAGCATTAAAAAGCAAAGTAATACCGACTTTGATCTTCCTATGCTCTTGACCTTGAGATGACCTTGACCTCCGACACCAATAAACTCATGTAATATCAAATAAACTACAGCAAAGTTGTATTATGCCAAAAAGAACAGTGACCTTGGGATTACTTTGGCCTTCAGTGACCTTGACCTTGGGATGGCCTTGACCTGCACGTTACCTCTCATGCTCATGTATGATAAAATAACCCTATGCTGTTCTATACTATGGGTTAAATAGAGCCATAACACTGTACGATGATCTAGTTTTTCCAAAGCATAAAAATGACACTGACCTTCAAGATCAACGCAAACTCGTGCAAAACCGAACATATATAAAATATTAATCTATCATATCTAAATACAACAAGTTTGAACTTTATAGCTCTCATAGTTTAGGGTCAAGATCACTTCAAAGTACCATTATTAACTGACTTTGGACAACCCCAGTGACCTTGAACTTGGAGTGAGGTTAATCAAACGTGCATAGGATGTGTGTCTCATCGATAAATATTATACATCAAAGAATAATAAGTTCAATATTAATAACTTATTTTTAAAAAGAGAAAAGTGAAATTGTGTTTTGAAAACAAAAGGGTAATTTTTGGACAAACATTTGTTGACCCTGTGATTTTGACCTTGGAGTGAAATAATTCATTCCCTGATTATTTATGAGGTCTTATGGATAAACACAATCTTACCAAGTTTGGTTGTGATAGTTTAAATAGGTTCTGAGAAATTAATCCACTTGCGCAAGTTTTGCACGTCCAGAGGGCGGACAGCGGACTGACAGACGGACGGGTGGATTTAAAAAAAAGAAGTAAATGTCATTTATGGGCTATGTAGGATTCATCTCGCAGAGATTTGCAAAAATCTGGAAATTTCTGTGGATGGGGAATGAGCACATAGACTCTCATGCATACTGGAGAAAGTAGTAGCAACAGTAGACTTAGTAGGAAGTTCTTTCATAGTCTTTGGTAGTAGTAAATAGCAGTAATGCATGTAGTTTGCAGTGGTGAGAGGTGAGAAGATTTGCATACATGTAGAGAAATTGAAGTTTAAGTCAGCTGAAGTGCAGGCATAAACAGCACCAGCAGTAGTTAGTAGCAATAGTAGTAGTCACCCTACTAATACTATTACTGTGGGGTGACTACTACTACTACTACTATTACTACTAACTACTGCTGGTGCTGTTTAGACGGAAAGATCCGGAACGTTTGAAAGAAAGTACCTATGTGTGTATGTGTGTCTGAGCATGTTGTGGGAGTTAGATGATCTTTGAGCCATTGTGACATGAAGGGAAATTAATACTAATTTTATTAGTCTGCATAAATTATATTGGAATGTACAAAATAAACTGTTCAATTGTTTTCTTTCTTTATTGTGCATGTGTATACCAAAAAAAAAAGTCAATTTTTGGTCCACCCTCCAAATTTTTGTCTTTGATGTCTTTGTACAGTCACTGAGCTGAGTCAGTTCTTCAGTGATGTCAAATGTGACTGTTTTCAACTGGAATTTTATTTTTCCTGTTGATTTTGTTGGTGCATGCATAATGACAGTAGTGTTTTGGTTCTTGCCTCTCATTTGTTTTATGCACAGACGAGGAAAAAAACAACAACTGCGTTCAAAATTTAAAAAAAAAAGTAATAGTAGTAGTAATGGTGGTAGTAGTAGTAGTAGTAGTAGTAGTAGTAGTAGTAGTAGTAGTAGTAGTAGTAGTAGTAGTAGTAGTAGTAGTAGTAGTAGCAGCTTTGTACGAATATTAATATATACCCATTCGAGTCAATTCACGCATGCGGATCTCTAATCTCTAAACGGGAGGCACTGTGGTCTAATGGTAGTGCTTCGGCTTGCGGATCTGAAGGTACCGGGTTCGAGCCCTGGCCGGGCCATTGTGTTGTGTCCCTGGGAAAGACACTTTACTCCTGTTTTCCTACTCCTTCGGATGAGAATATAAACCGAGGTCTAGTCTGTGTGTCGCATACATTCCACCATAACGGACTTTAAAGATCCTGACGCTCATGTCCTAGACGGGTGAGTGCCGGTAACAAGAACACACCCAGCATGCACTTGGTCCTTCTCCCCCATACCTGGCTGCCTAGGATTGTGCTCAGTTGTCCGGACGTCAGACCATGCGCCCAAAGGCTGCGGGTTGGCGTCTCGGGCGGTTTGAGTTAGATCCTGTATCGGCCAGCGCCTTGATCCTTAAGCTAAGGCGCCTTACAAATGACGAACATTATTATTATTATTATAATCTACAATCAATAACGTTAGCACTCACACCTTTCGTCCCCCAAAATCATCACCGCCCACCTTAGAACGTGCGCGCACAAACACACTTTCTCTCCTCCCTTTCTCTCTCCTTCTCTCTCTCTCGCGCACACATACACTATCTCTCTCTTCCCCCCCCCCTCTCTCTCTCTCTCTCTCTCTCTCTCTCTCTCTCTCTCTCTCACTCTTTCTTTCTCTTCCCATCATCCCGCCCCCTAGGCCACAATAACTAGAGATTAGCGGTAGGAAGCGACTTAATCGTAGTATAAAGGGAGTAGTGTTTATTTAGCGAAACCCTAAGTGTATTTTTCTCACCGTTGATTCGCTTGTAAGGTGCGCACTCAAGTGTAAACTAGCCAGCCGATGTGCCTATGGAATTATGCAATTGAGACACATACCTCACGGTCTTCAGGTGAAAAAGGGGTAGTAGGGACGCACTATTTTTAAAGTATTTTCCTTTCAACGATAGAAAAAGTTCATGTTTACTTTGAAATGGGGAGCTGCATTTTATCCCTCTGCCATAACATGATGTCCCGTGTGTGTGTGTGCGTGTGGGTGTGTGTACGTGCGTGTGTGTGTATCTATGTGTGGTGGCTGGAGGGAGTTCAGTGAGATGTATGTTTGCGTGTTTGGAGGGGAAGAGTGTGTGTGAGGAGAGGACACGTGAGGATGTTTACACGGCGTTATTGGGACAAATTAGTGCAAGTTTGCATACGTTCTTTGGACAGACCTCCTTGTTGGGACGTCCATTTAATGATCCGTGAGGGTTAGGGTTAGGGTAAGGGTTAGGGTTAGGGCTAGGGTTAGGGCTAGTGTTAGGGTTAGGGTTAGGGTTAGA
This sequence comes from Oncomelania hupensis, assembly GCA_036898135.1. Classification (NCBI taxonomy): domain Eukaryota; kingdom Metazoa; phylum Mollusca; class Gastropoda; order Littorinimorpha; family Pomatiopsidae; genus Oncomelania; species Oncomelania hupensis. The sequence goes on along the minus strand of CM072521.1, from coordinate 21,870,701 downwards.
ACACTTTAAAGTACTTAAAAACGGGGTCGTAGCACGACCCATTGTCCACAGAACGTATGTGGCGATAGAGGAAAGTCCAAATAACGGTGTCTGCGCAAGTATGTGTGTGTGTGTGTGTGTGTGTGTGTGTGTGTGTGTGTGTGTGTGTGTGTGTGTGTGTGTGTGTGTGTGTGTCTGTGTGAATGAGTGTTTGGTGAATTGTGTGCACAAGGCTGTGTGTGTGTGTGTGGGGAGGGTGTGTGTTTGTGCGTGCGTTCGCATGAGTTTGTAATGGCTAATAAACTGAAGTAGCTGTAAAATATTGATCAACTGACTGCCTGCGTAAGTGTCTGAATCGAATGCCAAGTTATCAGCTGGGTTTAACATTTTTCTTATCTCACTACAAGGTCGACACACTCAAGGGTATATACTCAAAAGTATTCTTAGATCTAGCTAAATTCCTCGACCATTCTTCCCAAAACATAGCAACTCCAACAATCAATACTCACTCAGAAATCAACAGAAGAGCCGGTGCCAGAGAAATGATGAGTTATATTTAGAATCCACACACACAAGCAAAGCTGAATGTCTTTTGATTTTGATACAAGCCTAGGCGTAGAACGCAACAGACGAGATGCACGCAACCAATGCCGAAACACACAAGTTTCTAACAATTACAAAACCTATTGAAAAGTTGTCTCGTGCCCAAACACTGGCTCAACAGTTGGCTAGATCTGTTGATTCGAAGTGAATATTGCTGTGCATTTCGATCAAAGCTGCAACACAACAAATATTGTCGTTTGAGTAGCCTAATCAAAACAAATCGCACAAGGTATCAACACTCGTCAAAGCTTTTAGCTTCATACTGCAGACATTTTCACCGAGTGGAGAGGTGCTTGCCAGAATCCTCGTAATAAAACAATGAAAAAAATCACTGAGATTTATTATAAACAAACTCAAAATGGAATCAAACAAACGAGGAGAGAACTCTGAGATCATTGACAGGTCCTCAAAACACAAGCACGCGCGCTCGCTCCGTGTACTGTCGAATTAGACGACGGTAATCCAATTTAAGTGTCACAAGTGTCTGGTACCGATAAAATAAGCTGCAGTAATCCAATTTATTTGTCACAAGTGCCTGGTACCGTTAGACTAAACTAAACGTCAGAAACAGTTTGAGCTTGGTCTCAATACAAAAGCCGAGATGAGTGCGAGGAAATTTCTATACAGACTTTTTTCTTTTGTGTTGGCCTACTGCTGCACCGATGAGAAATTTGCGAATATTGCTATTGGCGTTTGTACAGCGACCTTATCCGGTCAAATGTTTACGTTTACGTTTCATAAATTTATAGTCCCCAACACAATAGCATATAGGAGACTGTAACCCGGTCAAATTTTTTTTTTTTTTGGGTAAAATTTACGTCCCCGGACACATGAGCGTATAGGGGACGGGTTGTTGTTTGTAGATTATAGTCACACGACACTTTCGCATATAGGTGACTACTGGACCGATTTATACTGACACCAGCGGGCCAGTTGTTGGTAAAGGGGAAAATAATATGATCACACGTTGACCAATCCGGGATTCGAACCAGCGACCTTTCGGTTACTAGCAAGACGCTCTTACCAACTGAGCTACCCGGCCCCTCAGGGGACGGGTGAACCACCACTATTAATAAATGTTATGTTATGTTAAAATAGATTAAAGTCCCACGTCACATTAGCGAATAGGGGACTGGGAAAGGGGGGGGGGGGATAGGGAACATATTAATAAATAACTGCTGAAGTCGCTTATATAGTCACAGGCAATGTTATGCATCGAAAGTAGTCTACATCTGTAAGCCTACGTGTGCGCGAAGCTGCCACGTTTAAAAAGGCGATTTGTGATACAACACACTTAGAATACCCAAAACTATATCCTTTGTTTTTTCTAAATCTCCTGCTGCGTTCATTTTGTACACAAAGTTATCATGCCTCGGACGATTTTGCTGCATGGACCTGATTGGGACTTGCGATTGCCTATTACTAATATGAGCCAAAAAGACTTTTTCTTCTTCTTCTTCTTCTTCTTCTTCTTCTTCGTTGATAGAAAGAAGCACACTAGATAAACAGTATTGGACCAAAATATAACACTCTCTTCGGCCGAAAGATCAGTTCATTGGATCAGAAACTAAACCCCCCATTTCCCCATCACCACTCCCACCCACACGACACACACATACAAATACACACGCACACGCCCACACGCACCATCACACACACACACATACACACACAAACTAGTCTTTCAGTTGTACATGCAGGGCGTACTAACAAGAACACAACCTTATTCCAAAATCACTGCCACTGCTCATAGATAATCTTATGTAGACCACGCACTACAATAGCAATGACTGCAATACAAACATAGCTCCAAGGACACGAACCCGTACACAGACGCCGGTTAGCTGCGTCGCTGCAGCAACAATCTTCCAACGCCACCGGCACCACGACCCACTGAAAACAGCAGTAGCAACAACAGCACCGACTGCCGTCGCCAGAATCCCGCATCCCCATTCACAGCAGCACAACGATCCATCCAGTGACGTCCCGCTGACTGTTGTTGTCTGTTAGTATAATTATTATTGTAATATAAAATACAGTAATCAAGCTTCTTCTTCTTCTTGTTCTTGACCTTCTTTTATTCGCTCCTTTCTTCTATGTTCTCTGCTGCTTCCTCTACTATCTTCTTTCGTGCTAAAAGGAGCATCTATCACGGGTTTCAAACTTAAACTGACACAAAGTCAACGAAAAGTAAGTAACAAAAACATCATCAACATTGCATACGTTAGGTAGATGTCAGTTATAGGTCTGTTTGGTTTAATGCTCTTCGTAGTCGGCTTCCAGATTAATTAATTAATTAATTAAATGTATATATGATTGTAAATTTATTTGTTTTGACTTTACTAGCTTTTATTTGATTCGATTGGATTTTTTAAAACGCATTAAGCATGAAATAGCAGGGTGAATAATTATAAGCTGTATTTACAGTCATCATCATCATCATCATCATCATCATCATCATCGTCGTCGTCATCGTCGTCGTCGTCGTCGTCGTCGTCATCATCATCATCATCAGCAGCAGCAGCAGCAGCAGCAGCAGCATTTCATTTTATTTGATCTGATCTAGCAAGAGCGCTACACAGTGTACTACAAACACCACCATTCAGAAGGCGACAAGACAGAATCCCAACAGCAGCATCGACAACCGTTAGAGCCGTAAACGTAGGCGAATATAGGGGATGGAGGAAAGGGAAGGGGAGGTAGGGGTCAAATAATAGAGGTGTGTGCGAATATTGATTCCCTCAACCGTCTGCCTGTCACACAGCTGTCATACCTTAATAGTTTCAAAGCAACCACCCCACCCCTATCTCCACACAAGCCCCCTTCCCGCGTATAGCCCCATCTCCAATACCCGCCCTCCCATCCTCACTCGGATGTCTCCCAGTCCCCCCAATTCTATCCTCTACCACCTTCTCCTATTTCTATCGGCGACTCAAATTATCGATCAACCCTCATGGCTTTTAACACTGTGCCGGAATCAGCCAGTACACGCAACATTTGAGAAGCACGTGGGATAATGTTTCGGGGTGGTTGAATAGGTCTGTATTGTACCGCTAATCTCCGTGCGCCTACAGCAAAGTCAGTACGATGTCAAGAGAAAAACTACAAGGCAATATTTAACATGAAAATGAGTGGCCAGGAATTAAAAAAAATGAAATGGTGGCATTAAAATGCAAACTAATACCGACTTTAATCTTTCATGCTCTTGACCTTGAGATGATATTGATCTATGGCTCCAAACACACTCATGTATTATCAAATAAACTACAGCAACAGTTGTATTATGCACACACAAAAAAGTGACATTGGGATGATCTTGACCTTCAGTGACCGTGACCTTCAGTGACCTTGGGATGACCTTGACCTTGAGGTGATCTCTCATAAATATCTGATCAAACAACCCAATGTTGTTGCATACTATGGCTAAAATCGGCGAACGTTGTGGCCGATTGGTCTAAGGCGGGACTAACTTGTCTTGTCCACAGGTTGGGTTAGAAACCAATGGTGCCTGACAGGTGTGGGATCGACCCAGCACCTGGGCATTATGTTTTTCCGAGTATTATTTACTTTCGCCTCGGGCAACGTCTCGATGGTTTTCTCCGGGTACTCCGGTTTGCTCCCCCAGCAAAATTTCAAAAACACAACTAAGGTTGGATCTGGGCGCGCCACAGGCTGCGACTACGCCTTCCCCAGGGGAGGCGGCCCAGAATTTCCCGATGAAAAAAGGTGTCAAATAAAAAAATGTATAAATAGCCAATCCATTGGACGATGATCTATTTTTTAAAAATGTTTTTGCAAGGCCTAAAAGGACCTTGACCTTCAAGATCCACGCAAAAAAGGGAGCATATATGAAAGATCAATCTATCTTCTCTAAATACAACAAGTTTGGACTTTATATCTCTCATAGTTTAGGATCAAAGTCACTTTAAAGTACATATACAAACCGACTTTGGACAGCTCCAGTGACCTTGAACTTGGAGTTTGATTGATTGATTTATTATTGCTTTAGGTCCAGCGGACTCTTCCGAGCCAAATCAGGACCGGCTTGAACTTGGAGTGAGGTTAACCAAATTTGCAAATTATGTATGTCTCATTGATATCTATCATATATCCAAGAATCATAAGTTCAATATTAATAACCTAGGAAAAAACCGTGAAAAATATTCATCTTTTGAATAACTTTTGATGACCCTGTGATCTTGATCCTGATGCAAAGTCATTCATTCGTCGATCATTTTCGAGGTCTCATTGGTATATACACCATCTTACTAAGTTTGGTTGTGACCGTTAAAATTGGCTCTGCGTACTTAGCCACTTTATAGTTTTTGCACAGAGGGTGGACGGCAGACAGACAGACGGATGGACGGGTATTTTTTAAAAAATATCATCTTTAGACCATTTAGAACTCAACGCATAGATTTGCAAAAATATGTTAAAAAAAGTTTTTCGGTGATTACAAGGACTTGCATTGCTATGCATGTGAGTCAAAAAAGTACACAGGATACTTCAATCTGATGCCCCAGGAAGTATGTCTACGTTCATATTGCTCTATGTGGTAACAGGAATTATGTCTACGTTCATATTGCTCTATGTTCTAACAGGAAGTATGTCTACGTTCATATTGCTCTATGTTCTAACAGTGCTGTGAGTGAGACAAGTTTATGTGTGCACACAGAACTGTGTGAACATAGAAACTTGGGAACTGAAATATGTGGTTACCTTGAGCTGTGGGAACACAGAACCATGGGAACATAGAGCTGTGCTTACATAGAACTATGGGAACATAGGCATACATTCGAGGTAACACAGAGCTAGAGTTGTGGGGAAACTTAGGACGACTCCATAGCCTAACCCTGTACTAATACAGTAGCAGTCTTAGTCAAGAAAGATTTCTGACCAGCACCGTTGATGACCGGCAGATATAAGCACTAAAGTCAAAGAGCGTGCAAAGTCCAGCGTGACTTAATTCCAGCCCCTTCATCCAACGCACCAGCAAACTACTGCTACCATTTAAAAACTCCAATCATTATCAAATCAGAGAACTTACTATCTGATCAGTCACAGTCATAAAGATTGTCAGAAATGATGCCAGGACTACGCTTGAAATACAACAACCCCCAGTACTTCAGAATTGAGACCTCACCAGGCTCCGATACCCAATCCTAGCACAACATGCGTGTATGGAAGAGGGAATATATTATTGCGGGCAATTACAATACATAGTACTACACAAATATTCATAGCGCCATGGCTTGATGAAATGTCACGGTTCAACTCATACTTTGCTCCTCTATAGCTCGTATCTTTCAAGCCCAGCACCGCATGTAGCCAAGCTTCCGCACTATCACAAGTAGCCGCTAGCTTAGGAGGTAGAGGTAACAAGCACGAGGTACCTAAAATACAAAGTCCCCGAGCCCGTAATCGCCTAATCCCTTGAGGTTAGCGTATTCCCTATCAGGCTCAACCATGCTGTATGGCGAGGTCCCAGACGACGGTGTTCACAGAGAACGAAAGACTGCTGAGGCTAGGCCTAAGAGCTTTCCAAGCGTGAATCTGATAGAGACTTACCACACTCAGCATGGTTCACTGGTTTGAGAGAACTGTGCAAGTTTGGACCTCTAAACGGCAGCACGTCGCCCCCGTCAACCTTAATCAAGCAACATCAGTTATTACACTATACAAACCTTGACCATGACCTTATTACCACATCTCAAACTCAGAGTAGATACAATAACTGCGTCAGTCTTTCTGTCTCTCCGCCATTATATCCAGGATCCATTTCTCTGTATATCTGTTTGTCGGTCTTTCTGTCTCTCTGCCATTTCATCTCCCCTCCACCAGCCTATTCTGTCTGTACCCCCACCCTTAATCGCTCATCTAGTTTACTACAAACTGGCACAAAAATAATTATGAATAAATTACCAGGAAAATGTAACATCTAATCTGAAAACTCCCGCGTGACCCTTCCAATAATTAATCACACACAGTGTGTGCTATTAATTATTCGTGTGTGTGTGTCTGTGAGAGAGAGAGAGAGAGAGAGAGAGAGAGAGAGAGAGAGAGAGAGAGAGAAAGAGTTAGTTAGTTATTCATTGCTTACAGGGTCCAGCGGACTGCAAAGAGCCGAATCAGGACCACAAAATCAAGACCACAACTTCGCTGAAAGAGGACTCGCCCCTGATCTGCATAAAAGATCTGCCGAAACAACCCTAGTAGTAACACTGAAGGCACTCCACCAGCCGGTCACTTTACAATAAAGACATCCCACGCAGGGAACGCTGAGGCTACACTCCAATTTATCAAACCCCCGTTTACAAAAAGAAAATAGAATACAATCATCATTATAAAATATCAACAAAACACATACATATAAAATGCCTACATTGCCAAATAATAACATCATAGGAAGCCCCAGTGACCATTCGGCAGAAAGCATCCAATATTCCCAAGCTGATCCAACAGACCTCACACACAAATGAGGAGTTTTGTCCCGGAAGAGTTTTCAAGAAAAAAGGTAGGTGACTGGTCTAGCGAAGAATAAGATAGTATAGTAGATTGATAGAACAGAGTAGGAATGAGAAAGAACAAATGAGAAAGCCGGCGACAGTGGGAATTTAAAGCACTAAATTTTCAGAAAGTGTGGAAATTATTTTATACTGAAACCCCCGCACCCTTACGGGGGAGAGAGAGACAGAGAGAGAGAAAGAAGGAGAGAGAGAGAGAGAAGGAGAGAGAGAGAGAGAGAGAGAGAGAGAGAGAGAAGGAGAGAGAGAGAAGGAGAGAGAGAGAGAGTGCTTGTGCGAGTATGTGCGCCCAAGAAATCTTCTTGTCTGGTATTCTGTGGATAAATTAATAATTCATCTCCTCTCCTACCCTCCCACTGCACCACCCACCTGCCTGCCACCCTCACCCACGTCCACCAACACTTTCTCTCTTATACTTTCCCTTGCAATATTCCAGCTGGTTGAAAACTAACAAAGGGTGACTTGTGTAAACGGGTTTTGAGGTGAACAAAGGCATGGCCGCCTATTTAGATTTTTGTGATGAGGGTGTCCTGGAATAGCTAAAACTAAAACATTGCGCGCCTCTTGCAATTACGTCCCTCTGGCGGCGATAGAGAAGATGCAGGCCTGAATTTATTCCTTGAAAGTTCTTGTAGAGCTTTCCAGTGTGGCGTTCACTAACATTGGATTTAAAGAGAGCGATAGAGATAGAGAGAGTGGGGAGAGAGGAAGAGAGAGAAGGGAAGAGGTGAGAAGAGAGAGAGCGATTAAGAGAGAGAGAGAGAGAGAGAGAGAGAGAGAGAGAGAGAGAGAGAGAGAGAGAGAGAGAGAGAGTTCTGACTAAACAGATAGAGACAGAGAAAACACTACCCACTGACCATTCAACGAACCATCCGTCATCCACTACTCACTCTTGAGGAATTCAGAAGAAAATTACACTAATTAAACTAATGACAACAAGTCGAACACCTCAAAGAAAGAATTAGTTAGGTAGTTAGTTAGTTAGTCATTGGTTATAGGGTCCAGTGGACTGCAAAAAGCTGAATTAGGACCACAACATGGTTGAAAGAGGACTCACCCCTGATCCGTATAAAATATCTGCTCAAACAACCCTAATGGTAACACTGAAGGAACTCCACCAGCCGGTCACTTTACAATAAAGGCATCCCATGCGCAGGGGGACGCTGAGGCTTTACTCTAATTTATCGAACTCCCGTTTACAAAAACAAAATAGAATATAAACATCATTATAAAATATTTAAAAATACATACATATAAAATGCCTACATTGCTAAATAATTATACCATAGAAAGCCCAAGTGACCATTTCGCAGAAAGCGTCTATCCCGAAGCTGACCCAACAGACCCCATTCCCTGAGGAGTTTTGGGAGAGTTTTCAAGGAAAAATATAATAAGGTGACTGACATATTGAAAGAGTGAATACTGTAGACAACAGAAAAGAAAAGCTAAAGGCAGAAATACAAGAAGTGATAGAAAAAAGTTAATTTGAAGCACTAAATTTCCAGAAAGTGGGGGAACTAGTTATACTAAAAGATCCCTCGGTATCGCCACGGAGAATCAAAGAAAGAAGGCAAGACAATACTAGGCAAGACAATACTAGGGAATGCACTAATGGTGACAGTTTTGATAAATCCTGGAATTCAGTATATGCGGGTAGAAACTATCTGAGGTCTAACTGAAGTTTCACCGAGACTACCCGTCTCTCGACAAGGTTCTAAAAGAATGCAGCTCTGTGCGAAGAAGAAAAGATGAATTGGTCTCATATCAAATGCACAAAAGAGCGGTTGTCCTGCTTTTGCCTATCTAGTCCCTACAAAAAAAAATCTAAACACAGAGGAACCGACGCCGGTCCTTTCAGCTTTGCGATTCATTTCTCTATCGCTGTTCCAAGGCATTTCAACCAGAAACAAGAGGGACCCTCTTCACCCACTCCCCTTCCCACTCCCGAAACAAAATTCTAACGTAGAAATTACATTGGAAATGGGAAGAACGTATTACAATGCCTGCTTCATGCAGTCAAGTACTGTTCTCACATAAAACTATTTTCAGCTGTACCCAAACTCTTACTAGGTGTTTACATCCTTTTTGCCTTGTACCTTTTGTGGATTTCAACAATAAAATATTACTACTTCCCAGCTAGATCTAGTTCAAAAGAGATTTTTGGCTTAAATTCATTCATAACTCAGACGAAGAAAAACGTATGGCGGCAATTATACAATGATTTAAGCGGGCAACGATAATATGACAACACATTATTTTAGCATCAACATGACTATAATTATGTGACCCTATGTAATGCGTAAGTATTTTCCTGACCTAATAACACACTTATACGCTTAGAACTATAATGACCCAAGTACAATGATAAGCAATTAGCGATACTGAGTCATGGCATTTAACGTTACCTTTTAACCTTTTTTACGACTTTACTACTTCCCTACAGTACACCAAATACCATTAATCATTAGTTGCACTAAAAGGTATTATGGGTGACAAACCTATGTAGATGCATTTAATATAAAGGCATTACATCATAGCTATTTCGTGGGCTACTAATCAAAGTACACAATGATTAACATATCATGACAATGGGACATGGCATTAGCGTTAAGCTTCTATGACCTGGTCGTGTTTGCAAACAATAAAGATTGAATAATATGTATTTCGTGGCATATCTACCGCCAAGACTGTTGTGTCTTCCACTCAGAGTGTACTCTCGATTTCATGCCTGTAGGCCAAGACAGTAGACTTGTAACTGTAGATCTTTAAACTAAATCCAGTTCATCTATCACACTTTTAATCATCACAGGTTAAAAGAAAACACTCTTTTCTTTGTCGTCGTCATCATCATCATCATCACCATCATCATCTATCATCATTTCCATCCATCTATCCATCGGTCAAGTCGTCGTCATTTTCTATGACACTCTTATAATTGAAATAAAGATGATTATAAACAAAACAAGATGCAGCTCAACTCACTTTTTGTTTTCGCCATGGTAATGTCCACGTACTTTAAAAATCCCCGAAAATCCTCACAAATGAATCGTCAGTTTTGATGATGAAATACTTCACTGAATGAAATGAATCAAGATTCACGTCACTTTCACTATAAGTAACACGCACACACCGTGCACACACATTAAAACAAATCAAGGGTATTATATAACAGCTCAAAATATCATATTTTGAAGGTTACTAAACTGTTAAAGGTGAAGGGGAGTTGAGGGAGGGGGAAGGGAAACTGTAGCTTCTAAAATTACATCGGAAACAGAAAACGCGTACTAGTATACAATTATGTAAAATACTACAGAGAAATTTGGAAAAAAAAAACTACTGTTACAACAGTAATCTACCCTACTAAACATAAAACTAGAGCATTAAAATCCGAGTTACTGTTTTACATATCAAAACACTGAAAATAGGCCTACATTTGATAATAGAATCTACTCGCGAACAGTTCATGTTGGATATATTGCAACACAGAATCGTACACTACAAAATAAACTCGACTTTTTCATAGTCAGATTCACCTTTCTCTTCAATAATAAAAACCTTTCTTATTTCAAAGCAGTAACGTCTTTATGCAAAGCCGATGCGCGTCACCAACTTCCGGAACCGGAGTATTTTTATACACACACACGCACACCCACAAACACACGCACACACGATTTCTGTAAGAGGAGATACATTAACAAAAATATAGTTTATCTGCGGTCGAGGTGTGTGTACTATGCGGGAAAAACCAACAACACGTGTTTATAGATAGGTCCTACCACAGAGAGAGATCGTGCAATGTACTAACTGGTTTGACAACATATCTTCACACAAACAGAGATTCTCAGAGGCACACCAAACTGATTTCCAGTTCTCTGTCACACTGAGTGTCGATCACTACTAGAGCCAGCTTGTCAACGCCCAGTTTAGAAGCACTATTAACCACTACCATCACTTCGACCGCCGCAGGGTCGGACAAATCGGACAATTAGGTCGGACAAATATTGAAATATGTGCCTTGTCGGTGCATACTGTTTTGCTGTTCGTGCTGTCAACGAACATTGTTGTGGGGATATTAAGTATAATATCAATAGATAAAAGATCACGTACATAAAATAATAGTACAAATACTGCGATGTGAAAAGACTTAAAAATGAAAGATTCATAGAATTTTCCAAACTATCTCTTATAATATATTTATATTATAATTTTCTACTTTCTTCACGACACAAATAGAAGGGCAACGTGCACATGTATTCAAATGAGTCTATCAGATAGAAAACAATACCTTTTGGTTTAACAAATCATATTATTCATCTAAGAGAAATAAACTTAACACATTAATTCAAATTTAATGGTTCGTAGCTTCAAAATGTATTCAAATCAGCCTATTATTAATCAATAAAAAAAGTTTTTAAAAGAACACTCAGGCTTATTAACAAATCACCTTTGTCATTCAATCGAAAAGAGGACATATTAATCCACATGATTTAATATTTTACGGATTTGCCCCGTTGCCTTTTTGGCCAAAAAAGGTAAGGTCGATAGATCGTCCTGATCATTTCCTAAAGGGTTAACCTAAAACCAACAAGTTCGAATTTCCCACTCGGCCATCCTTTTCAAGACCTCGCCCTTCATCATCAACCCCCTCATCTGTTTCCGAGGCATACGTTTCATTCTGATTTGAATGTATCGTTGCCTCAGGCGCAGAAGCAGCTCCGTCTTTATCACTGCTATTACTAGTGGAAACAGCGCCCACAAAAGCCAACAGTTCTTCCATTTGGGTAAAAAGACGTCATTGAAGACAAGTGCCTTGTCACGTGCCCCTCCATGGCTGTAGCCTTGTGACGCCACATCTCGTGGTAATTGCTTTTGAAAACCCAGGTAAAAATGCCGATTCTGAAGCTCAATAACACGGTAACGGAACAGTTTGAACCGTCACATTTTTCATGTCTTTTTTTCTCCAGCATCTTTCCCGATTGCAAAAATAAAAGTCAAGTGGGGGAGTAGTCCTTTACAGCGGGTTGAGGTCTTTCCTTTTCAAACCTTTAGTACTACACTAGACAGTATGATCATACACGTGTTTATTAATCCACATCACTGAGGTGAACGCTCTCAAGCAAGCGTGAATGGAGCTTAAACAGACATTCGGTTCCTCGATAACGTCATATCGCGATACCAGCATTAGGCGTCACTTAGTGACACACACACGCACGCACACACACATACACACACAATACTTCAATACTTCCGCTTAGTTAACTCATAACAACGCTTTGATGGAGCATTTCACGCACCGCTGCGTTAATCTGTTGGGCGCCTGGTACTCTATCCTAAGAGCTAGAGAGGTAAACCATTTGATGCGGTAAGACACGAAGTTTAGGTTAAATTTTCGCAAATATTGGACACACACACACACACCAACACACACACACACCCACACGCACACCCACACAAACAAACAAATGTATGAATACAGAAGCAAAAAGTCATATTTCTGTAAAATATTTTAAAAGTTCTTAGCGAAATTTTGAGTGTGGGTGTGTGTGTGTGTGTGTGGGTGGGTATGTGTGTGTGTGTGTGTGAGTGTGTGTGTATGTATTTGTGTGTTACTAATTTATTTCTATTATTCACCTAAGTGATTTAGACATTAAAAATAAGAAAATAAACATACTAATATATACATTTAAATAACTATGAACAAATAATCAACTCATTAACTAGAAGGACTGGTTTTTACAATAATCTCTCTCTCTCTCTCTCTCTCTCTCTCTCTCTCTCTCTCTCTCTCTCTCTCTCTCTCTCTCTCTCTCTCTCTCTCTCTCTCTCTCCATACACACATCCCTATGATTATCCACATGGGCTCTTCATACAATAGTCATTAAAGACAAATGACATAAATCTTTTTTTTTTAAATTTTACACACATATAGGTACAGACACACACTTTTTTTTTTAAATCTCGGTCTCAGAAGCACTTTAAACCAAACATACTTTATCACTATCTACTCAGTAAAACCTTTGCTTTAGAGTAAATCTAGTTCTGATACTCGGTGCAAGCTAAAGGTGAACTAGGTAATAAAACAACAGTGGGTTGTGTTTCAGTCGTGCACAGTCATCGCTGCACAAACTTCCCATTGTTGATATCCTAATCCACTTGAGCGCCTTAGAAAGACGTTTATCATAGGATGTCACGTAAATAAACGTGCAGGGTGGTATATTATTATAATCCTTCCTGTCCCCATTAGGTAGTCTACTTTTGATGGTAATGGAGAACAACAAGGAGGAGGAGTGAGAGAAGAAAGGGGGGGGGAGGAAGAAGATGAGAAAGAGATTAATAAGGAGGAGGAGGTGAGCGAGGATGATGAGAAGAGGAAGAAGGAAGAGGAGGAGGACGATGACGACGAGGGGAAAAAAGAAGAAGAAGAAGAAGAAGAAGAAGACAGGTTTGTTCATAAAGAATCTTGTTTTAATTTTAAATGCTACTATACTGTCTATATTAATTGAAAGCCTCTTCAACACCGAAGCCCTCGAACCTACTCACATTATACCTCACACCACCCATATATTAAACCCATCCACCTGGCCGCAAACGGTTCTCCTACCAACACACACACACACAAACGCACACACACACACCCCTAATACAAAGAAACCTAACACAGACACACAAACACACATGTACGCCCGCGCACTTGCTCATCGTCAGAGAGAGAGGGAGAGAGACAGAGACAGAAACAACATTTCGTACACTACACACCAATAGTCATGCTACGAGTATTACAGCTAGCACATGAATATAATATTACACGTAACTTTCAGGCACTGCATTGTACCAGTAACTCGTATAACTGGAAATAGCGAGTTTCATACCTGTCATCAAACAACAGTTGTACAATTTCATAAATAGAAGTGAAAAAACCCTTTACAATTTTTATATAGGACAATATCCGGCCCAGTACGAAACGTAGCACTAAACCAGCACAGCATGAATACCCAAGTCTTTACAATTTTAATATAGAACATTTAACAAGAACAGTATAAACTATAGTTATAGAAGTTCTTAGAGCTAACCCATGGCTCAGCTAGCTCAGCTTGAAATACTAGTAGGCTTACGACCTGTGTCAACAAATCACACAGCAATGTTTAATCAAAATGAAATTCTTGTCAAGTTGACTACTTCACAAGAATTTCATTCTGATTATATTACTCATCACTAGTTTAAGCACCGAATACCACATATGGTGAAAGATATACTTAATTCTAACAAACAACGACTGGTCATTGAGACGACAATAGGACTCACAGAAAAGCACAAACACAACGAATCGTCAAATAATAAGTAGATATGGCTTTCATGAAACATTTTTGTGAATTGTTATTAAATATGTAGACGTGACTGCAACGAGGAAACAAATATACATACTGGAAATCAAATTCCAATTATTTTCCTTTCCTTGTCAATATTGATTTATTTGGGGGAATGGGTAGGGGGAGGAGGACAAAAGCATACGGATGGTGCACAAGGCTACAGCGACACGCACACCCCCACACGTGCGCGCACGCGCGTTCACGCACACGCACGTACTCAGCCAACTCCCATATTTCTAATACTTTAGTACAAAGAACAGAAACACGATGCAATTTAAGGTATAAACAATACAACAGAAACAGCAAGCACCAGACATCTCAGAGCCACTAAGCGAAACACTCACACACACACACACGCCCACGCACACACACACACACGTATGTCGTTATTAAAAGAGAACAAGCCAAAACACACATTACTACAGAGAAAATAAGTAATGCAGAAATGTGTATCAAAGCTGTGAAATGGACCAACAAGTTTTTGGCATTGGGTAAAACGAATGTCAATATAGATTTTGTTTCCGGTTCTCTCATAAGTTCCAAAAATTCGTTGGGCATTCAGGCACAGTACCGGACCATGCGAAATTCTCGACTTAACGCTGAGAAATGTGTGTGATCATATCGTGCTGATTGTCTGCAGTCACTGGCGTTTGTCAGCGGTTAACTGAAGGAGTGTGGCAGTGTTGTTTTTAGACAAATACATTGATATGGATACGATCGGAACGTGTAGATTGCTTGCAGCCACAAGGGTCTGTCAGCGCCTAACTGAGCAGATGTGCGACAATGGATGTGTGTCAATATGTTGATGAAACAGGGGCACACTATACTGCTGGGCGACAAGGTCAAGGGAAAGCCAGTATTGATTTTCTCCCCTTTCCTTTTCCCTCTGGCTTTCGCTCTTTGTCCGTTGTAATAGCACTCCGTGTAGTCTGCTGCAGCCGCTTCAAGGCCAGGAGAGAGAGAGAGAGAGAGAGAGACAGACAGACAGAGAGAAAGAGAGAGGGAAAGAGAGAAGAAGAAGAAGAAGTAGTAGTAGTAGTAGTAGTAGTAGTAGTAGTAGTAGTAGTAGTAGTAGTAGAAGTAGTAGTAGTAGTAGTAGTAGTAGTAGTAGTAGTAGTAGTAGTAGTAGTAGTAGTAGTAGTAGTAGTAGTAGTGGATTGAGGACAAAACAGGCCGTGAAACCTGTATGAACGTCCTATCTCACGTACACTTTGCTTGGGTCAATTTTCCTATTCATATTACTAATCAAGGCAATAGAATAAATCTCTGAATTTTGGCATCGCGTCGACGTCCAACTGGTTTTTAAAACAATTAATATTCCTTGCAGTTGTTATAGTTAGTGGTAAACTGTTCCAATGTGAAGAAACTGTTAGAAAATTTTTATTTTCTTCGGATGTTAGTATTAGAATGCTGTTTTAGAATCTTACCTTCAGGGTTCCTACCTGTGTTGTGATGAGGTGTTAAAAATAAATCTGACCATTCTAAATTTTATTATATATTTTAAACGCTTGAAATAAATCTCCTCTAACTCTACGTCCACATAAAGAATGCAGTTTGAGATACTTCAATCATTCTTTGTAAGACATAAAATGGTATTCTTTCAGCAACTTCGTGGCTCGTATCTGAACTCTTTCTATCAATTGCCACTTGAGCACTGGACACCACACAACATTCGCATATTCTAAGTGAGGTCGAATTAAGGCCTTATATAACTTGCCAAATGTATCCTTATCAAGGAAATTAAAAGTTCTCTTTTGTACTCCAATCATTGTGTTCGCTTTGTTAACAAAGTTGTTAATGTGTATATCAAAATTAAGCGTCCAGTCAAATCCTATCCTATCCTACCCTATCCTATCTCGTAAATCAAAGGTCATTGGGGCACCACCGATTATCGTTTAACCAGCGTACTTCTCTGTTCTCAGCAACCCTCATGGCTTCGTTCAGTGTCAAACCAGTCCATTCTCGAATGCTGTCCTCCCACCTCTTTTTCTGTCTCCATCTTCTTCTGCCTCCTTGCACCTCCTTGTAAGATGTTTTTGGCAAGGCCTGATGCTCTGGTGACGTGGTCATACCATCGGAGTTTCCGTTTCTTCACCACTGTGTGAGCATGTCATCATGTTGTCCAATTGCTTGTGTGATGGTTTGTCGGACTTCGTCAAAAATAACTCCTAAATCTTTTTCCTCACTAGACGTCAATAATGGTCTCTGGACATCCGTGTTCATCAGGTAATAATATCAAGGGTTGTTCCTGCCCAAAATGCAATACTTTACATTTATCAACATTAAAATATAGGTTCCACTGCTTAGTCCACGTTTGTTCAAGTATTGTTGCAATATGTCTTTCTTACTGGCGAAGTTAAACATTTTAGTATCATCTGCAAAAATGTTACATACACTTTGAAGTAATTCAGGCAAGTCATTAAAAAAGATTGTAAATATAATTGGACCTAGAATACTGCCTTGAGGGATAGCACTTCAAACCTCAGTTTTTTCAGACCTAGCGTTTCCATATCTAATAGTCTAAACCCTACCAGTTAAAAATTGCCGAAACCAGTTAATGATACATC
Organism: Oncomelania hupensis; assembly: GCA_036898135.1. NCBI lineage: Eukaryota > Metazoa > Mollusca > Gastropoda > Littorinimorpha > Pomatiopsidae > Oncomelania > Oncomelania hupensis. The sequence continues at coordinate 21,853,661 of CM072521.1, read as the reverse complement.
CGGTAATTCCAGAGGCTGCCAATTTCTTCAACAACCTATCATGAGGTACCGTATCAAATGCCTTGCGGAAGTCTAAGTAAATAACATCTACCGGCTGTTTGTTGTCTAAATGTGTGGTCAAGTCTTCCACTACCTGTAGTAGCTGAATGACACATGATCTTCTTCGAAACCCATACTGGCATCTTACATAGAGTTCATTGTCATTAAACTGGTTAACGGACTAACGACTTTAAAACTTTACATGTAATGCAAGTAAGACTTACTGGACGAAGTAGAAGAAGAAGAAGAAGAAGAAGAAGAAGAAGAAGAAGAAGAAGAAGAAGAAGAAGAAGAAGAAGAAGATCAGTTAGTTAGTTATTCATTGCTTACAGGGTCCAGCGGACTGCAAAGAACCAAATCAGGACCACAAAATCAAGACCACAACTTCGCCGAAAGTGGACTCGCCCCTGATCCGAATAAAAGATCTGCCGAAACAACCCTAATGGTAACACTGAAGGCAATCCATCAGCTGGTCACTTTACAATAAAGACGCAGGGAACGCTGAGGTTATACTCTATCGAACCTCGTTTACAAAAATAAAATAGAATATAAACATCATTATAAAATAACAACAAAACACATACCTATAAAATGCCTACATTGCCAAATAATAACATCATAGGAAGCTCCAGCGACCATTTGGCAGAAAGCATCCAATATTCCCAAGCTGATCCATGATCCAACAGACTTCACACACAAATGAAGAGTTTTGTCCCAGAAGAGTTTTCAAGAAAAAAGGTAGGTGACTGGTCTAGCGAGGAAGAAGAAAGTATTGTAGATTGATAGAACAGAATAGGAATGAGAAAGAACAAAGGAGAAAGACAGCGACAGTGGGAATTTAAAGCATTAAATTTCCAGAGAGTGGGGGATAAATTTTATACTGAAACCCCCGGAACCCCCACGGGGGACTCATAAAAAAAACCAACTCACAATGTCAAGGAATCCAACATAAATTTACCTGTATACCATTAATTGTAAGATTTTGAACCAAGGTATTGATTTCTAATATATTCTCTTTTCTTTCTTTATTATTGTTTGAGTTCAGTGCCTCTAAAGCCGAGTTGGAATTAACACATATTACAATATTAAATAAAGTTCAGGACATACTAGACATTTTATTTATAGACACTAACGTCTTCTCAACAGGTCATACACTTCTCTCAACCTGTGACCGCTTTGCATAAAATGATTAAATTCTGTAGAAGTACCAGTTATTGGTTACCCTGGCATGCTTGTTCAAACCAAACCCGGTCCATCTTTCTTCACCTTATTGCATAGTACCCCACCTGTTCACACACTTCTAAGCTAATTAGCAGATGAAAAGTGTTCGGCCGGTCGTCCGCATGCCTTGAATCCACTTCAGGCATCGATCTAGATGATAATTATACTATCCAGGCTTATCTGGAGTCAGTTTTGCATGTTCCCCATGCACAACGCTTTACTGTCCCCAGAATATAGCCGAGTGGCCAAGTTTATTCCACAAACCAAGAAAGGTAACTCTAACGAGCAAGGACTAGGCCTATTTAAGGAATTAACGTATTGGAAGGCTTTGTTCACTTTTGGCAAAAACGTGTTAACAATAAAATTCGCATTATAAAAATGTATTATCATTGTTATTTTATTATTTTTTTTTTAACATTAAACGATGATAAAGTGGGCTTTTGTTGCTCAAATCAACCGCTAAAGTTTAAATTTTCCATTTCGGTTCTGAAAGGGAATTATTTTCCATGTGTTAACGGTACAGCCGTGAAACCCTTGACCCTGTTTTTGAGTTAACCATACGGCTGGAAGTAGGTGTCTTTGGTGTCTGGCGTAGTGTAGGGTATATTTTATGAATCTAAAACGAAAAACCTTACGAGCAATTGCTTTACGCTTTTTTTTCTCTTATCGGCTTTCGTAGCTGCTATTTTTAGCTCCAGAATGTTGGATGGTTAGCCAGCGGTTGCTGCTATAAATAGGCACACAAAAACCACGGAATTTATTCATTTTTAAAATATTCTTTCCGAATTCCAAAGAGTTATTTTTTGTTGTAAGCTTTTTTTTTTCTTCAAAAGGCAACACTCACAGTGAATGTTAAAAGGATCTGTCAAAGAGGAGTGATAAAAGTGGATCCTTTTAATTACTGCCGGATCACGTGCAAGCGGGTGTTGTTTCCATGATTCCCCCTACTCCCTCACCCCCCCCACTCTCCTCCTCCCCTCGCCATTCCCTACCCAACTTTCACAGTTTGTTTATTGTATCTCAGTTTGTTGTGGTTGTTTTATCGATATCCTTACAACTCGATGATATGTCACTTTTTAAAAAAGTGTACATAAAACAATTGTTATATACTTTCTTTACATGCTTTATTTTTTCATGTTCTGTCGCCCGCTAGAGACATTTCAATTGTTGAATTTACCTTGAAAGGTAGAACAATCAAGCTTCGCTTTGTGTGCCCTTTACATGTTATATGTAATCTTTGTCTCTTGAATCAAACTATGTTTAAACCAAAATACGTTGGCGACCCCGACGTTGATGACGCTGGCGATGAACTTTACCATGTTTACGCTCACTGAACGTCTTCAACTATTACTACTATGATGATGATGATGATGATGATGATGATGATGATGATGATGATGATGATGATGTTGATGTTGTTGTTGTTGTTGTTGTTGATGATGATGATGATGACGATGATGATGATGATGTTGTTGTTGTTGTTGATGATGATGATGATGTTGTTGTTGTTGATGATGATGATGATGATGATGATGATGATGATGATGATGATGATGATGATGATGATGATGATGATGATGATGAAAACGACCACGACGACGATGATGATGGTGATCGTGACAACGACGATAACTACAACACAAGAAGAAGAAAAAAAACAACTGAAAAAGCCTACTCACCAGTTCTTGAAGAGTAGCGAGGAGAGCTCCTTGGTGAATTGGTGTACATTTTTACTCCAATAAACTTGCTTCCTTCTCAAAAAATCGCCGTCGACTACTTATAATTCACAATGGCACTGGTAAATCCACGTGGTAATCGATGTGGGATAAATATCCAATTTTAGGGTATCCACTTTGGTTTATACAATTAGTTGGTAGTTTTGTTTTTAAATTCACTGTGAAGCTCGAAAAAGTACACCTGCAAGTTCGAGTAATCCGTGCATAGAAGATCTACAATTGAAAAGTAACAGCATAAATAAAATAATCTTTCAACTCAACACCAACGATGAGGTACGTATAGAGCACATAATTAGGTATCAGTTTGGTACACTTTTCTCCTCTGCAGGTTATTTAGAGATGGACTATTAATATTAGTGCATTCTCTGGAAGATGCAAATTCTTGATTCCATACACAAAACACTATCGCGTCTGCGACGATTCTGTTAACTTAATCTTCCACACACGATGGTCAGCGTAATTAAGCAGCGAATTCTGTCATTCCAGACACAGCTGCCACATTTAGAACCGGATACTGCTGCTACTGCTGCTAATTTCAACGTTCCCACTACATGAAGGATGTTAACCTGAAAAGTGCGATTCGTTTTAAAAGTAAAGTAGGAATTCTTTTGTAAATTACAACATCTCCTATTGGGCACTCAAAAAGTTGATCACAGTGCTGGTGGAAATCCTAATACAATTTATGATTCCAACTGTGCACAAGACGTTAAAACAAAACTTTTTTTTTTTTTAAAGGATAACACATTTTCAAGCCAACAGACTGCGCACTGTAAGAACTAAACGTTTAGTCTTCGCGAGATCAACTATGCTAGCGAAAATAGCTTACTTAGTACTGGATAACTTCAGCATCGCTTGTGTTTACCTCACACACACACACACACACACACACACACATACACACACACACACCCACACACGCACCCACCCCCACCCCCACACCTACACACCCACACACACCCACACACCTTCCACGGCCAATGTCGCTGAAAACCCTTCTAAATCCAAGTTTTGTTCACAATTCGCTCTTCGACTTAGGACTGCTATGTTGACAATGTGTGTAACAACGGTCATATTCGCAGCATAAATCACCAAGGTTATTGTCACGAAAACTCTTCAACAGCATTCATGCCTATCAAGGGGTTCAGATTATGCAAATACTATGTACATGCCCACGCCCCCGCCCATAGCCCCCAATCTAGCGTCCCGGTCAATCTTCGCGTTGCCGGGGAGGCCGACATATGAAGGGACCCACGCAAAGTTAATATGTGCCTCGGTACCAATGAGCTGCCCCACGGCGGTGAGCATGTCACGGACCAACTCAAGGCGAGCTTCAGTCCGATCGGAATCCAGGCACTGCAAGATGCCCAGCGAGTCGGAGAAAACAACAAGGGGTACAGATAGGGTTGGTAGGACCATCTGGACCACCTGGAGAGCTCTCTTAATAGCCAAGAGCTCCACCGTGAGGGTACTGGAGCCACAAGGGGCTCCAAAAGACCAGGAACCCACCCTTTCTGTTGTATAAACCATAGCTCGATGCTCCTCCCTCCAATACTGAGCCATCGGTAAAAAATTTGAGATGTTCTTGGAATGAGGCAACCATCTCTCTAGCTAGCTGGGACAAAAAGGGCAGGTCCATTTCCTTACTGAGGTTATCTACCCCCAAGAGCAACTTAAAGCTGGGGAATTCCTAGGGGGAAAGTGGAGAGGGGAAGGGCACCAGCGCTATCCAACAAACCTTCGAAAGCCTTCGCAATCCCAACCACTACCCTCCGACCTCTGGGCCAGATGAACTGAGGGCAAAGCTCCCTCTCTTTGGAATTGGGAACAAGACCAGCTCTAGCCACATAACGCGCGCACGTAAGCCTAATTTGGTGTCCCGGGAATCTTCAACGGGCCGGCAACAACCCCAAGTGAAGATGATGACACAGGCACCACCCCAGGGTTTTTCAAAGACTCACTCCTGGCCTGCAATAGAGCAGTGGCGTATGGTATATAGGTAGCTCTCCTCAGGCGGTTCGCCTGCCTACGTATAGCAAATTCAAGACAACCTCCCTACGCAGCCATCCGCTTGCATCCTGCACTGGGTTTTCGTATGGCCAGGCAACTGAAACTTGGTGCATCTGTGCACCGGAGGTTAATAGGGGAATACTGTGAAGGTCTGCATACCAATCCTGACCTCACCCGGGAGTACCTTGGCAGCAAATGTGACCTTAAGGGAATGCGAGATCACTCCCCCAAAGCGGAGTAGTCGCACGAGATCCGTAACATGAACACCCTGCCTAACCAGACTAGCCCTGGAGTCGATGAAGGAGATGGAATCCTCAGAAGCGGGGGGAAGACCCCTGATCACCCCAATAGTAGAGATACGGGGCGCAGACATGTTCACCCTCACCCCCTCCTCCTCCCATCTGATCAATCGTCAATAGACGGTCCTGCATTGGCACAGCCAATAAACCGATCCCCACTAGGAGTCCTTCTAATGGACAAAAGGTCCCCCTCGCTACAATGGCCAAAGCTTTCTCCTTCAACAAGGACCCAAGCCTAACAAATGTGACGGCATGTATGTGTATCAGTTTATAGTCCCCTCTCTTCCCGATAAGGATTTTCAGAGAGGAGACTTTGTGACGGCACCACCGCCCAGGTCCTTAAGTACTACAGGGAATTCAACCATGAAACCTAGCCACCTAGGCTTGGGGGAGGGGGGTTAATTCCCAACAGCAGCTCGAGCAGGAGCCCTGAGCGCTCCAGCATAAGATACAGGAGCAGTAGCCACCCGGGGAAAAGTCCCCTATACGCTTCTGTGTCCGGGGACGGTATTGTACTCAACGAAACGAAACCCGGGGAGACCCGATTACACCAGCACCACCTTGGGAAAACAAACCAGCGCTCCCAGGCCCACGAGGAGGGCCTCGCCCATACCAAACCCAGGGTGTTGTAACTGAAGTGGTAAGTGGGCAACAGTAGGGAAGGAACTAGGTTGTACATTGTATCTGGACACGCGAGCGCCTAGGCCTGTGATAGATAACCAAAGGGAGAGGCGTCACAGGCATAGGCGCTCGCGTATCATACAAGCGCCTGTGAGACAGTGGTAGGTAACGGTAGAACAGTGGACTCGTGTCCCACGACAAAGTAGACAATGGTAAGTGCAATGTACGAAGAATGCGAAGTACGAAACAAACGAGGTGAGGATGCAAAGCGAAGTGAGGCAAGGCCTATACAGAGCGCATTCAATGAACGAACGAACCAATGATGCAGTAGTCATAATGTGTTATATTCTTGTAATATATGTAGTATCATACCCAGTACGATGTAACAGTGATAATAGGAAACAAATATGCAATGTTACATGATCGCACTGCAAGTATAACTGTGTAACATTATGGTCCTGTAATTACATGTATGACGATAATGATTATGGTGATGAGGATGCTGGTGATGATGACAACAACGACGATGACGGCGATTGTGAGTTGATGATGATGATGATGATGATGATGATGATGATGATGGTGGTGGTGGTGGATGAGGTGATGGTACATATGGTGGTGGTGGTGGTGGTAGTTGTACTAGACCACAAAAGTAAAACACACATCATCACCGTTCCAGTAAATTATCCGCAAACCCAATAACGAACAGCTGAAATCAAATTCACCACTCGTAGTGACTGGTCATCGAGAGGTCAGACGATATCTGGTAACGATCATTATACATGCAGCTATTCGACGACAGCAACAACAAATCCATGATGACCAGAGGCAAGAGCGGTCACCGCTGAGACCCTTGCAAGCGATAACGCTATGTCCTAACACACAAACTGATACAGAAACCTAGGCAGACCGTATCCCACCTTCAGCCGTACCCGAGAAAAAAGGAGAGAGAATGAGAGAGAACGATCGGGGAGAGAGAACGATCGGGGAGAGAGAGAGAGAGAATCCCCCACCCCACCCCGCCACCCTCTCACACAAACATACACCACCCACACAGACGCACGCGCATTAAAGCAAGCATTTAGATATCAGCCTACTTTGATTACTCGAGTTTGGTCTGCATAGATTGTCTTATTGTATCATAGTATATCCTCCTGGTCAGTGAGTAACCTGCCTTACCTCTAACCCTTTTCTGTCCTCTTTGACTCTCTTAAGTAACAAATCCGTGATCATCGGATGTTCTGCATCAGACAAGTGTGACTCATAAAACCGACACAGAATATTAAAGAACTTTGGCGTCCAAATGTGAAATTGTGAATGCTCCGTTCAAATTGTCATTCTTGTAAATACATTTTTATCTTGTACATGGTTATCTTGAGCTTGATTGGAGGAACATTTCATGTTGATATTAAAAGGACAATTTTAAAACAATATTCCAACGGTGTTTAATTTTCCCCACTTATTATGCTACGGTAGTGTGGATATTATCGGTGGACCAAATGTCATATATATATGCAGACGCCTCGCTCTTACTAAAGCTTCTTCGGTATACGAAAATCAAAATGCTCTGCATGTTCCTCATAGATCTAGCTGTTCCCGCTACCAGTCTCCAGCAGACTCCCTGCCATATCCACTTTCCCTGTTTTTTTAATATCGTTTTATTATCTGTTTTGCATCCTCCAATTGCTGCGCGCCGAACAGTCGTTTAACGTGGATGCATGCGCGATACAAGTGAACATCCATACATCATTATCGCCCCCACCACCACCACCCCTCTAAACTCTTAATTAGCTACACTGCAAGGAACTGACTTCTGCCTGTATTAGTTAGTCCTAAGGGAAAACCCAGGCTGTCTTTCATTCACGAGAGTAGGTCCGTAGCTCGACAGTCGCAAAACCTCGCGTGTCACACAACTGAGATAAGGGAAGGCGACCGCCTAAGTACTTGTCCTAAATGATTTACATTTTGTGGTTTACCATCAAGCTGCTGCTGCCGTCGCATAACTTAAAAATACGTAAGGAATACACCAAACTATACGTATCCTATCCTATGCCTCATAAGTATGTATACAATAAAACATAATATTAACTCAACAGTCCATTCATCACTGCCCATGGAAGACACAACACTAGTCGCATATAATTTTCACAGTTGTAAATCATTTCTGAAGGAAAACCAAATATTTCAGAACTCCCCCAACAAATTCTCGTAATTGACAAATTAATTATTAATTAATGAAATTTTTTATTTATTTATTTTAATTATGAGTGCGAGAGAGAGAGAGAGGCAGACAGAGAGAGAGGCAGACAGAGAGAGAGAGAGACAGACAGAGAGAAAGAGCACTTTCCGGGCGGAAAAAAACACCAAACAAAACAAAAACACAACCACTGACGAATTGGTCCCCGAAAACAGATAGGCCTAGCACCGCACTTTCTCCATTAGTCACTACAGTTATTTGTACGGCTATTTGGTCAAGCTACAACTTTGCTCCAACTATCTTCTGAAACCTTCTCCCCTCCCCCCTCCATTTCCCTAACCACACGCACAGTACAATACCTTATTAGTTATCAGCATAGCACAAACAGATCACATCCGAGTGGAAGGGCGCCCAAGCTAGCTATTGACTGTTCCGTTATTGAAGAGGCAATGCCGTCTCAGCGAGAGGCCGACGTCTGCTACTAACTTGACGTCTGCTTCTCCTGCGCCCGAAGAGAAATTGGCATCAGTCAGGCGGCGAATGCTGCAGTCAAGCGACTAGGGAAGCTTCATTTTGCTCACGATGAGAAACTACAAAAGCAATGCTTATTAATCGAGAGAGAAGACGACCGGTGAGTTTAGAAGCAATAATTGGACAGAAGTAGGCCTATTTGTAGGGGCAAGGTCTTCCACCGATACGAAGATTCCCGTTTACATCAAATACTTACGTCTCATCAATACATTGGTTAATTACTTCAGGTTTGTTTTGATGTTGATGGCTAAATCAAGAGATCCCACTCTTCCTTCAAATGTCTGGAGCGATGTCAACTACGAAATCATTATTATTAATAGTACTAGTCTCTGGAAGAAAATAGCATTCTTCTTAAAATACAAGTTGTGTTCCAAATATTTCCAGTTCACAACGACAAAGTAATCCATGCCGTGCTGCACAAACACAAATAACGTATTTAAAAAGTTTAAACACTAATGCAAAGAACTTATTTTTCGCTTTGCTGTTTATCAGGGCGAAAGCGAGCTCACGAGGTCTTATTTTTGTTAAAAAGAGAGGTGTCGGTTCGCATCGATGCAGCACGGATACGAGGATAAAATTCACATGGTCTCATCTTAGTAGGCCTACCTTTAGCTTGAATGTAGGGCGTTGTTTCGTTCGTTCTGGATGAACGAAACTTCAGTTTTGACTGTAGTGAGTGAACTCAATTCGATATGCATTTCTTATTTTGCCGACAATACAGTTTGATGCAGTTATTATTAACGACATGTAACGGAGGTAAACATGTCTTAATTATATAATTATACTTACATAAATTATTCATTTTCAATGGAAATAATACTTTTTATATGATTTTAATTCAGCTGCACAATGGAAAGCCAAATGTGTTGCGCTAATAATAATAATTTTGTAATGCAACTTTATATTTAGCAATAATGTCTGAAAATGTTACAACATAAAATTGTTACATCATCAGCTAAAAATACATTTATTATTTCATGAAATTATTTAATTGTGAGAGAAAACAGTTATAAGCTTGCCATTTTCACATACACATCTACACACATTTAGACCTACATTCATCAAAGAGATCAGTAGAAGAATATACAGGCTCCAATGCTTTATTTAAATATGCTCTGAATTAAATTTAAATATGCTCGAAGTTACAACATGCAATACTTAACTGTCGTTTCATATGGTCAACGTTTACATTAAAAGCATAGTCTAATGTTAAACCGTTCCAGAAGACAAAAAATAAAACAACAAAAAAAAAGAGCATACACGTTTCTACATGATGAGGTTTCACACAACCTATGCAGCCTAAAAACATAGGCCAAAACATATTTGAACTAGAAGGGCAAAGCCCCTAGGACTCACATGCTCCTTATGGAACTTGCACTATTTAATATTAAAATGTGTGCCCAGAAAAAAACCGAAATGAAACGGTGGCATTAAAATGCAAAGTAATGACGACTTTGATCTTTCGATGCTTTTGTCCTTGAGAGGACCTTAACCTCCGGTTCCAAATATTAAATACACTTATGTACGATCAAATGAACTACAGCAAAAGTTGTATTATGCCACCTCCTAACCCAGTGACCTTGGGATGATCTTGACTTTCAGTGACCTTGACCTTGGGATGACCTTGACCTTCATGATCAAATAACTATGGGTATTCATAGTTATAGTACAGCCATTCCAGTAAACGATGAATTTTTCCAAATAATGTTTTGGCAAGACCTATAATGACCTTGACCTTCAAGATCAACGCAAACACAAAACATATATTATGAAAGATCATTTTATTATCTCTAAATACAACAAGTCTCTCATAGTTTAGGGTGAGGGTCACTTCAAAGTACCCATGCGAACCGACTTTAGACAGCTCCAGTGACCTGAACTTGAAGCCAGGTTGACCAAATTTACAATGTAGGTATGTCTCAGGAAAAAGTAAAATTTGGTGAATAATGGTCATTTTTTTAAACTAAAATTTGTTGACCCTGTGACATCAGACCTTGAAGTGAAGTGAAGTCATTCATTCACTTATCATTTTCGAGGTCTCACGGAAATACACTATCTTACCAAGCTTGGTTGTGATATTTGAAATAGGTTCTGAGAAATTAAGCCACTAAGTTTTTGCACAGACGGACGGCGGACAGACAGACGAACGGACGAGCAAATAAAACAATTGTAAATGTCATTTTGGGGACTAATTAGGACTCATCTCGCACTGATTTGCAAAAAATATGTTTAAAAATTTGGAGGGGGAAGATGAGTACATACACTCACTTTGTATGCATGTGAATAAACAAAATAATTTACCAAAAAAAAAAACGTTACCTCAGCATTATCTTCTTGAAACGGCTCTTCGGGTTTTAAAATTGTCACTACTCCTTAAATTTGGAACGAATCAACGTTGATGTAAGCTTAATCCCCCTAAGTGTTTTATTTTTTAAAGAACTTCACGAATGTACAAAGCAATCAACGCCAGTTTCATTATTTTTATATTACAAACAAGTTTAGGAATGGGGTCAAATCGACGAAAATTAATGACATACAATATTTAGTCTACATTTATTGCCACATAGTCGGGAATAAAACAAGAAAAAACACAAAACAGCCGCACACAAGCTGAAATCTAGTAGGTTTTTGCAGTTATATCAATAAAATATCATGGCAGTTAAAATGCAACATGGTCCACTAATCAGATACACACAATAAAGAACAATAACATCACAGAATATTGTAAAGCGAGAACAGGAAAAGGACATACAGAATTCAACGGAATTCATATCATTGAGAAAGTGCGTGTGCATGTGCTAGCGTGTGTGCGTGTGTGTGTGTGTGTGTGGGTGGGTGTGTGTGTGTGTGTGTGTGTGTGTGTTTGGGTACATTTCCATTCACATAAAAGCAAGCTCTTGCTCTGTCACTCCTTCTTAGACCAAAAAAAGAGTCTGTTTTTACGGTAACCTAGGAAAAAAAAATAGGGTTGGTAGATCGGCTTCAATTTGTTTTTTTGTTTTTTTTTTGGGGGGGGTGGGGGGGGGAAACTTTTTCCACCGTAAGTGCGATTTTTTGGGCTTTTTTCAATTGTTATTTTTTTTAGACGATCCCGAAAAAATTTTAAGGTCGGACCAAAAAATTATTGTCGGTAGGTAAACAGACTTTTTTTTTTTGCCTTTTTACAAGAAACACACCTGACAAAATAAAATCATGCTTTTCTTTCCTTATGTTTCCACAGAGAAGATCACACGTCAGATTCCATCAAGTTGGACAATGAAGATGTATTTGCTTCATTACACGTTGCATAGCACTAAATCGCGTTGCATAGTTGCCTATCGCATTGTGTGGTACTGAATATTGTTGTGCAATGTAATGATGCGTTGTATTGTGGGAACGGGTAGCATTACGAGGTTAAGCACGCCAGGTGAACTACTTTTGTGCTGTGTTGTTGTGTTACATTCAGTATAGTGTTGTGCTACCAGTATTGTATTGGATTTTGGACTGACAGCGCGCCAATGTTATGACTGCCCAGGAAACTACTCTGTGTTGTGTTGTATTTGTATAGTGTCAAAGCTTACGGGTCTACTTGAAGGACAAGTTGTACGGCAAAGCTGAACTGGAGGCGTTGTGATGCTCTGCCTGCCGTCGAGCGACTCTTGTGTCGTGTTGTGTTATGGACTGGCGGGGCTGTAGTGTTCTGCCTGCCGGGAGAACCACTTTGGGGCTGTATTGTATTGTATTGTGATGGCGTGTGGAATGGCAGCGCTGCGACGTTATGCCTATCCGGCTAACAATTAGGCATAAGTGTTATGGCGTATTGTGTTGTGCTGTTGTATTGCATTATATTGTATATGCCTATTTATTGTATGCCGAACTGGCAGACCTGCGACGTTACGACTGCCCAGCAAACTAGTTTTGTGCTGATGTATTGTCTTAAGATGTTTTATTGTATAATGTATTGTGTTGTATAGTATTGTACTGTATTATATTTACTGTATTGTCTTTTCTACTTGTTAAACAATTTGGAAGCGGTTAGGGGGAGCTGCAGAGTTACGGCCTTTTGGGCCGAAACACTTGCTTTGGGACCATTGGTATCCGCTTGTTGGTGCTGGTGCTTTTGGCTAGATTTGAGATTAGCAGCCTCAGACTGTTGCTGCTGTTCCAGCCTTTCTTGGGCATCCTTGCGAGCTTGCATGATGGCCTCTGCAGAAAAAAACCCCAGCATAAACAAATCACTAGTAGTAGGAGTAGTCTACTTAAAGTAGACTGTTTACATTTATTTTGTGTGTTTTTATGTGTTTTCATGTTTTAGATTTATGTAGTTTAGCACCGATATTTTTATTGCTCTTGGTTTTATTAAATTGTACAGTCTCTTAATCTGTGAGTGCTTGTGTGAGAGTATGCATGTGAGTGCACTGATCAGACTTTTTAGTTTGGAATTGCGCTTTATAAAATAAAGTATTATTAATAAATAAATTATTATTAAGTAAGCGTACAGTCAATTCAGCAGTGATAATAGCGGTTCTCAAAGTACTGTAAAATCAGTAGCAACAGAAGCAGTGGCACTAACATTAGCTGTCGTCACAGTCGTCATCACTATCATTCTCTCCATAACGGTTATCATCATCATCATCATCATCATCATCATCATCATCATCATCATCATCATCATCGGACTCATCATCGGCATCAATATCATCATTAGCAGCAGCAGCAGCAGCAACACAGTCAGGGTCACCAGCATCGTCATCTTATCTTTATCGATGTTGTCGTCGTGATTTCTCTAAGATTAGTAGGTGTTTTCATAATGAAACAAAAATGTGACGCGCTACCTCTTCTCAGTTCCGATATAATCTGAGTGAGATCAGTCATGTAATTATGAACCTGAAACACACAAGTTTATACAAATGCATGCAAGAGCCTGGAAGCAAAGTTTTGCACTTAACGGTTTGCTCTTAAGTGGAAGAAAAAAAACAACTAGAAGAGCAAAGCCCATATGATTCACATGCTCCTTAAAGCACTTGCAATATTCTACATGAAAATGAGTGCCCAGAAAACCTTCAACGAAACAGTAATTGTGACTCTGATCGTGACTTTGACCTCTGGCTTTAAATGGACACTCATGTACCATCAGATAAACTACAGCAAATGTATTCTGCCCAAAACAGTTACCCTGGGATAACCCTGACGTTGTTGTTTGTAGATTATAGTCACACGACACTTTCGCATATAGGTGACTACTGGACCGATTTATACTGACACCAGCGGGCCAGTTGTTGGTAAAGGGGAAAATAATATGATCACACGTTGACCAATCCGGGATTCGAACCAGCGACCTTTCGGTTATTAGCAAGACGCTCTTACCAACTGAGCTACCCGGCCCCTCATAACCCTGACCTTGGGATTACCTTTCACACGACCTCTGATGCTCATGGACAATAAAATAACACTGTTGATATATATGGGTTAAACATAGAGTTATCACACTGTTTGATGACACATTTTGTATGTTTTTGTAAGACCTAAAATGACATTGACCTTCACGTTTTAAGCAAAAACGCACATATATGAAATGTATATCTATTATATCTAAATACAAAATGTTTGGACTTTTTAATTTCTCATAGTTTAGGATCACGGTCACTTCAAAGTACCCATATGAACCGCCGACATTGAAGAGCTTTAGTGATCTTGACCTTGAAGCTAAGTTGACCAAGTTTGCATAGAGTGTGTGTCTCACTTAATATCTATCATGCATCAAAGAATAATACATTCAATATCAATAACTTCTTAAACTAGAAGGGCAAAGAGCATATGACGCACATGCTCCTTATGTGGAACTCGCAATATTTAACATGAAAATGAGTGCCCAGAGAAAAAAAATGAAACGTGGCTTTAAAATGCAAAGTAATATCGACTTTGATCTTTCTATGCTCTTGACCTTGAGATGACCTTGACCTCCGATTCCAAATACACTAATGTACTATCAAATAAAGTACAGAAAAAGTTGTATTGTACCAAAAAAATCGGTGACCTTGGGACGATCTTGACCTTCAGTGACCTTGAGGTGACCTTTACGCTCACGTGACCAATGTTGTTGCATATAGTGGGTTAAATATACACCCATTCCAATGTACGTTTGCCTATTTTTTGTATGTTTTTGCAAGTACTAAAATGACCTTGACCTTCAAGATCAACGCAAAAACGGAACAAATATGAAAGATCAATCTATCTAAATACAATCAGTTTGGACTTACATCTCTCATGGTTTAGGGTCAAGGTCACTTTAAAGTACCTAAACTAACCTACTTTGGACAGCTCCAGTGAACTAATTTGACCTTTGAGTGAGATTGACCAAATTTGTATAGTATGTGTGTCTCATTGATATCTATAATGCGTCAAAGAATCATGAAGTTCAATATTAATAACCTAGAAAGAAAAAAATGAAATTTTGTTTTAAAAAGTTGTCTTTTTTTTTTTTTTACTAACATTTGTTGACCCTGTGACTTTGACTTTGACTTTGAAGTGATCATTTATGCGGTCTAATTGGTATACACCTTCTTACCAAGTTTGTGATAGTTGACATAGGTTCTGAGTACTTAGCTAACTTTAAAGTTTTTGCACAGACAGACGACGGACGGCGGACAGACAGACGGACGGATATTTTTTTTTCAATGTCATTTTTTTATCTCGCACAAATTTGAAAAAAAAATGGATTTTTTAAAAATTTACATTTTGGATGAAGGGAGGGTGGCGGGTAGCGAGTGAGGATTTATACATAGACTCACACTTAAACGCATGTGAGTCATAAGTGAAATGTTTCTCTCTCTCTCTCTCTCTCTCTCTCTCTCTCTCTCTCTCTCTCTCTCTCTCTCTCTCTCTCTCTCTCTCTCTCTCTCTCTCTCTCTCTCTCTCTCTGCGTACGAACCCTGTGTGTCTGCCCCCCCCCCCTCTCCCCGTCCATTTATTTATATATTTATTTTTAATCTAGCAGTATAATGTTGATCCTGTGACATAAACATTGAAGTGAAGTAATTCATTCAGTGATCGTTTTTGATGTCTCATGGATATACGCCATCCTACCAAGTTTGGTTGTGATGGATGAAATAGGTTGTGAGAAATTAAGCCACTTGAAAGTTTGGCACAGACGGATGGAGAGCGGACGGAGGACGGAAAGTTTCTTGTTTCTGTTAAATACAACTGTTGGACTATTTAGGTTTCATCTCACACATATTTGCACAAATCTTGATAATAAAAAAATTGGGGGTGGAGGGTGGGGGTGCGGGTAGGAGTGGGGGAGGTGGAGGTGGGGTGGGCTGGGCTGGGGTGGTGTGTTAGTACATAGACTCACATTGCTGCACGCGTGTGAGTCAACAAGCAAAAGCAACAACAATCAACCATCACCACCACCAAACCCATCACCACCACCACCAACAACAGCGACAACACCACCACCACCGCCACCAACAACAACAGCAACAACACCTCCACCACCACCACCACCAACAACAACACAACAGCAAAGTAGCAAAATCAAAACAGAAAGGCTCCAATGCACGTTACAACCCATACAGTACACCAACTGCTCCACCAAAGACTGCAACATTATCCCTCCATTTCTTCACCCCTCAAAATGAAATAGAACAGAGCAGAATAGAATTAATGCTAAATTGAAACAATCCACCCTCACCATCATCACCACCACCAACAGCAACATAAACGATCAAGCCATAGGAGAACAGAATGAATGCAATACATGCAAAACAAATAAAGAAAGAAAGATATAAAAACAACAACAACAACAACAACAATCAAAACCAAAGAACGAACGAAAGAAAGAAACGGTGCTACTGTTCACTACGTGTGTCATCTGTTCACAGAAGTCTTCAGAAATGCTGCTTCTTCCCATACGAGTTCGCACAATAACGTACAAATTGCGAGCTGCACTGTAACACAACACCCCTACACTGTCCATGAAATAGTATTTTACGGCATGAAATAATATTTTATGGCATGAAATAGTATTTTACGGCATAAAATAGTATTTTACGGCACGAAATAGTATTTTACGGGCTATTCAAAACACACAATCATAAACACGCAGGCGCGCACACAAAGACACACACGCACGCGTAGCAAATTTTGTAATTGGCAATTTTCTTCTTCTGCTAATGGCGGTTGGGTCAAAGTCTCCGCGGATGATTTCTTTGTGGTTCCTTTCAATCGAACTCCAGAACAGCGTATAATGAAAACTTTTCCTACGAAACTGTCCGCTCGCTTGCAACGTTTTGCGGCGCTACAAAACCCTCTTTGGGATTCCCTTGCAGATCGCTAACTATATGACCGCTATTCTGTTCGGAGAACCCAAATTTGCGGTAGAAATGGTCAAGAATGTTTGAAAACTTCTGTGGTATTTAATGTACAAATTGTTCTAGTAGATGCAGAATTTTCCCTATGGACAGTAATAGTCCTTACTGACCATTAATTAGCGCTAGCAATTGCACATTTGTTTTTAATATCTGTCACCAAATCGACAATGATGAAACTGAGTTCCTCGAGCGTTGAGTTTCGCAGGAGAAAATAAAAACTTCCAAAAGCGCCTCGGTTGGGCGTGAGCTGAGAAACTCTATGCAGACCAAATCTGGCCACACGGCAGAACAAACATTGCAGTCTAGCATTGAAGTCGTGTAAGACTCCTGTATGACTCGTCTTTCAACTCAGATTTAGAGCTAAAGCTTTTCAATTACCAATTCGTCCTCTGAACTGACATTTATTTACAGTTCGCGGCTTTTAACAACAAAGCCTGATTAAAGACTCTGAACTTACAGCCTAAGTTTGCCCTCCAGCATGGTTTTCTCAGAGGCAGAGGTGATGGCGTTGCTGTATTCGTTCTCCCAGTGCAGTTTCTTTGTCTGGGCCACCTCCAGCTTCTTCTGTAACTTGGACACCTGTAACGAAATATCATCATCGTTATGGTTTCATCCTCATCCTCATCATCATCAGCAGCAGCAGCAGCATCAATACCAGTCACTGGCTTCATCACCATCATCATCTGTAGTAGCAGAAGCAGCAACAGCAGCGCCACCAACAACAAAATCGTCGTTATAGTATTTATTCTCCTTTTTTACTCAAATGATTGTCCTGAAAATCGCAAGGAGTTTCAAAAAACGAATACTCAGTCACAAATACAATCAGTGTAGTCATCATGATCACTGTTATAGCACCCGTCGTCGTCGTCATCATCATCATCATCATCATCATCATCATCATCATCATCATCATCATCATCATCATCATCATCATCATCATCATCATCATCAGCGTCGTCGTCGTCATCATCATCTTCATCATCATCAATCAATCAATCAAACAGCCGACCAATCATCCAACCCATCATCATCTTCGTCTTCTTCCTTATAGTGACTACCACAGGCTGTGTACCTGATTGTGTTGCAGCATGATCTTGTCCTCCAGCTCCTCACGGTAGGTGGACATGTGGCGACGGAAGGTCTCCACCATTGCGTTGCGCAGCTTCTCCTTACAACGCAAGTTCTATGGCAACAAAATCTACACTGCATTATCGATGTACGAACCGAACTCTCATAATCCTTTCCAATCTTACACATGTTGACCAACACGGGCCTAGGAAGACATATTGGATCTAGACCGGTAAGCTTATATGCCACCCTCTTCTATTTGTGTAATCCCGCAACATGTTGGGGATGAGGAGAGTTATCGCCGTTTTGGTTGAATTGTGGGAACTCGCTATACTCCTAAGATTTTTCCTTTTTTTTTTTTTTTTTTTTTTTCGTTTTAAACAGTTAAAAAACGGTCACTTTAAAGTAATTAGCCACATTATGGGTCGCTCAGTTACCCAGAGTGTTCGACTATGCTCTTGACGCTGACTGTAAGTTAGCATCTTGGTGATGTAAAATGTTTTACATTTATGTTAACAGTTAAGTCTATACACAATTTGTGATTTTAGACGAATGGCTCTTTGAATGTATAGTTTTTTTCTGCCAACGCCTTGAGCAGCTCTTTGTGCTAGTAAGCGGCCTAGATAAGAACCGCTCACGTAGGCTATATAGTTAACTACAATGCTAAAGTACTAACCACGAGCAAGCTGACAAGGGTCTTATGTCGTGTCATCACAGACCTGGGCTCGTCATACCCGCCTGCTTCCATCATCACTGCCTTGAGGAAATCGTGGAACTTGGAGAATCGGTTGACTTCCTCCATCAGGCGGTTCAGCTCCAACATCAGCTGGTTTTTTTCTTCCAGCAGGCTGGGTACAACAATTAAATGAAATTTAAAGAAAACGTTCTTCTCGTGATAGCGCACTTACCAAGCTCAAAGAGCTTCTCCAAGTGCTGGCGGAGAACAGGATCTAAACGGCCCAAGCCACCCACAGCCCCACAGCAAGCAACAGAGTACAGAGTGAATCTCATCTCATCCGCATGTTAAACCTATGTCTATGTTAAAAGTATGGCAGTTATACTTGTGTGTGTGTGTGTGTGACTTTCCCACAGACATTAAAATAGTTGTGTTTCGTTAAAAAAATTATCTAAGAGAGAGAGAGAGAGAGAGAGAGAGAGAGAGAGAGAGAGAGAGAGAGAGAGAGAGAGAGAGAGAGAGAGGGACAAAGAAAGTGAGAGAGAGACAGAGAGAAAGTGAGAGAGAGGCAGACAGAGAAAAAGGGTAAGACAGAGCGACAGAGAGCGAGAGAGAGAGAGAGAGAGTGAGAGACAGAGAGAGAGAGCGAAAGAGTAAGAGAGAGAGAGACAGAGAGAGAGACAGAGAGAGCGAGAGACAGGGACAGAGAAAGTGAGAGAGAGGCAGACAGAGAGAAAGTGTAAGAGAGAGCGAGAGACAGAGAGAGAGTGAGAGAGAGACAGAGACAGAGACATGCACAGAGAGAGAGAGAGAGAGAGAGAGAGAGAGAGAGAGAGAGAGAGCTCCTTATCATCATCACCACCTGCTAGTTAAGGAACTTTCTGTTCAAATACATAGAAAGTTCTTCACATGTTCTTTTTACAATTTCTTAATAATAGTTCAATTAAAAACCTAATTTAATTCAATTCCTGAAAATTGCTAAAAATAATTACACATCAATTTCTCGTTCTCTTTGGTAGATGGTTTCCCTCTCTCTGTGCGCTTTATTTCGAGCTCTACACAGTTTGGCGTCGTTTTCCTGTACACACACACACACACACACACACCCACACACACACACATGCACAAAACAACTCCATCATCATCACCACCATAATCACCATCATCATCATCATCATCATCGTCATCATCATCGTCGTCATCATCATCATCATCATCATCATCATCATCAATACCATCGACATCGTCGTTGTTATCTTCATTATCATCATTACCATCATTATGATTATTTGCGTCGTCATTATAATCATCGCCCATACCTTGATGAAAGTGTCAAACTTGAGGAGGGACTCCTTGAGCTGGTTCTCTCGGATCTCAATTTCGTCCCTCCTTGCTGCCAAACTTTCCATCTTCATCCTAAACTCCTGCACACAACACGTTGCTATGGTACGTGATGATAGGAATAAACATAAATCGCGAGAGAGAGAGAGAGAGAGAAAGAGAGAGAGAGAGAGAGAGAGGAGCGGCGGGGATAACAGATAGTATTGCATCCTCTTATTTTGTTTTGCATAATTATAATAATTATGTTATGTTCATATTGCATTAACTGTGTTGCACCACACTGTGTTATATTGAACTGAAATGCATGATACTGTGTAACATAATGCATTCCTTAGGAGAACTAAGTATCCATAATTGTTTTAAATGTATATAAAGCAATTATCGGGTAGGCCTACCTCTTTCTCTGACTTGCGAGCCTTTTCTACTTCTTCAAGCTCTCGTCGCTTTTCCAGGATCTGTGTTGCTGGTGTGAGATGCTCTTTCTCCCTCTGAGGCATATATCTGTCACACACACACACACAACCAATAATGAGAGCCATTACTCTGCTAAATATTATTTAATACATAAATGTTGTTGGGGAAGGTCATCTTTACTTACTTATTTATGTTAGTTAGCTTTTTTCTTTTAACAAAGTAAATACGAAGTGGTAGGTCCACACTACTGTAAAGATTGCATTTTAAATTGAGCTTGAAGCTGTTTGGCTAAAACGATGACGATTATGCATGACGAAGATGATGATGCAAAAGATGAAGTGGGTTAGAAAATGAGGAGTCTGGCCACTACATGTATGGCCCAGCGTCGTACATGCAGATAACTTAGGACACATAGGCCTACATATTATCTATCCCATATGGACAGACATATGGGAAGGAAAAGAGTTGATGCTGGACACTGAAAATACAAACTAGAAGGACAAAGCCCATATGACTCACATGTTCCTTATGGAACTTGCAATATTTAACATGAAAATTAGTGCCCAGAAAAAAACACAAAAAAAAACAAACGGTGGCATTAAAATGCAAAGTAATACCAACTGTGATCTTTCATGCTCTTTACCTTGAGATGACCTTGATCTCCGGCTCCAAATACACTCATGTACTATCGGATAAACTACAGCAAAAGTTGTATTATGCCAAAAAAACAACAACTGGACCTTCCTCTTCAGTGATCTTAACATTTGGAGGACCTTGACTTAAATGTGACCTCTCATGCTCATTTATGATTTAAAAAAACAACAACAATTTTGTTGCACCCTATGGGTTAAATAAGGAGGCACTGTGGTCTAATGGCAGTGCTTCGGCTTGCGGATCTGAAGGTCCCGGGTTCGAGCCCTGGCCGGGCCATTGTGTTGTGTCCCTGGGAAAGACACTTTACTCATGTTTTCCTACTCTTTCGGATGAGAGTATAAACCGAGGTCTAGTCTGTGTGTCGCATACATTCCATCATAACGGACTTTAAAGATCCTGACGCTCATGTCCTAGACGGGTGAGTGCCGGTAACAAGAACACACCCAGCATGCACTTGGTCCTTCTCCCCCATTCCTGGCTGCCCAGGATTGTGCTCAGATCTGTTGTCCGGGCGTCAGACCATGCGCCCAAAGGCTGCGGGTGTGCGTCTCGGGCGGTTTGAGTTAGATCCTGTATCGGCCGGCGCATTGATCCTTAGGCTAAGGCGCCTTACAAATGACGAACATTATTATTATTATTATTATTATTATTATTATTATTATTATTATTATTATTATTATTATAAATATACAGTCATTCCACTGTACGATGATATTTTTTTTTTGTATGTGTGTGCAAGACCTAAAATGACCTTGAGAAAAACGGGAAAATATATGAAAAATCAATCTATCCTCTTTAAATACAACAAGTTTGAACTTTATATCTCTCATAGTTTAGGGTCAAGGTCACTTCAAAGTACCTATACTAGCCGACTTCGGACAGCTCCAGTGACCCTGATCTTGGAGTGGGGTTGACGAAATGTGCATCATGTGAGTACATAGGCTAACAATGTAACATCGCTATGCATGGGAGCCAAAAACTAGGCTGGTGCAGGATTCAAAGTATGCTAATCTTGTGAAGCACAGGCGCCCGTATTGAGAAGTGAGTGGTTTAGAGTTTAATGATATTATTATAGTAGACTCTACGCCGCTCACACCCCTATATACGGGCGCCTGTGTTGTGAACTGTGAAGGCTTGTTTCGGCAGAAAAACGGTACATGTGTGCGACCGTGGATCCAAATCCAATTGCCTAACGCCGCCAAAGTTTGCGCATTTAGGCCTTAAATTAACCATAAAATCGTAAATTATATAAGATTAGATCTACTCATTTAAATACTTATCTACGCATGAAACAATGACTTTAAAAAGAGAAAAGAAGCGCTGTCGAAGTTACGCCTATACTAGGCCTATAGTAGAGGGTAAGCGTTATGCAGCAATGCGACCAACTAGTGCAACTAAACGTGCTGTAAACCACTTACAGGAGAAGTTTCTTTTGGAAAGTGTGCTTGAAGTAGTCCTCCAAGGCAGTTTGATCGCCATGTCTGAATTCCAAAGTCATGGTTTATGTTTTCCAAGATTACAACGTCCACAAATAAAATAAGTTACTATGTCGAATAAGCAGACGACGGTTTCTGAAACGTCATGACAATCAAAAGAAGGATTCGCATTATATTGCAGGAATAAGCACATAAAGAGAAGGACTTACATTTGCTATATCACAATATCGCTAACAAAAATTGAAAGAAATACAGCATCGTTCTTTCACATTATATTTGTTACATCGTCAAAAAGTTAATTTCGCGGCATATCTAGTTTCACTTTTAAACTAACAACTAGCTTACCTTGAACGCAATAAAATATATTTTGTGAGTTCAGAATATACATATGTTAATATTCAGATTTTATAACATTTTTGGATATTTTATATAAATTAATTGGATAATACTTTAACTATTGATGTAACAAACTGTAGAACCTTTAGTGCAAAGAAAGAAATTACAACTACAACGTTTTAGAGAGTACTTCTTTCTGCATCATGGCGGCTATGGCAGGCTTGAGCAGAAGGCTGTTTCGTTCCACTAGTCTTTTTGCTTCTTCTCACGGTTGGCAAGCACCAGCCAGCATAAGGTTTGCTTCTGTTACATTGTAGAAATGATTTCACCAATCCGACATTAAAATGTTTTCTTTATTTTTTTAGGGTTCACACAAATCTGTGGCTGACCTTCAACTTCTCCTCACTCCTGAGTCCTGGTTACACTGTAACTGTTGTTTACAGAACCATTTTCTTTCTGCTTTAACTGCAAGAAATAATAATGACACGAGCTTGTGCTAAACATGTGTTTGCTAAGCATCTAATTGAAATGCATCTTCAAGATTAGACTGCAGCTTTTTTGTACAACCCCAAAAAAATAAAATAAATTTTTTTTTAAAGTGGAATTAGAACTGGAAGTGGAACTGGAAGGTTAGAAAGTGCGAAAAAGTCATAGCGGTTGTAGGAATTATTTGTACCATAGTACACGTTTCAGGGCTTTGTATCATAGGTTGTCCTTGTTTGTTGTTTCTCATCTTACTGTATTTTGCACCTCAGATGCATGAGCAAAGAAGAGGACAAGACCGGTGGAGAGCAAGAGGCAACAGCCGGAAAAACAGGATGGTTCAAAAACCTCATGAGGGTTAGAACTTTGGAACCCAGCAAGGAATCGCATTCCTCACAGTTGTCTAGCAAAGAAACTGTCTTTGAGATTCAGTGTAAGTAGTCTGCAGAAATGTGCACAGCAGTAATTGCTTTAAGTTTATGGTGTTCAGGGCTAGAAATTAACTTTTTTCTTTGGGGGCCACCGGGCCCCTTGATTGAAAAATTTGAGGGCCCACAAGCAACTTTCGGGGCCCAATTGAAAAAATAATGCAAACAAAAAACAAAAGAATTATTGACAATATAATAAGTAGAAAGTACAATTTGTCTGATAATCTAAAATAAAAACAATTGAATTTCCAATTTTGCTGAGTGATGTCATTTTTATTTGCCTTTTCTTTCACTTTCAAACATTACCAACAAAAAAGGGGGAAAAAAACACACACACACACACATTCAGTGACACACATATTCCAGTTACTAGTGAGCCTGAAATGGCCATTAAACAAAATAGAAAAAAATTAAGTGAGTCTCTTGTATAATACTTTTCAGTTTTGTGACTGAGTATTGCACAATACACATCATTAAATTTTTTTATATGAGTAACCTAACAAAAAATCTGACCTCAATGCACAAAAGTTCAAAACAAAACCATGAAAGGAAACTAAACTTAACAGCACTAAACAAACAGATTTTGCCTTTTCTTTTTTTTCAATCATCTATTCATATTACACTTATGTGCACTTGAGTTAACACTTTTGAGTGCAAAATTAAAGGGTTTTCGCTTCTTTTCTCTGATTTTTTTTCTGTCCAAATTTAGAGCACCGGTGTGGGTTGCTTCCCTTGGCCCAAATACGAAACTGCCGAGTAGAGCTAGCTGTAGCAGACGAATTATTTTGCGGGCCAAGCGGGCCCTTCGTTTTTCAACTTTCCGAGCCCGAAATCAACTTTGCGGGTTTTTGGCCCCGGGCCCCCGCTAATTTCGAGCCCTGGTGTTGCTACAGAGCATAAAACCTGTGTTTAGTTGAATAGAAGTAAAACATTGTACAGATTATTCAAAAACTTCAACCCACTTGCCTGAAATGACAACATTTCTCTCACCCATATCTTTCCTCTTATAATTATTTTTTTCTTGTTGACAACACTTTTGTCATGCTTCAGTGAATTTTACACTACCTTTCAGTATCACTGTTTGCGAACCAATTGTCAACTATTTTGTTTCATCAATTCATGTGTGTGTATGTTTGTGACAAGGTAATTAACGTTTTGGCAGACTTTTGACTAACTTTTTTTCCTTTAATGTCCATCTGTCATACTCTACAGTTACTGACATGCTAGGTCACTAGTACCAAAGAATATAGGTATTCTACAAAGAAGAATCATAACACGATTCGATGCAAAACGAGTGACGTCGGCGACTCCAAGCGGCTGCGTTGTGGAGCAGGTCAAGGGAGGGAAACAGACCACATAGCAACATGTAAATACAGACGATATTGCTCGACTGTATCGG
The DNA here is from genome assembly GCA_036898135.1 of Oncomelania hupensis. Lineage (NCBI taxonomy): Eukaryota > Metazoa > Mollusca > Gastropoda > Littorinimorpha > Pomatiopsidae > Oncomelania > Oncomelania hupensis. Next base: position 21,828,424 of record CM072521.1, on the reverse strand, counting down.
CGTGTTTCTGATGAATCCCGAACATGTTTGTCAACAAAATTACTGTGTAATGTGTAGGAAAATGACTCCATGCAATAATGCTGGTATTTTTGCACATAATTTGTTTTTTGTCAACATTGTGATATAGAGCTTACAATTTACATGGAAATCAGGGATGGATTTAACCAGAAATTACCGGTATTTTACCGGTTTGAGAATAAAAATACCGGTTGAAAAATCTGTAGCCGGTAGAGCCTACCAGTTCTTATTTTGTTTGACTGGTTTCAAAAATAAAGGAAAAAAGAAAGAAAAACAAGAGAAATGAAGAGAGAGAGAGCCAGCCAGCCAGCCACGCTGATTATGTGTTTAGGGAGTGTAGACGAGAGGCCTGCGAATGCGTTCAGTAGCCTTGCCATATTCTTTGAGGTAATTAATACAGAATGATATAACATTGGCGGTGCAAGGCTATCGTGAATACGGATAAATTAAACTCGCGCACTTTTCGATTTTTTCTCTCCTCGTGCTCGTCAATATGTATTGCAACAGTGGCAGATAGGCTAGTAATAATGAAGCAAAAATCTCTTTTTTCACTTTTATTTTTGGCAAACATCGTTTCAGTTATAGTTAGTAGGCTTTACGGTGAGCAATAAATTAATCACTGCATTCGTCGGCAGATTTTCGGTGGCAAAAATAGTGACGCATTATTAAGCTTTACTATGAGTCATACCGGTTTCCGTGACTGGCCTACCGGTTTGCGTTCAAGTGGGTTTGTTCACTGTGACGTCGTACCGGTTTTGCAAATCCCTAGAGGGCGATCACTGGAAATGGTGAATAAAAACATTTCAATTCACCCTTTTTTTTTTTTTTAATTCATACAAACATGAGGCCTTCAAGTTTGTGCTATTGGTGACTGAATCATAAAACAAAACTATTGCAGCATGCCAGAGTGCTAAATTGTATTCATAAATTAATATCCCCCATTGAATAATGATTAGTGGGCTAGAGAGCGTTGGTTGTCAATTGAACAAAATGGAACTTGTGAAATTTAACACTGCTTTGCATACTCATAATTATTGTCAAATTCAGTTCAATTTGTAAGTATGTTACTGTTTCCTTTGGTTTGGTTTTCTTTGTTGTTTTTGTATGATTACTTTTTCTTCTTTTCTTTGACACTTGTTGTTGTCTTATAGTCCGCCCCACAGTTTGTTTGTTTGTTTGTACACTGCTTAAGGTCCAGTTAATTCTTTAGAATTGTATCAGGATCGTTGGACAGGACAGAGCAATACAACACAGATGACATCAGCTTCATGGCACCTCACACGGATCATGTTTACAAGGTCATAAAATTAGGAGGCGCTGGAGACGCAGAGTATTCACCTCAAGTTTTCGAACTCCAGGTTTAAAAAACAGTATAAAAGAAAATATAAAAATCTTAAATACTAAACATAAGTAATTAACAGGCAGAATGTATTTTAGTTGGTGGTATGGTGGCTTTGATGTGGCCATGTCACAAGATCAAATGGACTATCCAAAAATAATCTTACAGGGGACAGTACAAGGTGGGAGGAAGAGAGACAGACAGAAGAAGAGGTGGGAGAATAACATTGTAGAGTGGACAGGCCTGAGATTGAGTGATGCCCTAAGAGAGGCAGAAAACAGAGAAATGAAGAGAATTGATTGCCAAATCATCAGTGGTGCCCCCATGGTTCACAAGACTACGGGATAGGTGAGGTGGTGAAGGTGATGGTGGCTTTATTCTGCCATATGGCACTAGTATTGCCTTTTTCTATCCTATCCTATCCTGTCCCATAACCCGAAGGTCGTAGGGGCACCACAGATGATCGCTTAACCAGCATACTCCATCTTTCTCTGTCCTCAGCAGCCCTCATGGCTTCGCTCAGTGTCAAACCAGTCCATTCTCGAATGTTGTCCTCCCACCTCTTTTTCGGTCTCCCCCTTCTTCTACCTCCTTGCACTGTGCCTTGCAGAATGGTCTTTGCAAGGCCTGATGATCTGGTGACGTGGCCATACCATCGGAGTTTCCGTTTCTTCACCACTGTGAGCAGGTCATCGTGTTGTCCAATGGCTTGTGTGATGGTCTGTCGGACTTCAACGTTGGTGATGTGTTGGGTATAGGAAATGCACAGAAGTCTTCTGTAGCACCTCATCTCCATGCTTTGTATTCTTCGTTGGAGATCTGCTGTGAGGGTCCATGCTTCGCAAGCATATAGGAAGATGGAGATGACCAGAGAGCGCAGCAGTCTTACTTTGGAATGTAGACTGATGGTTCTGTCTTTCCAAATGGGCTTCAACCTTGTCAGGGCAGCAGTTGTTTGTGCGATCCTGGAGAGGACTTCCTGTCGAGACCCATTGTCTGACACAATGGCTCCTAAATATTTGAAGCTGTGCACTGTGTTGAGGGATTGGCCTTGTACTTTGATGTCCGTGTTGATGCCATTGGTGTTGTTGGTCATCATTTTGGTCTTCTCCGCACTTATTTCCATTCCATAAGCTCTGGAGGTGGTGTCAAGCCTCTGTACAAGCTGTTCAAGTTCTTGTTCCTCTCCAGCCAATCCATCAATATCATCCGCAAAACGAAGATTGGAGATTGCTCTGCCCCCTATACTGACTGTGCCTTTTTCTGCCTGTTAATTTCTTATGTTTATTATTTAAGATATTTATATTTCATTTTATACTGGTTTGTTAAACCTGGATTTTTAAAAATTGAGGTGAATACTCTGCGTCTCCAGCGCCTCCTAATTTTATGACCTTGTAAACATGATCCGTGTGAGGTGCCATGAAGCTGATGTCGTCTGTGATGTATTGCTCTGTCCTTTCCAACTTTCCTAATACAATTCTAAAGAATTAACTGGACCTTAAGCAATGTACAAACAAACAAACAAACTGTGGGGGCGAACTATAAGACAACATCAAGCGTTATAGAAAAGAAAAAAAAAGTAATCATACAAAAACAACAAAGAAAACCAAACCAAAGGAAACAGTAACATATTTACAAATTGAACTGGATTTCACAATAATTATGATTATGCAAAGCAGTGTAAAATTTTCACAAGTTCCCTTTTGTTCAATTGACAACCAACGCTCTTTAGCCCACTAATCATTATTCAATGGGGGATATTAATTTATGAATACAATTTAGCACTCTGGCATGGTATGCTGCAATAGTTTTGTTTAATGATTCAGTCACCAACAGCACAAACTTGAATATCATAAAAAGGCCTCATGTTTGTATGAAGTAAAAAAAAAGAAAAAAAAGTAGAATTGAACTGTTTTCATTCACCATTTCCATGTAAATTGTAAGCTCTATATCACAATGTTGACAAAAAACAATGTGCAAATGTACCAGCATTATCGCAAGGAGTCATTTTCCTACACATTACACAGTAATTTTGTTGACAAATATGTTCAGGATTCATCAGAAACACGCCGATACAGTCGAGCAATATCATATGTATTTACATTTTGCTATGTGGTCTGTTTACCTCCCTTGACCTGCTCCGCAACGCAGCCGCTTGACGGCGCTGCTCTTAAAACGTCTTCACTTTTTATATAGGGAAAGCCTCGGATGATTCTTCTTTGTAGTATACCCATATTTTTTGCTAGTACTGAGGACAAGTTTTAAAAGTCTGACTTTCAGCACATTTATCTTCTAAAGGGTGGCGCAGTTGTGCAGTGGTTTGGGCACACGCTAGCCATGTTCCATTTTAAGTAACATCAGGATGGGTTAGTACTTGGATGGGTAATCATTCATGGAAGGCAACCACCAAATAAATTTTAAAAAGAACGAAACGAGTACACGACACACCCCAGTCCATGCAGCTGTAAATAGGTATCTGGATCTGTGTAGAACCGGGGAAGGTAAAGCAGCAACTGAGAGGAGATAGGCACCCCCCTTATTAAGCTGGCCTAGAGAAAATGGAGGTCCCCAACGCCTCTCTCCTCCACAACCAACAATGTTACAGAAACACCTTTACCACTTTTTAGGCAACCCCAAAAAATGTTTACGGTATCTCGACCAAGCCTAATATTTTTAGCCGAACCCTAAACTCTTTTTTTTTTATCATTTGGAAAAAAATTGAAAAAAAGCCCAAAAAGTTTCTCCAAAGGTTAAAAAAAAAAAAGTTTAAAAAGAGAAAAAAGTATCCGACCTACTGACCTTTTTTTTCCCCATATGTTACCGTTTAGACATATTATTTTGGGGGGCCTTATCTTCTATGTGTTCACTATTCAGTATACCTTCAGTGGCATAGTACTGACCTATAATATCGTATGTTAAGTAGTAATTCAAGAATGCATCTTATTGAATATCAACATGTACACATTTTGTTCATTTACAAATTTTAATTTCATAACACTTTCAATTCAGGAAGCTGCATTATATATATCATGATACTGTATTTCAGTTATCTTAAGGAGGTCACCATTTCAGAAAATAAACAACCAGATGATCTACCTTCAATAATGGTATTTCATGCAATCTAAAAATTCAAAAATAAAAGTTTGATTTTCTTTCCATCTTGTAATAGCAATCTCCCTGCCTTTACACCACATGTTTGATAGATGTGTGTTGTGTGTGTGAGAGAGTGGGTGGAACATGCTAGCGTGTATGTTGACAAAGATAGCCACGCTTTGAGCCTGATTAATGATTTGTGAAAATCGTGTATATAGCATCCAGTATTATTATTAGTAATATTATTATTATTATTATTATTATTATTATTATTACATGATTAGCTGACAAATTATGAACGAAGAGTAAATATCTTACCTTGTATGTGAAAGCATCCTTCGGATGAGATTATGAACCGAGATCTAGTCTGTGTCGCATACATTCCATCATAACAGACTTTAAAGATCCTGACGCTCATGTCCTAGACAGGTGAATGCCGGTGACAAAAACCCAGCGTGCACCTAGGTCCTTCTTTCCCATCCCTGGCTGCCCAGGATTGTGCTCAGTTGTATGGAGCGTTATTACGATTCGCCCTAAGGCTGCAAGTTGGCGCCTCAGGCGGCTTGATTTAGAACCTGTATCGGCCAGCGCCTTGAGCAGCTCTTGAGCTGGAAAAGCGCTATATAAGAACGATTAAATAATAAAATAAATAATAATAATAAATAATAATAAAAAGGTAAAAAGGTAAAGGTAGTCCCATAGCCTTGTGGCCGTAGGGGAGCGTGATGTTGGAGATCACACTTATCTTGGGCCAGCGTAATGAGGGCGATGCCCAACTCTCTCCCTCGCTGCTTTACCTTCCCCACCCTCAAGAGAGTAGGTACTCAATCACAGTTGAGTCAACTGGGGGCGTTGTTGTTTGTCGCTTCACACCTTAGCGGTCACCCATCCAAGTGCTAACCGCACCGGACGGTGCTTCACTTTCGACACAGTAGCGAGTGCTCCAACCACTGCACTATCCGAATAAAGCAGTTCTTTTAGAAAATAAAATTGCACAAGGAATTGATTTAATTTATAAATTCTTTCTATGTTTCAGTTCATGCAGTCAAGCCAGAGTGTATGGAAGAGTATCTCAATCAGTTGTAAGTCTTAGTCTAATTGTAGATTTTTCCATTTTTATTTACTAGCCGGATACTGCCTGTATTATCGCTCTATCTTTCCACATATGGGATATCTTCATTTAAAAAAAAAAAATTCAAATTCATAGCAAATTTTGATGTTTTATTTTATGATTTTTAATGTATTACATCTTTGTTCTTTATAGATTCAGTTGTTTTTCTTTTGATGAATTATTATAAATGGAGCTTCAGCTAGCAAGAAGACGAAGAAGAGTCTCCTCTCTGAAAATCCTTACGGGAAGAGAGGGGACTATAAACTGATAAACATAACACATAACACATAACAAGAAGATGAATATTGTTTATATATATGTGTGTGTGTGTGTTGTGATATTTTAGTGTTTTTTTTTAAATATATTTCTTTAGTTAGAATGGCGGAAAAAAATGAAACTTTGATCAGCAACCCCCATTCTAATCAAAGGTGAGAAAGGTGCCTCTCTCCTATGACTGAAAGGTTACAGCTAAACCTGTTATTTGATTTGTTTGGACGGTATAATTATTTATTTATGCTATTTCTTGAAATAAACCTTTTATTGTTGTGCGTGTTCAGCAAAGTGTTTCAAGGGATATTACAAGAGAAGAAGTCTGGCGCAGAGCTCGTGGGAAGCTGGACTGTGGAGATTGGCGATCAGGATGAAGCAAGTAGGAATACTTCCCGATTCCTCATTCATTCATGGCTTTTACTGAAGTTTGGAAGGGTGATCAGTGATCCCGATTATACGCTGAAATACAACAATGTTCAGAAAATGCTGCATGACTTAATTCTGGGATACCTACCTATTAGTCAGATTGAGACATTATCTAAACAAAGAAATGCAGTTTTTAGTTGTTTCTATCAAGGATTCTTGAAGTATAGGATGGAGGGGGGGGGGGTGGGGGGAAAGCCAAGATCATGTCAGCACATTTTTATCTCACATGCCTAGCAATGCGAGTCTATATACTCACACCTCCCCCTTCTCCTTCACTTTCCTCCCACACCCTCTTCTCCCCTCCCCCCTCCTGAAATTTTTTTTTTCCAGATTTGTTGCAAATCTGTGTGAGATGAGTCCTAATTAGTCCAAAAATGAGATTAAACAAAACAATTTTTGTGACCGTCTGTCCGTCTGTCTGCATTATAATAATTAATATTTTTGTTTGCGTTTGCAGTTCACATTTGGTCATACAAAGGCGGCTATCCTGTATTGAACGAAGCCAACCGTATCTATAGAACCGACAAGGTTAGTGTTTTCTCCTCTATTTCCTATTTTAATGCTTGAGTAGTCGTACTTGTGCTGTCTGAATTTTACTGCTGCATTGGTGCTCTGATTTACTGAAATTTTAAATGGTATAAAAACAGCAATTATTTTGCAAAGGTTATGGTCGTTTTTTTGTTTGTGTTCCTGGGTCTGAGCATACAGAAAAATTGCATCCACTTTCATGAAGAGGTTGGCATCCACAATAAAGAGAATAAGTATTTATATATAAAAGCCCCATGACTTGTATCACATAAAATCTTTTCTTGGAGTGCAAGCTCTCTGTCCTGTTAACACTGATTGTTGAATGCTGTGTTCTGTGAAGAGAGTCATATTATTTAGAAACTGGCCTGGGTTGCATGGATGCGGTTTTTTAACTTATTTATATATATTCTTGGGCAGCAAATGTTCATGACAGTGGCCGCAATTTTTCCTTGTCCATGCATAAAGGGATGCGAGGGAATGCATGTGTGACCCCCTTATAAAGTAATTTATTTTGTTTCCCAGGCTTTCATCGACTATCGCAAGAACCGCAACAAGATGCTGAGGTATCGCAAAAACCAGATCTTATTGGCCTTCAGCTTTTGGCCGGAAATGACCCCCAGACCTCCTAGCAACATCTACGAACTGCGCAGCTACACACTCAAGGTATGACTTTTCACTACCTTATTTCAACAATAATAGGAAGTTCAATTTTTTTTCCCTCTAGGTTGTACTTTATTTCATTTGGTTTGTCCGTTATAAATTTTGTATTTTTTTAATGACTCTTTTACTTTATTATTTAATTAATTATTTTCCTTTTTCTGTCTATATATTGTATGAATTTATTACTGTGTGTGATTTCTCAATCGTGCGACGCGTCTAGGCGTCAGTTTTTTCATTATTCATGTTTTATATAAATATGTTATATGTAATTGTGAAAGGGGTGTGGCCTAAAGCAATAAACCAGTCGGTCATTTTGTCCGTTATAAATTGCAGCAGCTTTCTTGATTGACCCACAGTCTCCTGTACTCGGTGTTGCTATGGAGCCAGTGCAGTCCAAAAAGACTGTGATGACAATAATATTTTATGACAAATTTTGTGGCGATTGTTTATTATTTAAATTTTTGTAATGTCTTTCAGAATTTACTATTTTTGATGATATGCATAGTGTCTTTTAATAATTTTGAATTGTTTAATGTTTGATGAGACTCTAACTTCTACGCATGGTTGGAATGATGAGTGTAGGAGGGTAACCAGGTTGTGTGTAGGGACTTGGGACTCATTTGGAACAACTTTGCTACAGTAGTGATGATTCAATCAGCAACCAGTAAATTGTTATATCAGTTAATTATTCAGTCACTGATAATAATCACTACACTTCTGTGATTTCAGCCTGGTACAATGATTGAATGGGGAAACAATTGGTAAGCTGTTTTGATTTTCTCTGCTTCAAAAATTGAATGTACTGCTGGGGAGACAAACTAGTCATCTTCTCATTTAAAAAAAAAAAAGAAAGGAGTAGAATTCTCTCACTGCGATATCTTAATTGATGAGTTTTGACAATAGCATTGCTTTTGTAGTGATTGTGAAGTGTAGATAATTCTGAGTTGAGGCTTGAAACTGGAGTTTATTGAGAAATAAGGCAGTACTTGTGTTTGGCAGTAAATAATATAATCTTTGATGTTGGATTCTATGGACTGTCCAGTATGAGTTTTGTCATCAAAATTGTGATGATTTTATTTCTATATTTATACTGCCTGCCTTGCAATGATTTTATGGCTATTGCCCAGTGGGAATAATAATTGTCACATAATGTTGTTGTTTTTTTGTCAGTAATGAATGGTTTACTTTTGTTAGTTCATTTGTTAATTTGAAATATGTTTATGTAATAATTGTTTTGCATTGAGTTCATCTCTTGATTTCAGTTATTTCACTTGTTAGTCCAGGAGTTTTTCTTCTCAGCAGCCCTCTCTAGTCATTGATGGTGTCATCCGTCTGCCAGTGCTGGGTGTGGATGTTAAACTTCAATGTTCTTTCTGTCAGCTTCAGTCTTTGTTTTGCTTCTGTAACTTAACACGTTTGCAGGATTCCAGATCTTGATTCTAGTCAATCCAGAGGCTGTGGATGTTTTGTATGTGTCACTGTTATTTTATTGTACAGTTTAGACTTCTTTTTTTTTTCTCTCAGCACATCCGCATTTTTCCCACAGTTGTACATGGATATTGTGATAGCTTGCCCATGGTCAGGAAACTGTGGAGGAGGGTGCTATGTAAATCTTCATCACCATCATCATTTTGTTTGGTGCTTTGTAAAGTGCTTTTCATGAAAATTAATTATTTTGATTTAACAGGGCTGGCTGAGCAATAAAGGCTAATCCATCTTTTGGTTTTCATCAGTGTTTGATTTAATCATAAGGAAATGAACCAGTGAATAAGTACCTCTGCCTGTGATTCAGCGATCACATGATAGTAATGATTACTGCTTTTGTGCCTTTTGCTGATCAATGACATTGTATGTATTATAATTTGTTTTGTTTTGACTGTGTGTGACGAAGGGCGAGGGGGATCAAAAGTCGGGGCACAAACAACGAGCCAGTGGGTGGGTTTTTCTCTCAGATGGGGGACCTGTACATGGTCCACCACATTTGGGGTAAGTCACCCACGCACTAGCCTGGACTGGCTTGCCTGTCTGCGCAGACGCAGTGGTCTTCCTTTGGTTTGCCCAGTTCTATGTTTTTAACAGATCACATGCAGGGAGGTAAATAAACTGGCAAAACTAAAATTCTGTATTGATTTCCAGGAGATAGCTGTGTAACTACTTGGTTTTTAAATGTGTTTTTCCTGGTATTTGATGGTAACTGCAATGGGAAGACAATAATATACACACAAATTGCCAGTATTCTGTACCTTCCCTTACATGTGTACAGTTTTATTTTGGCATGTAACTTTGCAGTGTTAAGTTTATTGTTCAACATTGTGCATAGTGTGTTAATAACCTGGTGCTATGTAACATGCTCATGCTATTTGTTGTTTTACGATATGGTTGTTGCGTGTGTGTGTGTATGATGTGTGTTTAAATTTTGATTTAATTTGTGTGATGGTTGTTTTGCTAATGTTACCTTTTGCTGTTGTGAGGTATTGTACCTATGGTTATGAGTTGGTGTTCAGTTTTGCAGTTTGTGTGATTTATCTATTGTTGGTGTGAATTGTCTGTTGTTGATGTTGTTATTAATACTGGCCGTTGATGTTTCATTTGGGCTTTAGTAATTGGAGAAAAAAAATCACATTTAGCCTTTTTTGGATGGCGATAGCCATTTACAATTGGTACTAGATACTTTCACAATTGAATTGAGCATGAGCCAATCATTTATTTGAAAAATCACTTTGTTCTTTGAGACATCTGTGGCCAAGACTATTGAGTGTGCGAGAATGATTTTAAACATTGTTGCCTTTTCAACTAGTTTCATTGTCACATTACTACTAAATATATGTATGCAGTGTTTCAGTTCATTTGCATTTATTTTTGTTTTTACAAGTTTGCAGTATTGCTATGCAGAGTTTTCATTTATTTTACCTGATTTGCGAGCTATTTTCATAGTTAACAGAATTTTTTTTTGTCATATTGTTAATAAATATTACAGGCATTAATGTGACTACAAGACAATTACTTGGCATTTACTGATCGACACATTCTTCGTAAATTCAGTTTTGCAATGTGTAACGTAATGTGTAAAATAAAATAAAAGAGTTTTTATATATAATCTGTATACATTTTGCAGTATTGTGAGTTTTTTTTCTTGTTCTGGTTTTACTGTTCTATATGGATATTGGAGGTGGAGTCATAATTTCAGTGACTGTAACAGCTTGTCAGTGTGATGTGGTTGGATAATTAAAATTCAAGGATAAACAATTCTTGAACAACCAAAGTGTCACCCCTAATCAAAGGTAGAGATCATTTTCAATTCAAAACAGTTCCGTTTTTACTTAAATCACCTCACATGTTCATCAACACTTTTCAAATGCCAGTATGTAGTTGTCTTGTGGTGCATCCGTTTGCTTTACTGTTTAATTTTTGAGCCACACAGTTATGCTTTGTTTTATTGCATTTTAGGTCTTCTTGTTGGCATTAGTTTATTGTATATTTGTGCTAGATGCTAGTGGTAGCTTGAAGTGTTTTAGTTTGTCAACTGTTAACTCGACATCAGATTTCATAAGTCTTGGCCATATCAGCTCTGCTCTACCCCACCCCCTATTTTTAAATACAATATGTTTATATAGCTTGTTTGTTCAGCTGTGTCCCTTAGCTTGCAGAAGCAGCTTGTACATAATGAACACTAGGAGTTTTATAGCATGGCAGAGGCATGGCTTGGCAGTAATAACTTGGTGGGGGAAGTGTTTGCAGTTTAATTTTTGTTGGTGGTCACAGGCCCGCCTGGCTTGTGGTACACCATTCTTCAGGCACACACCACAGCGTAGTGTTTCATTGTTGTGGGGCTTATTTGACAGTCCAAGGCCTATATTCACTACCTTCCTTGCATGATCTCTAACAAACACCAGAGATGCTCGCTTTGAATGAATGATAACTACAGCTGCCCTTGACTGGATCTTTGATGTGAAGATGTTTCCTCACTGTGGACATGAAGTTTGGCCAGAAGTCCACTCAGTGAGTTGTATCTGTCAACCAGACTGCATGCCATATTTTATGCCCCCTTTTCTTTAACAGGCACATTCTGTATGCAGAGAACATGTCACATCTCCTGACTTGCAGTGATTCGCGTAACAGAACAAACCAGATTGCACACATTAAGATGACAGCATGCGTCATCTGGATTCAGACTGCATGCAATATTGTTGTCCCTTTCCACCCCGTTTTCTTTCACAGGGCAATTCTGTATGCAGAGAGAACTTGTTAACACCTCACAGTGATGCTCATAACTGAGGGGAAAAAAATCTGTACAATCAGACTGCATGTTTGATTTTGTCCCCTATTTTGGCAGGGCTCGAGGTATTAAGTATAGACAGGCCAACAACGAACCTGTAGGGGGCTTCTTCAGCTCCTTAGGACAGCAGTATATGGTGTACCACTTCTGGGGTATGTTACCCTCAGCATTACAGTTCACTTGAGCTAGACAAATGGAATTTGTGGAGGTGATATTTCTCTAGTCATTATGTCCTAGATTAAGCTAGACTTACCAGGGTGAAATGTGCTGTTTTTATTGTTGTTCATTTGGAGGAATAGTTGGTTTGGGATAGGCCGAGTTACCGTTAATTGGTGCCGCGCTAATTAGTTGCAGGTTTTGTGGTGTTTGGTAGGTACAAACAACCCTATTTTGCAGACCTGTGCACTTGTACGAAAAAATCGTACAATGTACAATTTTTGAACCATTGTACGACTGGTTTTCATGATCTCACGATTTTTTCGACCCCCCAAAATCTCACGATTTTGCGCTGATTTTGGCATTATTTCAGTCATAAAACGCTAGCTCGGCGTGAGCCTTTGTCCGATGCATCGCGCGCTGCTATTGGCCTAAGCCTTTGAAATTGTCCAACCAGCGATTAGCTTTGATTCAGCTCCTTACCCGCCATTTCCGGTTTAACCTCATGGTTGGAAAGCATGGAGAAGCGAGGAGAAAAGCGTCTACATGAAACTGATGATGAAGAAGAAAATCTGAGTCAGAATGAGAAACAGAAACTGAAAAAGTCGAAAATGGTGTACCGTGCTCATGATGAAGACCTGCTTGACCTCTTTGCCCAGTACCAGGGCATTGACAACAGTGAAAGACAATGAGAGGGCAGATGCCTTTTGGACAAGGCTAGGGAAGGAACATAAGAAGATTGCCCCTCTGGCAACTACAATGAAGGGAATACTTTGCATTCCAAATTCCAATGCACCATGTGAGCGGCTCTTCAGCATGCTCAGGAAGAATGTGACTGGGCAGAGGGCCTCTCTGCAACAAGACACCACAGAAGCTCTTATGGTGGTCAAGGCCATCCCAGGGTCTTGTCTTGATTCAGAGAGGCAGCTCTCTAGTGAGACCCTTGGCATGCTGAAGAGTGCTCACTACAAAAGAAACCAAATAAAGAAGTAGGGACCTAGGGTGTCAATGAGAAGTGAACTGAACAAGTGCTGTGAATGTGTCAAAACAGAGGCTACATATGATTATGCTGATTAAAGGCAGCCTTTATCAGAACTGAAAAGGTGTGTGTGCTGTGTTTTTGTGTCGTGTTGGAGTTCGAGAAAAAATCTTCTGATTTTTCATCCAGAATCTTCTGATTTTGAAAATCTAGGGTGCACAGGTCTGTATTTTGGAATGTTTTCAGTTGTTTTTAACTATACCCCAGTGCTTTTACCTTATGACATTTGTTGTATCATAGTTCTTGCCTTTTTTAACAGTTAAAACATGAAAATTGGCTTTTTTGACTCACATGCATAGCATAGTGTACTCGCTCCCCACCAAATCTTTTTTTCAGATTTTTTGCAAATCTGTGCAAGACGAGTCCTAAATAGTCCAAAAGTGATTTTTTAAAAAAAAAATCATTCCATCCGTCTGCACGTCTGTCTGTCCGCCATCTGTCTGTGGAAAAACTGTAAACGGGCTAAGTACTCGGAGCCTATTTCAACTATTAAAACCAAACTTGGTAAGATGGTGTATACCCAGAGACCTTGAAGATGAACAGTGAATGAACGACTTCACTTCAAGTCAAGGTCACAGAATCTTCAAATGTTTTTTTTTTTTTTTAAAAGATAAATGTTCGCAAAATTTCACTTTATGTATGTTATTATTATTGAACTTATGATTCTTTGATGCGTGATAGATATCAACGAGACACTCATACTATGCAAATTTGGTCAACCTCACTTCAAGGTCCAAGCTGTCCAAAGTCAGTTTGTATGAGTACTTTGAAGTGACCTTGACCCTAAACTTTGATAGATATTAAGTCCAAACTTGTATGTATAGATAGATTGATCTTCATATATGTTCCGTTTTTGCGTTGATCTTGAAGGTTAAGGTCAATTTAGGCCTTGCAAAAACATACACAAAAATAGGTCATCGTACAGTGGAATGGCTGTTTATTTAACCCATAGTGTGCAACAACATTGGGTTATTTGATCAGACATGCATGAAAGATCATGTGATGGTCAAGGTCATCCCAGAGTCAAGGTCACTGATGGTCAAGGACAACCAGAGGTCATAGTTTTGTATGTGTGCATAATACAACTTTTGCTGTACTTTATTTGATAGTATATGAGTGTATTTCGAGCCATAGGTCAGTGTCATCTCAAGGTCAAGAGCATAGAAAGATCAAAGTCGGGATTTGCATTTTAATGCCACCATTTCATTTTGTTTTTCCTGGGCACTCATTCATGCTAAATATGGAGTTTCATAAGAAGCATGTGAGTCATATGGGCTTTGCCCTTCTAGTTAAAATTTGTCTTTCACTTTTTTAAAACATAACTATTTTTAATCTTTTTTTAACCGCTATAACAGTAGATATCGATAGGTTTGATTTTTTTTCTCTCATAATATATAGTATAAATATTCTATAGAAATTGTGTGTATTACATGTAAGTTTTCAACTCACGCTTTGCCCTGCTCCCACGTGTTTCCCCTGCATGTGTGTGCAGAATTGTGATAATTGGCAATTTTTGTGATCATTTTTATTTTTACTGTTTATTTTGCGCTTGGGATGATGATGTTTTTCATTTGTCTGCTTGTAATGACTTATTTGGTGGAGTGACCTCGTCTCTTTTTGTGTCAAGGACATGAAGTCACAAAATATATTTGATAAATAGCTTTTCAGTTAATTTTACTTTTTGTTTCTTCTTGAAGAAAAAGAAGACTTTCTGCTTTGGTACTGTGTTTAAAGAAATAATCAGAACTTTGTGAATTAATTGGTACGAATGTTTATACAAGACTATATGACCCTGCTTCGAGGTCATGATCGTGTCTATGAGATTGACTGGCAGGCAGTGTGAGTTTGCAGCAATGTTTTGTCAAGAAACTAAAGTAACGACTTTCCTTATAGATATGTTAATAGTTTTAACAAAGCATTTTTGCATTGACACTGCTTGGAGCTTTGGGTTTATCTATTGTTATAATGTGTTTTTTTCCCAAAAATATGTTATGTAATTCATTGCATTGTATTTTGTTTTATATTAATTTTTTTTAAAACAAAGGTTTTGTATATTTATGTATAATGTTGATGTTTGTGTTCTGACAGCATACACTGATTTGGAAACACGCAAAGTGACAAGAGAAGCAGCATGGCAGCGACCAGGATGGGACGAATGCGTGGCTTACACAGGTAATAATCATTGATTATTTTATAAATCACGATCCCAAACTAAATTGTCTACTCAAAGTGTTCACGCATGTACTCTCTCACAAGCACTTACAGCGTTAAGAGATGGTGCCATACAATAAAACATGGAACAATAAAAACGCAGATGCTGAAATACATTATTGACTTAACATGAATAGAGCAATGTGCAGTTAGTGTATTCATTCCAGTTTCACATTTTTCTGATTTGTTTTTGCAAGTAAGCTCAAAATGAGTCCTAAATAGTCCAAAAATGGTGTTAATAAACAATGTCTGCCCATTCGTTGCTAATTACTTGGAATCTATTACATAATAATTTTGCTTGTCTGTTTCAGTGCCATTGATACGTCACATGCAATCTCGGATATTGATACCAACCCCTTTCTCCCCACTACAGTAACCGTGCCACCCTTGGTAGATTGCTCACTAAGCAAGGTCATTGCTGGTCATGATGACCTTGGCATTGAAACTAGATTTACGTGCTTCTGGGGAGTGTGCTTGGTGTGATGATCAAATAACAGTAGTTTCATTACAATCGGCTGTAATTTAAGACTTTTGAGCGTAGTACACATATGTTTTTGTGTTTTTTTTTTTCAAAACATTTATTTCAAATCTTTGTTGTGTGAAAATCATCATGCTAGCATTGCATTGCAAAATTGTGGTAATATAAAAAGCAATCATCGAAGTTAAGAAACTAAGCATGGGTTTATTTATCTTACTGTTTGGTTGGTTGGTTAGAGAATTGGTGTATGAAAAATTTGAGAATATATAACGGTGAACGTGTCTCAGCTTGGATTATGAAAGAGTTATGCGTTGACAAATTTATTATTGTTAGCTTACTTCATTTGTTTTTTTTTGTTTGTTTGTTTATTTATTTATTTACTAAATTTATTTTCAAGGTAGGTGAAGACAAGACTGACATGGGCACTCATTTTGTGGTGTATTACAAAGGTGGTTGACAGTGATTTCTGTTTTCAGGTACTTGTGTGGCATATTAGAGAAAACTACTCGTACCTTACTATGTACAAGTGTCCAGTAATGCACTTTATTTGATTGACTGTGTGTTTTGTTGTGTGTTTTGTGCCAGACTGTGTGGTGCAGTGCTGAACATGGCCATTGTGTTTTCAGAAGGAAAATTCTCTTTAGTTTGGGATGGGCGTGGTGGTTCTTTTAGTGGGCGTAACACTAGTAACAGTATTAATAGAGGTTTATGTTTTGTAGTGCTGATTATTTTTGTCATCCCAAGAGGACGTAAGATTTTGACTTGTTATGGTGTTAACAGACAATGTTTATATTTCTTCTCAACTTTGCAGTTGTTTATTTATTTGCTGGTGTAATAGTTCCAATATTCCCCCTCCCACACCCTAAGAGTAATTTAAGTGTGGGCTTGTTAGCTCTTTCCTGAGTTTTCTCTTTAGTCAGCTTTTGGGGTTATTGTTGTGTATTTGACTTTGTAATATAAAATTGGTTGCTTTTATCCCATTTTGATTTAGATATGAGTGTCTGGTGGTTTTCTGTAAGATTTTCAAACATTTTGCTGCAGATAATGGTTTATGATTAGTTGTGTTCAGTAACTAGGAGAGGCTTTCTTGATTTTTGTGAAAATACAAATGTTGTAATTCAATTATGGAATGGGATGATATAGATCGTCGTCTCCATGTGTGTGTGGGAAACTTGATCTGGATGTTTTCCCTGGCATTGGTACTCGTTGCTTTTAATTTCTGTTTTATATTGGGGAAAAAAATGTATTACTACATGTTTTCGTCTTGTTTTGATTTTAAATTAATATGACATTTTTTTGATGCTGCTTAAGTGCCTTTTTATTTGTTTTATTTTTATGTTGGTTAAGGTTTTTGTTGTTGTTGTTTCGTTATTCACTTGTTGCTTTATGTGTGATAGATAATTGGTTTACTTTCTTTAATTTGTTTGTTAAATGTGTGGTGTGTGTGTTCCTCTGTTGGTTTATTTCAGTGTTTGCTTCACCTGTGGCTTTGGTACTAGTGATCAATGTTTGTTGGTTTGTTGGCTTACTTTCACTCTGATTTGTGATATAGGTATTCCTTTTTTGGTTTATTCAGTAAGTTATCTTTATTTGCTTGATTCAACCATTTACTTATAATGTTATGTGATAGTGGTTTTCTGTTGTCACTCTTGTGTCCAAAGTATTAGCGTGTTAATTTATTGGCATTATTATTTACATGCTGTTTATTTTTTTAAAAAAATTCTGTTCAATTATTATGTGTTAAGTTATAAAAATTTTGGTTGAATTATTATGTGTTCCGGCAATGAATTTGTGCAACCATGCTGTTTTAAGTTGAGGTTTTATAGACTGTGAAATGACAGTGTAGACAACAGCTTGTTGGCAGTGTGAAACAGCACCTGTGAAAATACTTTGATACGTGTTGTATGAGAGTTGACTAAATGGAGTGGAGTCTCTATGGGACGTGTGTGCGAATTATTCACCTATATTATTAATTATTAGTATTACTATTATTATTCTAACAGTGTAAGGCTTGTTGATGTATTGACGTTAACGCACAAGATAGTGCAAGATATGCCTTTTGTTTGTCCCCGAGGTTTTGCTTTATCTCAAGAGTGTCAGATTGGGTATAATCATGTGTGTTCTCATGCAGATTGAATAAACGACTTTTCACATTGACTTGTGTTTTTTCTTTGTGGTATCTTTCCTCCGTTCATGTGAACCCATAGTTTTAAGTGTGTAATATATGTCTCTCCCTTATCCTTTTGATTGTGATGATACGATGAAGATTTTGTTGTCGTTAAGGGCGAATTAGCATGTCAAAACCATTTAAATCGATTTTCAAATATATTTACGTGTGGTGCATAAACAAAACCAAATGACATACACTACATAAGTAGTCTAAACAAATCTAGCAAACATCACATTCCCAAACCACAGGCTCGGAAGTCATTTCTTTCGTCTTTGTAAATTTCAATATCCGGAATAGAGTATATTGAGGACTACAAGTAAGTGCTCTGGGCCTGTGTATGACGGGCTACTAGCGCCAAAACAGAGAGTTACCATTATCACGAGATAATTGGTATTAACCCGTGTTCTTTGTAATTTACCGAGATACCGGTAATCCACAGTGTTAATTAATCCTATCCTATCCTATCCTGTACTGTAACCCGACGGTCGTAGGGGCACCACAGATGATCGTTTAACCAGCATACTCCATCTTTCTCTGTCCTCAGCAGCCCTGATGGCTTCGCTCAGTGACAAACCAGTCCATTCTCGAATGTTGTCCTCCCACCTCTTTTTCGGTCTCCCTCTTCTTCTACCTCCTTGCACTGTGCCTTGCAGAATAGTCTTTGCAAGGCCTGATGATCTGGTGACGTGGCCATACCATCAGAGTTTCCGTTTCTTCACCACTGTTAGCAGGTCATTGTGTTGTCCAATGGCTTGTGTTAATTAATATCATGAGATAATTACAAATATAATATGAAAAGTACAATTATCAAGGAATAATTACAATAATCATTGAAAAATTACAAATATCTTTGCGTGATCATGTTTAATTTTCAGTTTGGGCTCTAGCAATCCGTCTTTATTCAGTGAAATTTGTAATTATTATGTGATGATTACAATTTTCGATTTTAGCGCATTTCCAGGTAGATTGCTAGAGCCAAAACTGAAAATTAATCAGGATCACGCGAAGATATTTAGAAATGTTCAATGATAATTTTAATTATCCTTTGATAATTGTAATTATCCCATGATATTTGTAATTATCAGGTTTTGGCACTAGTAGGCCGTCATACCTGTGCCCAAAGTAAGCACTCGGATCAAATCTGAAACCAAATTAAGATCTAGCAAGATAACGGGGTCGAAGAGTAAAATTTACAGCTAGGCCTAGCCTTTTATTTTTTAAACGGCACTCCAGACCAACCATTTTAGTCAACGACAAAAAATTTGCTGGAACACAAAAACCGTGACCATGTCGATCAAAGTGCGACAGAAATAAAAGGTCAGAAAATATTGCCCTGTCAACAAGTTCTCTTGGCATCAACAGTATCCACCCGCACCTGCAGAACGTTGTTATATCGCTTATATAATTGTGGAACTAAAAAATATAACGAAATTGATAGACTGTTTCGGAGCACTATACAGAAAAAGACAACTGAACCTTCCCGGTTCTAGAACTTTTACGATTTATGCTGCTTTAGGATCTATTATTGTTTGTATGTAATGAATGATTTAATTGGATTTTTTTCCCCAAGTAACTGACCAATCGATCACTTAAATTGAAAACGTCTTTCTGGTACACATTTAAAGGGAGGTGACTTACAATTTTGATATCGCATCAATCCAAATAAATTGTTGGAGTATTTGCTCCTTTTTTACGGGAGGCAACTCTAGTACTGTAGCCCTGTTTTACGGGAGGCAACTCTAGTAATGTAGCGTATTTATCAATCCAGATAATTTTTTTGGAGTATTTGCTCCGGTTTATTTTGAGGTAACTCTATAACTCAATGCAGAGGAGTTTTCTTTCCTTGAAAGCTTTGCCGTTTTTCTTTCACACAGTGTAGCAAAGTATGGCCGAGGCTTACGTGGAGATCCGACGCAGACCTCGTCCAGTCTCTGTTACGAAGTGTAGTTTTTTTCTTAATAATAATAATAATAATAATAATAATAATAATAATAATAATAATAATAATAATAATAATAATAATAATTAGCATTTGTAAGGCGCCTACCCTGCGGATCTAGGCGCGCACACACTAACATTCATCTAATCTGTTACACTCGATGTTGTTTTTTCTATCAGTAATTGATTCAGCCCCAATGCTGAAGTACTGATGAGTGTAGCCCAGATTCGTTTATCCACGCAACCCGTTCAATCAGCATACAAGTCACTGATTCCACTCTCAACTTTTTACTTTCCAACTCACTATCAACAGCACACACTGAAACAGTGCGGCACTATATATATACAGTCTATCTAAACTCCAGAAAGAGCGAGAACCCCCCCCCCCCGCCCCCCAACGTGACACACCTCAACCAATCAGAATTAATTTCATCATCACTGTTTTACATCATACAACCTTTCTTTCTGTCAAAAGAATGTTCTCAAATATCCCGAAACTTCGATCGATAGTAAACAAGCAGATCCAGAGAATTCTCCAATAATATCGACTAACGAAAATTATCAACGTTATACAAAGCTTCTTCTAACAACAATGCAAACTCAAATCAAAGGTAAATACACTCTATTATTGCATGCTTTGCAAAATAAAACGAACAGATCTATCGCGCGTGCTTCACACATAATATCGTGCACATTTCACACGCACCATCATGCGCGTTTCAACGTAACATAATCATACATTGATGTTTTATATATAATAGCATAGAAATGCATGCACACACGCAGACACACGACACACACACAGATACGCACAAAACAAGAATACTAAATGAAGAAAGATTGTAAATTATGTTAAGTGCTGCTGAAAGAGAAAGGTTTTCATGTTGCTTTTAAAACTTTGAATTGAAAGAGATGTGTCTGACATCGGAGGGAAGAGAGCTCAAGAGCTGAGGTCCATAGACAGAAAAAGAGCGGAGACCATGTGATTTCCGTTTGTAGCGGCCTTGGCGGAGGAGTCGAGTATCGCTCGAGGAGCGAAAGGTGCGAGAAGGAGTGTACAGTGACTAACTCATTAAGATATTCGGGAGCTGATCCAGTGATGATATTCTTCTTCTTCTTCTTGATGTTGAGGGCCCACGATCAAGGCGTCGATCATTCTGGCTCCTATGGGTTGATGAGGGGGTTTGCGGTTTCACTATATTTTGTGTGCTGTTGCAGACTAACTATCTTTATCAACTGTACAACTATTTTCAAAAAGTATTTACATAGTCCAATGCCATAGTTTGTAGCCACGTTGGTGTTTTCTGGCTGGTTGTATGGGGAGTGGTAGGGATGAGGGAAGGTGTTAGTGTCTTGGAGAGTATCAGGAGCTGGAAGTTGGATGGGAGCAGGCTCTTGGCACAAACGTGCCAAGTGTATTAGCCTCTGCTACATCTTTTGGCAGATTGTTCCAGTCTCTGATGGTCCTTGGCAGGAAAGAGCAGCCTCTATATTGTGTTCTTGTTGTGATGAGCCTAAACTGCTTGTCGTGACCTCGTCGCTGTCGAGAGGGGAGAGGGATGAGTTTTTGTTGAAGGCTGGGGCAGTGGGCTAGCCCATTGTTTATCTTAAACAACATGGAGAGTCTGGCTAGTCGTCGTCTCTCTTCCAGTGTTGACCAACCCAGCGTCTCCAGCATGTTGCTAACACTTGATGTGTTTCTGTAGCGGTTGAGGACAAAACGTGCTGCACGCCGCTGGACTGCCTCCAATCTGTCGATGTTCTTCTGGGTGTATGGGTCCCAGACGTTAGATGCGTATTCCAGGATTGGTTGTACAAAGGCTTTATAAGCCCTTTCCTTTACACTGGCATTACTAATCTTCAGGTTTCGTCTGAGGAACCCAAGGGTCTTGTTTGCTTTGTTGCATACATTGTCAATATGATCGTCCCATTTGATTTCTCTGTGAATTGTAATGCCTAAGTATTTAACTGAGGAAATTGGTTCCAGAACATGGCCGTGCAGTTGGTATGGGTGGTGTAGAGGGTTTCTGCTCCTGGTGACGGACAGAGTCTGGCACTTGGCAGGATGGAACCCCATGTCCCAGCTCTTCTCCCACTCAGCGAGGTGGAGGAGGTCCTGTTGTAGCCGGTCTTGGTCCAAGCTGTTGCAGATCGTCCTGTACACCGCCGATTGTATTGTGGCAATTACATAATTTATACTTTATGCGTTTTAAAACAGGTAACCAGTGAAGTTTGCGCAAGAAAGGGGTGCATGGTCGTTTTCGATTTGCCTTGAAAACAAGCCTCGCAGCAGCGTTTTGAACTTTTTGAAGGGGTGCTAGGGTAGAGTCATTGCAGCCAGTCAGTAAAATAGTATATTCTTGACAGTACACAAGACGTAACTATAGTGTTTTTTGTGGCATCTACAGTGAGGAAGCGACGGATGGAACTGATTCGCCTTAATTCAAAATAGCACATTTGGCATACTTTTGAAGTATTTCACCCTCTCTCCCTTCCCCATCCTCTCTTTTATTTTCCTTGGAGATGTAATTGATGGATTGTTTGTGTTACGTTGAAACGCGAACGAAAGTATGTCGGAAGCGCGCACGATAGATCTAATCGTTTCGTTTTGCAAAGTATTCAATAATGGAGTTTATTTACCTTTGATTTGAGTTTGCATTGTTGTTAGGAGAGGCTTTGTATAACGTGGATAATTTTCGTTGGTCGATATTGTCGGAGAATACTCTGGATCTCCTTGTTTACTATCGATCGAAGTTTCGGGACGATTGTCGAAGAAAGAGAAGGTTCGGGGTATGTGTGGAGACATGTATGACGTAAGTCAGTGATGACGATCTTTTATTCGATTGGTGGCAGTGCGTCATTTCTACTGTATTCGAAATTCTTCCGGAAGAGAGAGAGATTATAAAATTGTGTCCCGCACTGTTGTTGAGAGATAGTAAAGTTGTTGATAGAGAGTTGCTGTGAAAGTTGTTGAGTTGAGTTGAGAATTGTATGCAGTTGTTGGTGTGTGCTGAATAAAATTGGAAAACTTCATACGTCGACTTTGTGACATGTATGCTGCTTGAGCGGGTTGCGTGAATAAACGAATCTGAGTTACACCTTATCAGGAATTCAGCATTGGGGCTGAATCGGATACTGATAAAGAAAAACACCATCATCGAACGGAGTGTAACATTTTGGGGGTCAAGCCGCGATTCACGCCATAGCCAAGGGTTCAACTGCTACAACAAGCGAGTCAACGTTACGAGAGGCAGTCATCGAGGGTAGCCGCCAACGAGTTGCGTCGAGAGGGGCCAACATACTGGGACTACATCACCGATAGGTTCGGGTTGACTGCAAGGGCGTGTAGTCGCTGAAGAGTTGCTTCGTGAGCGAACAACAGATCGGGACTACGTGGCTGCCGTAAGACTACGTCGAGGGACAGTCTCGGAGCTACATCGCCAGTGTTACAGAGAGCGGCGAGCGGACGTCGCGTCTACTTCAGCACAGGAGCGTATACATCAACACCAGCGTGGTGCAGCGTCGCATACGACGAGGACAGCGGGGCCTGCGTCAGCGAAGGCGACTAGTGACAAGCATCAGCGCTACTGCAGAAAGCGTGCTGTTCTAGAACAGTCTAGAAGGGTGCAGCACAGTCAAGAACTTTCTAGAAAAAGAACTTTCCAGAAAAGAACCTTCTAGAAAAGAACTTTCCAGAAAAGAACTTTCCAGAAGCATCAAGATGGCTGACTTCTGGCAGAAAGGGGTTGAACTAAATCTAAAAGGCAAACAGCTGACGGAGTACGTCAAATGCCAGGAGAGAATATTGCGTGAAGAAAGAGAAGAACAGCGACGGCGCGAAGAACGAGAATTAGAAGAGCAGCGTCGCCGTGAAGAACGAGAATTAGAAGAGCAGCGTCGCCGTGAAGAAAGAGAATTAGAACAGAAGCGTCTAGAAATAGAAGAACAACGTCGCCGAGAAGACAGAATCAGAAGAACAGCGGCGCCGAGAAGAAAGAGAGGAAAGAGAGGTTGAGCGTCAGTACCAGCTAGAGTTGGCGCGTATCCAGAACAATCAGCATGCGCCACAAGTCACCAACGACCATACGGCTCCAAAATTGCCAGCTTTCGTCGACGGGAAGGACCAGATCGACAGCTATCTGGCGAGATTCGAAAGGTTCGCCGAAAGCTCCAATTGGCAACCTCGAGACTGGGCGATTCGACTGAGTGCACTTCTGACGGGGCAAGCTCTCGAAGTTTACACCAGACTGTCGAACGATGACGCCAAAAACTACGACGTCTTGAAAGAGGCCCTGTTGCAGTGCTACAACTTTACAGAGAAGGGCTACCGTAAACGCTTCCGTGAATGCCGGCCTAAGTCAGACGAGACGCCAAAGCAGTTTGTGGAGCGCCTGTCGTCATATCTACACAAGTGGGTGGAGTTATCAGGCGAAAGCAAGTCTTACGACAGTCTCCATGACCTGATCGTGAAGGAACAATTTCTCAATGCCTGTCACAAGGACCTAGCGACCCACTTAGAAGAACAAAAGCTGCAGACGCTTAAAGATGTGACTGAGGCTGCTGAAAGATATCTCATCGCTCATGGGAAAACCCTGGGGCCACCCAGCGCGACGAAACATTTTCAGAAGACTGGAAACCATGTGAACCAGATCCAGGGAAGCCAGACGAGCCAGAGACAGACAGACTCCACGCCTCCTCCCAGGGAAGGGCATTCAAGAGGCTGTTTCACTTGCAACGCTACAGACCACAGAGCAGCTAACTGCCCTCAAAACAAAAGTAGCGGACAGCGGAGCAGTACGGACAACGCAGCGGCGGGCAACCGGCAGAGGCGGTTCTCCAATCAACGGCAAACCAGTAGATCTGACCATCAGGTGTGCGGCGGGAGCGTCATTCTTCCGAGTGAGACCAAGCGCACAGCTACTCCTGCCGACGTGCAAGAGTGCATGACCGATGGCCAACTTCTCCTTGCCAACGGAAAATCCATCCCCGTCGTCGCCAGCGCAGCTGTGACCGTCCAGAACATGCCAGTTTCGAAGGGACGCGTCGGAAATCATGAAGTGACTGTTTTAAGAGACTCTGGCTGCAGTGGGGTCATCGTCAGAGAAGACCTAATCGCTAAAGAACAGTTCACTGGCGATTCAAAATGGACACTTATGGCCGACAGCAAATGTGTGAGAGCGCCAGTTGCGAAGATTCATGTCAACACCCCTTTCTACATAGGCGAAGTCGAAGCGGTTTGCCTGAAGAAGCCGCTGTATGATTTGATGATCGGGAATATCGACGGCGCGAGACGACCCGACGACCCCGATCCAGAGTGGAGTCCTGCCTCAACTCAACACGTCGAAGTTGTGGAGGAGGATCCATTGCCGTTTCCCGATGGAGACCTTACAGAGCTGCTACGGGACAATGTGGTTACTCCGGCTCAGCCCTGCCGACCAGAGATCGTCGGTGCTGTTACTACCAGGGCCCAGGCCAAGAGAGACAAGACGTCTACGCCACTGAAGGTCGCCGATAACTCCAAAGCTGCCATCGTGGACAGAGATAAGCTGATCCAGCTCCAGGAAGCTGATAGCACTTTAAACAAGTACAGGAACCGCCAAGACCACGTGACCAAGGGCAGTGGCACGGTCTATTTTGAGGTGAAGGCCAAGATCCTGTATCGAATCTTCCAGCACCCGAGGGTCAACGGAGGGAAACCACTACGTCAAGTATTGGTACCGTTACCCCTAAGGCGCCAGGTGATGGAAGTAGCGCATGACTCAATCATGGGAGGTCACCTGGGTATCAAGAAGACGTCGGATAGAATCCAGGCGGTATTCTACTGGCCAGGACTTCATGCGGACGTCAGCCGTTTCTGCCGATCGTGTGACATTTGCCAGAAGACCATACCTCGAGGAAGGGTCCCGAAAGTGCCTATGCAGAGGATGCCTTTGATCGACCGACCTTTCAAGAGGGTGGCCTTAGACTTAATCGGCGAAATGAGACCTCCGAGTGAAGAAGGTCATCGATGGGTACTGACTTTAGTGGACTATGCGACTCGGTACCCAGAAGCAGTGCCTCTGAAGAAGATTGACACTGAAACTGTTGCAGAGGCGCTAGTGGACATGTTCAGTAGACTTGGAGTGCCTGAAGAGATCCTGACAGACCTCGGGACGCAGTTCGTCTCTGACTGCATGAAGGAGGTCAACAGACTGCTGAGCATCCGGCATTTGACTACGACACCCTACCATCCGATGTGCAACGGGCTTGTCGAGAAGTTCAATGCTACGCTGAAGTCCACCCTGAAGAAACTGTGCAGCGAGCAGCCCAGACAATGGCATCGCTATATCAACGCCTTACTTTTCGCCTACAGAGAAGTACCGCAGGAGTCCACCGGCTTTTCTCCGTTCGAGCTGCTGTACGGAAGAACCATCCGAGGGCCGATGCACATCCTAAAAGAACTGTGGACGAAAGAAGTAGACACCCCAGAGGTGAAGAACAGCTACCAGTACGTGTTTGAGCTACGGGAGAAGCTGGAGCAGACTCTCGAGATAGCCAGAGAAAACCTGAAGAAGTCCCAAGACTGTGGAAAGCACTACTACGATCGTAGGGCTGTGAACAGGAAGTTCAAACCTGGCAACAAAGTGCTGGTGCTGCTACCTACCGATCATAATAAGTTGCTGATGCAGTGGAAAGGCCCGTACGAAGTGGAGACCGTGGTGGGGATCAACGACTATAAGGTGAAGGTCGGCCAGCATTCCAAGATATACCACGCCAACCTCCTTAAGCTGTACGTGGAAAGGCCATCAGAGACTGTGCATGCAGCAACAGCAGCTGAGATCGATAACAGCTTTGACAGCGAGGAACTGTTGGAACTTGGAGACTTCCACAGCAAAGAAGGCATCAACGATGTTAAGCTAGGACCAAGCTTGACGGAAGGTCAAAAGATGGAGCTCAAGGACCTTATGGGCGAGTTTCCCCACAACTTCAGCGATGTCCCTGGCTCTACAACTTTGGTCGAACACGAAGTCCACCTCACTTCAAATATACCCGTTCGATCCAAGCCCTTCCCGATCCCTTTCAAGGCCCGTGAATCCTTGAAGACATCGATGAGATGCTGAAGATGGGCATCATTAGGGAGTCCAGTTCCCCATACGCGTCCCCTGTCGTGGTCGTGAAGAAGAAGGACGGGAGCAACCGAGTATGCATCGACTACAGGAAGGTTAATAAGATCACCGTCTTCGACCCTGAGCCGATGCCTACTGCAGCAGACCTCTTCCGCCAACTATCGGGGAGTAAAATATTCTCAAAGATTGACCTCAGCAAGGGTTATTGGCAAGTCCCCGTGCGTCAACAGGACATACCAAAGACTGCTTTCATAACTCCTGATGGGACGTACGAGTGCCTAAGGATGCCCTTTGGCATGGTCAACAGCGGAGCTACCCTAAAGAGAGGAATGAGGAAGATGCTTAATGGGATGGACAACGTCGTGTGTTACTGGGACGACCTGCTGGTCCACACTCGCACCTGGGAAGAGCATCTGCAGACCTTGAGGGAGCTGTTTCACCGTCTCACAGAAGCCAACCTGACCGTGAGACCCAGTAAGTGCATTCTGGGGACTGACAACGTAGACTTTATCGGCCATTCGCTGAGAGAAGGACAAAAGGGACTTCTGCTGGAAAACGTCACCAAGATTCTGAACGCACCACGTCCCCAAACGAAGAAGCAGGTGCGATCTTTCCTAGGATTGGCTGGGTATTATAGGGAGTTCGTACCGAACTACTCAGCCATCACATCACCTTTGTCGGACCTGGTGCGGAAAGGCTGTCCAAACCAAGTGCAGTGGGGACCGTCTCAGGAGAGGGCATACCAGACTGTGCGCGACCTCCTTTCGAAGGATCCAGTGCTACGACTGCCCGATACTTCCAAGGAATTCGTCTTAAGGACAGACGCAGCGGACGAAGGCATCGGCGCCATACTGATGCAAGAACACGAAGGGAAACTATTTCCGGTTAGTTACGCCAGCAAGAAGCTGTCCAGGGCTGAGAAAAATTACTCGACCATGGAGAAAGAGTGCCTTGCCATCATATGGGGAATCCGGAAGTTCGAACTGTACCTTCAAGGAGTGAAGTTCGTGCTGCAGACTGATCATAAGCCGTTAACTTACTTAAACTCGGCCAAGTTTGTGAACAGTCGGATCATGAGATGGGCTATGTACTTGCAGAACTTTAACATGCGAGTAGAATCTATTAAAGGATCAGACAATGTTGGTGCGGACTTCCTCAGCAGAGTGTGTGAGTAAAGAACATTGACTCTGTGTGAATGAACTGTGAACATTGACAATATCCAGACAGATTTGAAGATGAAAACCATTGACTCTGTGTGAATGAACTGAGAACGTTGATAATGTTCAGACAGTCTGAAATAAGTTTTAATTCTGAACTTTGTTTGTGCATTACGTTTCAACGTTGTTGAAAGAAATTGGGTAAATTTCTTCTTGAGTGGGGGGTTATGTTACGTTGAAACGCGAACGAAAGTATGTCGGAAGCGCGCACGATAGATCTAATCGTTTCGTTTTGCAAAGTATTCAATAATGGAGTTTATTTACCTTTGATTTGAGTTTGCATTGTTGTTAGGAGAGGCTTTGTATAACGTGGATAATTTTCGTTGGTCGATATTGTCGGAGAATACTCTGGATCTCCTTGTTTACTATCGATCGAAGTTTCGGGACGATTGTCGAAGAAAGAGAACGTTCGGGGTATGTGTGGAGACATGTATGACGTAAGTCAGTGATGACGATCTTTTATTCGATTGGTGGCAGTGCGTCATTTCTACTGTATTCGAAATTCTTCCGGAAGAGAGAGAGATTATAAAATTGTGTCCCGCACTGTTGTTGAGAGATAGTAAAGTTGTTGATAGAGAGTTGCTGTGAAAGTTGTTGAGTTGAGTTGAGAATTGTATGCAGTTGTTGGTGTGTGCTGAATAAAATTGGAAAACTTCATACGTCGACTTTGTGACTTGTATGCTGCTTGAGCGGGTTGCGTGAATAAACGAATCTGAGTTACACCTTATCAGGAATTCAGCATTGGGGCTGAATCGGATACTGATAAAGAAAAACACCATCATCGAACGGAGTGTAACAGTTTGATTGATTGATATATCCTCCTATACTGTTGCCAAACATGGACCCTCACAACAGACCTACAACGAAGAATACAAAGCATGGAAATGAGGTGCTACAGAAGACTTTTGGGCATTTCCTATACCCAGCACGTCACCAAGGACAAAGTTCGACAGAACATCACACAAGCCATTGGGCAACACGATGACTTGCTCACAGTGGTGAAGAAACGGAAACTCAGATGGTATGGCCACATCACCAGAGTATCAGGCCTTGGCAAAGACCATCCTGCAAGGCACGGTGCAAGGAGGTAGAAGACGAGGGAGACAGAAAAAAGAGGTGAGAGGACAACATTCGAGAATGGACTGGTTTGACACTGAGCGAAGCCAAAAGGGTTGCTGAGGACAGAGAAAGATGGAGTACGCTGATTAAACGATCTTCTCCAAAGGTGCTCCCACGACCTTTCAGTTACGGGATAGGATAGTGTCCCACCGCCTAGCTCAATGGTAGAGCGTTCGCCTGACACGCCGATGAACCCAGGTTCGAATCCCGTGGTGTACAAAATAAAAAGTGGTCATTTTCACTATTCATCTTAGCAGTGTGATTGCTCTGATGGTTCAGTGTTGATTTTGGGCCCTATCTCCTCTTCCCTGGCATGACTAACCCCGTCAGCTGTATTGCCCAGGGTGGGTGTAAACGTTAAACTTCAATGGTCGTTCGATATGACAGGATAGGATAGGATAGAACAGGATAGGATAAGATAGAGTTGAAGAATGACCTTCTCTTTGATTGAGTATATAACAATATTCACAGATAGAATGGTTTCACAGTGTTTTGACCAGAGTCCTAGATTCATTTATTCATTA